>JASVEL010002534.1:0-180304 GCA_032618575.1 Nicotiana noctiflora
CATGAGACTCTACCGTCTCAAGAAGCTCTTTGAGAAGACTAAGGTATAACTTTTCTCCTCTTTTAATTATGACTGATATTCTGAAAAAAAAGTTTGTTGCCATTAAAATTTCGGGCAAGAACTATATGACATGGGTGTTGGATGCTAAAATCCAGTTAAATACAATGGGTCTTGGAGACGCCATTAAAGACAAAAATAAAGCATCCACCCAAGACTGTGCTAAGACCTTGATTTTCTTGCGCCATCACCTTGATGAAGGGTTGAAAATAGAATATCTCACGGTCAAAGGTCCACTTGATTTATGGAATGGCTTAAAGGAAACATATGACAACTTAAAGTTAGTCACTCTTCCACAAGCATGATATGATCGGGCTCATCTGAGACTCCAAGAATCTAAGTCTATTTCTGAATATAATTCTGCGATGCTCAGAATTATTTACAAATTGAAACTCTATGGAGATACTATCACTAACTTTGATATGCTTGAAAAAATGCTCATAACGTTTCATGCCTCTAATATGGTGTTGTAACAGCAGTACCGAGAGAAAGGTTTCAAGAAGTACTTTGAGTTGATTTCTCTTCTCCTTGTGGATGAACGAGCGAAGCAACGACTTGCTCATAAGAAATCACAAAAAATCCACCCACTGGGTCTACCATTGCCTGGAATGGATGAGGTGTATTCCCATTATACTAAGCGTGGAAAGGACCATGGGCCTATTCGTGGTCGTGGCCGTGGCCGTGGCCGTACACAAGGAAGAAATTTTTCCCGTGTTAATCACCCCCAAAGAAAAATAACCACCAAAAGTGGAAAGGGAAAGATGAGAAGCCAAAGGTACATGATTTAGAAACTGAATGATATCGTTGCGGTGGAAAAAGGCATTTGGCAAATATTTATCGTATGTCAAGACATTTGGTTGAGCTTTTATCAAGCATCCTTAAATAATAAAGGCCATGAAGCTAATTTTGTCAGGGACAATGAATGTGATACCACCCAGTTGGATGTGGCAGACTTCTTTGAGCACCCTAAAATAGATCACTTGATCGGTAATGCATTTGTAGTTAAAGATGATTGAGTAGTTTGATTTTTATTTTTGCATATTCGTAATAGCTAAAAAACATCATATAATCACAGTTCTTTACATGATTAGTAGTTATTAGTATCAATTAGTATCATTTATCTTATGACAATAAAAGTATTTATCTTATGAAAATAGAAGCACAAAATAGTTTCATATGCTAATTTCTAGGGAAATATTCGTACTACAATTCGATGTTTAGACTATGAAATTGTTTGTATCATAACCAGAGTTGATCGAAATTATATTCAAAGGACATTATTGAATCATTAATTTAACTTTGTTTCTTATTCCTTTTTCTCTGAAAATATTAACATTTATTCATATATTTCTTTTGTATGTCAAATCATGGAAAGCAGATACGAATACCACACAAAGAAAATTTGGATCAATGTTCAATTGTAAAATATTTGTTTTATTGATTCATGTACGTCACATATAATGTTCAAAGAAGAGAAATATTTCTCTCATTTAAGTACGTATAAGGCAGATGTTACTATAATTTCTGGTAGCAGTAATATAATTGAAGGCTTTGGAAGAGCTACAATAACTCTGCCTAAGGGAACAATACTTATCATAGAGAATGCAATGTTCTCCTCTAATTCCAAGAGGAACTTGTTGAATTTTAAAGATATCCGCCAAAATAAATATCATATTGAGACAATAGATGAGAATAACCGTGAATATCTCATCGTTACCAAAAATGTCTTTGGCAAGAAAAGGTTAGTGAGAAATTCCCATCATTATCTTGTGGCCTGTACTGGACAAAAATTAGTGCACTTGAGGCACATTCTATTGTAAACGAAAAGGTTATTGATTCCAATTCTTTTGTACTTTGGAATGATTGACTGGGACATCCAGGATCAATTATGATGAGACAAATTATAAAAAACTCAAATGGGCATCCATTAAAGAATTTAAAGATTCTTTTAAATAATGAATTTTCTTGCACTTCTTGTTATCAAGGCAAGTTAATTATTAGACCATAACCAATAAAGGTTGGGATTGAGCCCCCTGCATTTTTGGAACATATACAAGGGGACATTGGTGGATATATTCACCTTTATGGTCTTAATAAATGTTTATTCTAGATGGTCTCATGTGTGCCTATTGTGATCTCGCAACCTTCCGTTTGTAAAATTAATTGCACAAATAATTCGATTACGGGCCAATTCCCTAATAATCCAATCAAATCTATTAACCTTGATAATGTTGTTGAGTTTTTATCCCAAGTATTAATGATTATTTTTTATCAATTGGGATAAAAGTAGAATATCTTGTAGCTCATGTTCACACTCAAAATGGCTTTGCATAGTCTTTAATTAGATGCCTGCAGTTGATAACATGACCGTTACTCATGAAAATAAGGTTGGCCACTTCTGTTTGGGGTCACGCCATTTTGTATGCAGCAATGCTAGTTCATCTCAAACTGACAAATTATCATAAATATTTTCGGTTGCAATTACTTTTGGGTCATGAACCTAATATATACTATTTTAAAAAAATTTGGATACGAAGTATATGTTACGACCCAAATTCTATCGTAGGTCGTGATGACGCCCGACACCGTTGTAAGGCAAGCCAATTCTAATTGAACTAATGTGTTCTCATTATTTATATAAAAAAACCCCGATATTTTCAATTAATAGGAAAGCTTTTAACCAATTAATAATTAACAAGTTCATAATAATGTAAATACATCCCAAAATAATAGTCTACAAGTGTGTGCCAGGAACTAGTATCACAAGTACTAGGAAAAATAGTAGAATGTACAAAATACTCTATCCTACTGCCTGAAATAGAATAAACAATACATATTCGACAACAAAAGAAGAGAACTCTAGTATGATGCTGAACGGCTCAGGAGGGCAGCTCACCGTGAGATCTCGATCAGGAGTCAAGAACGCACACCGGAGGGGAAACTGGATGCACCTGCCTCAGATCCTATACTGTTAGTACAAAATTATAGTATGAGTACATAAACAATATGTACCCAGTAAGTACTCGAAGAAGTAGTGACGAGGGGTCGACTTGGCACTTACTAAGGTCAATATCAATAATATTTAAGGTTTCGCTAAGCATGGATAGCATGAATATAATGACACTCTCTGATCAAGGAGAAACGGTATATCAGTAGCAATAACGTCGTATAATAAATTACATTTCAAAACATTTAAACAGAGTAAATCATGGATGAATTCCACATAAACAACATGCACACATTATTCCAAGATCGTACGGCCCGATCCACTTAATAATAGTTGTGCACTGCCAGAGGGTCGAATTCTGTGAACCATAGATTCATCTATTTCAACGCAGGCGATCGGCTTGATCCACAAAATATCAATTATTATCAAGAAGGCACACGTTGTTCATTTATAGTCAAATAAATTCATACAAGTTCTCAAGTAAGTGTGTACATTCGTTTATATATATTTACAACACGTAACATGTCCTAAGTGATCTCAGTTAGCAAGCAAGAACACAAGAACTTGCATGTGTGGCATGATACAGGTCCTAGACTACCCAGATAGTAGCTACTCACGGACTCCCGTTACCACGTGCGTACGTAGCCCCTACAGATAGTTACATACATTTATTTAGTTCACCTAGGGGGTTATTTCCCTCTTACAAGGTTAGAAAGGAGACTCACCTTTTTCCGAAGCTTACTTCCAATATCAAGAATGCACTCAAACCCTCAATTCGAAGCACAACGGTCCAAAACTAATCAAACAGGGTAAGAACTAGTCAAATACAAGCTCATGAGTTCACATTCTAACTACTAAAGTAATTTTCCAACCCTAAATACAAGTTTCCTAAATCCATCCCAGGACCACATGCCCGGATTCCAAAAATTCTCGAGGGAAGTTGTTACCCATAACCTAAAGATTAAGAATATATGATTTTTACTTCATTCCATGACAAATTTCGTGGTTAAATCTTGTTTCTTTCAAAACCATAGGCTTTACTCTAAACCAACAAGTTTTACTAATTTACAAGGTGTAATCTACCCTCTAAATTATGTATTAAACTCCTGAAATAACTTACCTCACAATGCTAGGCTGAAATCCCCCCCTTGGAAGCTCCCAAATCGCCCAAGAACTGAATGAAATGTGTCAAAAAATGACATATTTCTTGTATAAAATGAAGGTGCTACCTTAAGCGATTTCCGCACATGTGGCTAGGGACTGCATCTGCAGTCTCACTTCTACAAGGGAAGGTCCGCATCTATGAAATTGGACCAGACTGGCTGGGACTGCATCTGCGGTCTTAGGGCCACTTTTGCGATTCTGCTTCTGCGGAAGAGGGGCCGCATCTACAGTTCCTGGGATCCTCCCCTTGGAGTGAACCTGCGAGGGGTCTACCACTTTTGCAGCCTCGCACCTGCGGCTGGCGAATCGCGGGTGCAGTTATGACAGCAACCTAGAGCTTCAACTCCTTCCAAAATTTCCTAACTCAACTTGAGCCTTGTCTGATTGATGCTTCGGACCCCTAGGACCCCGCCCAAACATACTGACAAGTTGGAAATCATAACACAGACTCGCTCGAACCCTCAAAACGCCCTAAACAACGCTAAATCTAAGAATCACCCCCTAAATCAATTAAATCAAACTTGTGAACTTTAAGTTCTTCAATTAACATCCAACGCAATAAAACACACTTATACTACTCGGATTGACACCAAATTTTGCGTGCAAGTTTTAAATGATAATACAGAACTATTCCTGGTGTTAGAGTTCCATACGGACCTCGATAAGACAAAAACCCAATCCAAACCAAATATTTTCAAAATCCTTAAGGAATCAAATTTCACTATTAGGCGCCAAAACTATCCCGGATCATCCAAAACCCGATTCGAACATATGCCCAAGTCCAAAATTATCATATGAACCTGTCGGAACCTTCAATTCCCAATTTTGAGGTCGTTTACTCAAAATATTGACCGAAGTCAAACTTAATCTTTTAAGCCAACCTTAAGGAACCAAGTACTCTGATTTTAACCCAAACTCTTCCAAATCCCGAACCAACCATCCCCGCAAGTCACAAATCAGTAAAAGCAAGTATAGAAAGTATTATTTAGGAGAACATGGTTCTAGAAAGCCAAATGACCAGTGGGATCATTACATTCTCCACCTTTTAAATAAATGTTTGTCCTCGAACGGGTTTAGATTCATACCTGAAGTGCTAAATAAGCGTGGATATCTACTCCACGTGTCCTTTTTGGACTCCCAGGTCACGTCCTAAACAAGTTGGCCCCTTCACTAGACCTTTACCAAAGAAATCCTCTTGGATCTCAACTGGCGATCCTATCTATCAACAATAGCAACCGGCTCCTCCTCGTAATCCAAGCTCTCGTCTAGCTAAATAGTACTGAAGTCTAACCCATAAGACAAATCGGTGTGATACCTCCGAAGCATAGATACGTGAAAAATTAGATGAACTCCCGATAAGCTGGGGGTAGCGCAAGCTCATAAGAAACCTCCCCAACTTGCCTCAATACTCAAATGGGCCTATAAACCTGGGGCTCAACTTGCTCTTCTACCCTAATATCATAATAGCCTTTATCGCCGAGACCTTCAATAAATCCTTCTCGCCGACCATGAACAATTCAACCCACGCCTTTTGATCTGCATAACTCTTCTATCTGGACTGAGCTATGCGAAGTCTCTCCTAAATCATATTTACCTTCTCCAAGGCATCTTTCACCAAATTTGTACTGTACAACTTAGCCTCACCAGGCTCAAACCACCCAATAGGAGAACGACATGGCTGACTGTATAAAGCCTCAAATAGAGCCATCTCGATGTTGGACTAATAACTATTATTGTAAGAAAATTCGGCCAAAGGCAAGAACTGATCCCACAACCCTCCAAAGTCAATCACACATGCTCTAAGTATGTCTTCTAGAATTTGAACTGTCCGCTCCGACTGCCCGTCGGTCTGTGGGTGAAATGTTATGCTGAGCTCTACACGGGTCCCCAACTCACTCTATACGGCTCTCCAGAAATGGGAAGTGAAGTGATGCCCTCTATCTGATATGATGGAAATAGGAACACCCTCCAACCGAACTATCTCCAAAATGTATATCTAAGCCAACCTCTCTGAAGTATAAGTAGTCACAACTAGAATGAAGTGTGCTGACTTGGCCAACCTGTCGACAATGACCCAAATTGCTTCAAACTTCCGCAAGGTCCGTGGAAACCCAACCAAGAAATCCATAGTAATGAGCTCCCACTTCCACTCAGGTATAGGCATTTGTTGAAGTAGGCCACCTGGCCTCTAGTGCTCATACTCAGCCTGTTGTCAATTCAAACACCTAGCCACATACCCGACTATGTCTTTCTTCATCCGCTGCCACTAATAATGCTCCATCAGGTCACGATACATCTTCGTAGCACCTGGATGAATGGAATACTGCGAATTGTGTGCCTCGTTTAGAATCCTCTCCCTAAAGCCATTGACATTAGGAACACATAGGCGGCCCTAGAGTCGTAGAATACCATCCTCGCCAATAGAAACCTCCTTGGTACTGCCCTGTAGCACTGTCTCTCTGAGAACTGCCAAATGCGGATCATCAAACTATCGAGCCTTGATCTTCCCCAATAGTGAAGACAGAGCAACAACACACGCAAGGACTCGGTTGGGCTCTGAAATATCCAACCTCACAAGTCGGTTAGCCAAGGACTAAATGTTCAAAGCTAGCAGCCTCTCCTCTGTTGGTATTAATGCCAAGATACCCATACTCTCGACTTTCCTACTCAAGGAATCCGCGACCACATTTACCTTGCCCGGATGATAAAGAATGGTGATGTCATAATCTTTTAGTAGCTCAAGCCATCTAAGTTGCCTAAAATTGTGATCCCTCTGCTTGAACAAATGTTGCAAGTTGCGATGATTAGTGTAAACCTCACATGACACCCCATATAGATAATGCCTCCAACTCTTAAGAGCATGAACAATCACTGCTAACTCTATGTCGTGCACAAGGTAATTATTTTCATGAATCTTCAGCTGACATGAAGCATATACAATAACTCGCCCCTTCTGCATCAAAACACATCCCAAGCCAACATGTGAAGCTTCGCAATATACCGTATACATCCCCAAACCAAAAGTCAACATAAGAACCGGTGTTGTAGTCAAAGTTGGCTTGAGCTTCTGAAAGCTTGCCTCACACTCATCGGACCAACGCAAAGGATCACCCTTCTAGGTCAATCTAGTTAGAGGTGATGCAATGGATGAAAAGTCCTGCACAAATTGGCAGTAATAACCTGCTAACCCAGGAATCTCCTAATCTCAGTTACTAAAGAAGAACGTGGCCAACTCTAAACTGCCTCAATCTTTTTGGGATCCATCTTAATACCATCTCTTGACATAATATGCCCCGAGAACGCTACTGACTCTAGCCAAAACTCACACTTGGAGAACTTAGCATATAGTTTTTACTCTCTCAAGGTTTGAAGCACTACTCTCAAATGTTGCTCGTGCTCCCCCAGGCTACGTGACTATATCAAGATGTCGTCAATGAAGATGATAACAAAGGAATCAATATAAGTCCTGAACACCATGTTCATCAAGTCCATGAACGCTGCTGGGGCATTAGTCAAGCCAAAGGATATCACTAGAAACTCATAATGGCCATATCTAGTACAAAAAGCAGTCTTCGAAACATCTAAGTCCCGAATCTTCAACTAATGATACCCTCATCTCAAGTCGATCTTAGAGTACACCCTAGCACCTTGCAACTGGTCGAACAAATTACCAATACGTGACAACGGGTACTTCTTCTTGATGGTGGCCTTGTTTAAGTAGCGGTAATCAATGCACATCTGCATAGTCCATCCCTCTTCTTTACAAAGAACATTGGTGCACCCCACGGTGACACACTCGATCTAAAAAACCCTTTGCCAACAACTCATCAAGTTGCTCATTCAACTCCTTCACCTCTTTTGGAGCCATACGGTATGGTGGAATAAATATAGGCCGGGTGCCTGGAGCCAAATCAAATACAAAAATCAATATCACGATTCAAAGGCATGCTAGAAAGGTTATAAGGGAACACATCTGTGAGCTCCCAAACTACTAGAACTGAATCAATCATCAGATACTCTGCGGTGGTGTCCCGAACATAAGCTAGATAAGCCAGACAACCCTTCTTGACCATATGTTGAGCCTTCAGAAAAGTGATCACCTGACTCGATGTACGAACAGAGGAACTCTTCCACTCCAACCTTGGCAACTTTGGCATCGCTAGAGTAACAGTCTTGGCATGGCAACATAGGACGGCGTGGTATGGGGATAACCAATCCATGCCTAGGATGAACTCAAAGTCGGTCATATCAAGCAACATGAGGTCTGCTCTAATCTCAAAACCCCAGAATATGACCACATAGGACCGATAGATCCGATCCACAACCATAGAATCACCCACAAGAGTGGACACATGCACAGGAGTACCCAAGGACTCACGAGGAAGATTCAAAAAATGAGAAAACAAAGATGACACATATGAATAGGTAGACCGTGGATCAACTAACACTGAAGCATCCCTACCGCAGACGGAAATAATACCTGTATTGTTGATACCCAATTTTTTCCTAAGTATTTCTTATACCCAAATATTTTTAAAAATAGCATATTGGTGCATATATAAGCACATCCAAGAGTTTTGACATTTTTTGTGATTTTAGAACCAATGTATCGCCTATTTTTACACAACAAAATCCAATAATTATTCCCAAAATTAGTTTGGTGAATAATTCATCTTATTCTTACATTTACACCTATATATAATTAATGTAATTTTTACATATATTTTTGGTATTTTAAAGCTAAATTGCATATAGTTGCAATTATAGTCTATCTTGTAATTTATGATATTTTACGTTTATAAAATTAATATCAACATTTTTAATTAATATTTATATAATACTTATTTACCCAGTATGTTTAATTTGTTTTTTAAATCAGTATTACCATTTCTATAAAATTAAAAGGGGAAAATTAGCTATTTACAATTTGGCCTTGTTGCATTTCGATTTTAGCCAATTTGGCACTCCATTTCAACCCCAATTCGAAAGCCAATTACCCAGCCCAATTAACATGCCTACTCGAACCATACCCTTTCCTATCATACCCAACCCGTGTCCCATTTAACCCACTTAATCCCAGTCGTTGATCCTTTATATCAACGGCCCCCTCTTCCCTTTCCTTTTTAAATTCAAATGACCCTAAAACCCTACCTCATTTCTCTTGACCGCCACCTCTGAATCCTCTCCTCTCTCAACTCTCTCTCAACATACCTCAAACCCTAGCTGCCGCCTCTCATCGAAACCCTAATCTATGGCTTCTCAGGCTCATCGGAGGCCTATACTAGCCTCTCACGGCTTCTGTGTGCTCACTTCTAAAGGTCCAATGACCAGATCTTGAAGGGTTCTGGCCAAGATTTATTCGATGACTGTTCTCCGGTCATCTTCAACCATTGTCTGGCCAGTCATAGATATTCGAATTCGATCTTCGACTTCTCTACTCAGATCGATGGTTGCAAAGCCTATCTCGTTACTGTGTTTCTTACGAAACCCTAATCTCTAAGGTTCCTTCGATTTATTTTAGATCTATTCTGGATCTATGGATGTGTGAACCTTCTATGCATTTTTCTCGAAGATTCTTTAATTTTTTCTTTCAAAACTCTTTATTCTTTGACTTGGGTTTTATGTTAAGTTATTTTGTATCTCTTCCCTGATTCTTGACATGTTTTACTGTGTTTTGTTTGTGTTATCTTCTATCTAAGATAGCATGTTGAAAAACCTAATTTTCTTGGGGATTTTGTTTGAGTTTCTTGTTCTGTTTGTTAATGGTCGTTTGATTTACCTTATTTTTTTATCTGAGTTAGCATGTTGAAAACCCTAATTTTGGGATTTTGTTTGAGTTTCTATTTATTATTCGCTTGATTTAGCTTCTCCTATATCTGAGTTGGCATAGTGAAAACCCATTTTAGGGTTTATCCGAGATTCTGAACCTGTTTATTTGTTTATCTGCTTATCTTCTCTAAACTCGATTAAGTTTTGAAACCCCTAGTTTTTTTGGGGACTATTCGATTTCTTTGAAGTTGTTTGTGCAACTGTCCTGTTGAAATTGCAGTGTGCTTCAATTCTCTTGACTATTTTGGTTCTGAGTTCTTTGCATGCTTCTGATCTTCTTCTCTATTGTTAAACATTGAAACTTGAATATCATGCTTCGAATGTCTTCCTTTTAGTTATCACTATATGCCATAACTTGGCTTCACGTGTCTATTACCTGTGCATTCATTTATATACATTGAGTTCCTTCTGTAATTGATTCTCCAAACTTGTGATTAATTTTTAAAAAATTTCCTTTGTGAAATTCTAATTTTACTTGTCTGTTAAGGTGTAATTGATTCTTTTCCTTTGATTGGCCTCCCTGAATCTTTCCAAAAATAATTTCAAATCCCGTACTTAGACTTAATTGCCTATTGTATGACCCTATTGCTTCTTCTCCCTTTCCTTATTTAAATCATGTTAGTATTTGTTTGAATAAGAATCCCCTGATTAAAAGAGAGTCTTATGCTAATTTGATTATGATTTGTGACCACGCCATAGTTGTGATAGACTTGTACTTGTTACCTTATTTCTCTACACATTTTCAAAGCTATAAATACTCTCTTCCCTTCTCTTTTAACACATACGACCACAGAAAGCAATTTAAGTTCAAAAAAATCACTCTCACTCAAAAATCTCTCCCTCTTTTTGCTACTTGTGCTGCTATGGACTTTGTTCTACACTTTTTGCTTCTCTACTGGTATGTCCCCAGTTAATTTACATGTCTCAACAATAATGTGTTTCATTTTTGCCTACTTTTGTCTAACCCTTTCACCGTTTTCTAGCATGTTGTAACATGTTTCCCTTTTCCTTGTAATTCAATGTTTAAGCTACATGTGCATCCTGTCAGTTGTTTGTTATGTATTTGATACTTTATGAATCCCAAATCCTCATATCCCCTTTGTATGCCTTAAGTAATGGTTCAAAAACATGGCAATGTTTGTAATTATTGTCCATGGTTATGAACTGGACCCTTTTTGGGTCCGAATATTGTCAACTTCCCATCCCCATTCCCATTGTCTGTATGTTGAGTAACAGCCTTGGTTTGCCAGCACTTCTGATTACTGTTCAGGCCATGGCTTGACCTATAGTAGGTCTGTACTCCCTAAATGCTTGATCACGGGTTTGGTTAGGGATTTGCTAGTTTGTACTGTGGTTGGGCATGACCACCAACCTACCTGGGTAGTTCTCCTACCCTTTTTATTGCACTTACACTTAACTCCTAGAATTTAATTTTTGCCCTTCTTATGTGAGCCTTGCCTTGGGACCCTGGAACTCCTCTGAACTTGGACACATAAGGGCTGGCTCTTCCACATTGCACAACTCAATTTCCATGAATAATTTGGGTGTATGCACTGCCTGGATTTCCTGAAATCCCTTGAATCTCTGAAACATCTTAGATAAGAGAAGTCTTAGAAATCTGGATGTCGGAAGTGGTTCAATCTCATATTATTAGGCCTAAAGTTTGGATTAGGCTTCCCGTATGTAGCTAAGGATTTTTTATGTATTTTTCTTATTTTAGTTGTTTCTTTTGGGTTGTAATAATTTGTATAAAACTCTGGGAACTTAGTAAAAAAGAGGGATGGGATTTATTTTCTGCACCAAGTGTAGTGCGTATAAGTTTTTAAACGTTTATTTCTGCATATCCACCTAGAAATCATGCCTATATGTTTTTTAACTTTTATTTCTGCATATCCGCCTAGAAATCATGCCTATAGGTTTTTAAACTTTTATTTCTGCATATCCGCCTAGAAATCATACCTATAGGTTTTTAAAGTTTAATTTCGGCAAAAGCTCACATCTAGAAATCATGCTCCTAGGTTTATTCTTTAATTCCTGCAAACACGCAAAGATATCCTGCCTATAGGTTAACTTCTAATTGCTCCGAAATTTTATATAAAAACATGGTTTACTAAATTGTTGCATTCTGAAAATGTCATTAGGTAAACTATTTGTAGGTTTAAATAATAAAACTGCATGTAGATGCCATGCTCCTAGGATTTTGTTAATGTCTAAAAGGTGTCCAAATCATTATTCATATAGAAAGCATGCCAATAGGAAATTTCGAATCCAAATAGAGATAATACTACCTGTTAAACTTATATTGTCCCACTAAAATCGGTAACCTCTGTTAGTTTGCACATTCGTCTCTAAAATCAGCATATGTCATGCCTAGTTCTAATTAACACTTAAGTCAATCATATCAGTTTCAAACAACTGCATTCGATTATGCCTAATGTACACTTTTTGCCTTAAAATATGTGTTGAACCAGTTCGCTCGTCACTTTATTTAAATAAGACCAAAATCAGTACTTGAAACATATGCTAGACTCTGTGTTTTTCGATGATTTGTGGAGGCATATTTGAGCCTTGCTTGCTTGTTTGTATCCCATTTCTGTTTGCAACTATTTGTTTGGGTTGACGCCTTAGCATTTTATCCTTTGAAACCTCTAAAAGCCCTAAACCCCCTTACCTTTAGAATTAGTAGTCCATTTGCCTCAGGACTAATAGGATGGGGATGGGTAGTAACGTTAAATAAGTAAGTGATAACATTCCGCACTCTAATTGTCACGACCCAAATCCGGTCGTGATGGCGCCCAACAATCAAGCTAGGCCAGCCAGACCAACAATTTAATTAACACATAGATATCAGTCCCAAATGGACAACCCAAGAAGAATATATGAGTTTAAGAACTCCAATAATAATAGTAAAGAACAAAATACTGACACTCCCAAAGATCCGGAGTCACAAGTCTAGAGCCTCAAACAAAACCCAACAGGAAATAGAGAGTACGATATAGAAGTACTCAAGTCTGAATACAAAATATCAAAATGACAATTGGAAATGAGAGGAGAAGCTAGGTTCTGCGAACGTAGGCAGCTACCTCAGCAACCCGATATGACACTGCAAACGCTGGAGATGCCTGTCTACTGCTCCTGAGTACCTGAGTCTGCACACAAAAGGTGCAGGGAGTAGGGGTGAGTACTAAGTACTCAGTGAGTAACAAATATATATAAGTAGCTGACAGTAAGAAATCCACAGATTACCACAATATGAAGCTACACTACAGTCCGAATCTCCTACGAACTAGCAACAATAATACAATACAGCTACCACAGAGTAATTCAACAAATACAAATGCAATGCAATGCACATAACCGCTACGGCGTGTAGCCCGATCCAATTTAATGTCGACGGCGCTCACTGGGGGTGTGTACAGACTCCGGAGGGGCTCCTACAGCCCAAGCGCAATACTGCTGCGGTGTGCAGCCCGATCCACATATCAACCACTGCGGCGTGCAGCCCGATCCCATGCTCAGTCCACAATAAGCAATTAAGTCACAAAACAATTCATTTTCCTTAATTCCGGTTCTCAATTCATAATTTATGAAAAATACTTTAACTTTATTAAATTTGTAAAAGCCGGTGACTTAGCATTTCAAAAGTGTGATTTCAATTTCCAGGATTGAGATCAGTGATTTAAGCGATTATAGCTATCACATAAATATTGTCTTCTAAGGACGCTACAGATCGGCACAAGGCCCCAAACAAGGCTTACAGCCCACAAATATATCACATACAGTGTATTTTCAACACTAACAACATATCATTTATTTCCGGGATGGACCAAGTCTCAATCCCCAATCACAATCAATCCCGCACATGCCACGGTGTGCGAGCCACGCCCTATTAGCGTCACAATGTGCTAAGCCGGGGTTTCGAACCCTCAAGCTACCATATACACAAACTACTCACCTCTAGCCGGTCGTAGACTCGTCCGCGATGCCTTTTCCTTTGAATTTCGTTGCCTCGTGTGTAGAATCTAGTCAAATAACAATAATTATGTCAATTACGGGTCAAAGAATCATAACCCACTTCAATTTATTTAAAATTCGCATAATTACACTAAGTTGGTAAAACCCGACCCCGGGCCCCACTGCTCGGAAAATTTCGAAATTAGTACCAGCGTGACCCTCATCTCGCCACGAGTCCGTGCATATAAAATTTATCGGAATCGGAGTTCAAATGGCCTTCCAAATCCAAAAATCCCGTTTTCAATATTTAGGCCACATTTCTTCGAGATTTCAACCCAATTTCATGAAGATTGATGTTAATACTACCATAAAATGATGTTTTTGAGTCAAGAATCTTACCTCCGACGAATACCCGATGACTTCTCAATGATCTCCTCGAGTTTTCTTCTCTCTAGGGCTCAAATTTGTGTTTTGGGGGTGTAAACCCGTAACCCCTCTGTTCTGTGATTTAATTCACTGCCAGAACATTTTATTCTATGCGATCGCAGGCCCCTTATTGCGATCGCATAGAGTAATTTTTCTCAGGCCTCCAATTTGTTCTATGCGATCGCAGGCCTAGCCATGCGATCGCATAGCTTCGCATCAAATACCCTCCGCGATCGCAATCGAGCCCCCCGCGATCGAGATGCACAATTTCCGGACACTATGCGATCGCAATGCCCTCCATGCGATCGCATAGAGTTAACATCACGCCACCTTCTACCCTTCTATGCGATCGCAATCATCTCTATGCGATCGCATAGAGTAACTGCTGACTGCAATTTTCTGCAGAATTTTTCCAAGTTCTAAATGCCCGGTTGATGGTCCGAATCCATCCCGAGGCCCCGGGACCCCAACGAAAACCACAAACATACTCCAAAACATGATACGGACTTGTTCCCATCATAAAAACACCATACTAAACATAAAAATCATCATTTACTCACGAATTCAAGCCTAAGTATTTCAAAATTTTCAAAACTAACATTCAATCCAAAACCCGATCAAACGATGTCCGAATGACCTGAAAATTTGCAGACATATCCAAAATCACATAACGAAGCTACAGAAATTGTCGAAATTCCATTCCGACCCCGGATCAAAATATCACCTACCATCCGGTTTTCGCCAAATATCACCCTTCGCCAATTCAAGCCTAAAACTACACCGGACCTCCGAATTCAGTTCCGATTGTTCTCCTAAGTCATAAATGATCCCCCGGAACTAGTCGAATCATCAGAATCCGGTTCCGAGCACTCTAACTCAATAGTCAACTCTTGGTTGACTTTCCATATTCAAGCTTTCTTCAAACATGCTATTTGTTTCATTTTCAATCCAAATCACTCCTAACTCACCCGATATACTCTAATACTGTTTTAAAAGCATAATATATGTAAATGCAAGGTAACGAGGTGGAAATTCCCATAACGACGGGCTGGGTCATTACATTCTCCCCAACTTAAACAAACGCTCGTCCGCGAGCGGGTTAAGAAACATACCTGGAGCATCAAACAAGTGTGGATATCTGCTCCGCATTTCCTGCTCGGTCTCCCAAGTTGCTTCCTCCACGGGACGACCTCTCCACCGCACTTTTACTGAAGCTATGTTCTTAGATCTCAGCTTACGAACCTGTCGACCCAAAATGGCTACTGGTTCCACATCACAAGTCAAATCCTCATCTAGTTGTATCGTGCTGAAGTCCAACACATGAGACGGGTCTCCGACATACTTCCGGAGCATAGATACATGGAACACCGGGTGAACCCCCGACAAACTGGGTGGCAAAGCAAGCATATAAGCCACCTCCCCAACTTTCCTAAGCACCTCAAAAGGTCCGATAAACCTTGGGCTCAACTTCCCTTTCTTTCCAAACCTCATAACACCCTTCATAGGCGAAACCTTCAGCAACACCTTCTCACCTACTGAATAAGACACATCTCGGACCTTCCGGTCTGCATAACTCTTCTGACGCGACTGAGCTGTGCGAAGTCTCTCCTGAATCACCTTCACCTTATCTAAGGCATCTTGGACTAACTCCGTCCCTAACAACCTAGCCTCGCCGGGCTCGAACCAACCAACTGGAGACCTACACCGCCTCCCATATAAAGCTTCATACGGTGCCATCTGGATGCTGGACCGATAGCTATTATTGTAAGCAAACTCCGCCAAAGGCAAATAATCAGCCCACGAACCACCGAAATCAATGACACAAGCACGCAACATGTCCTCCAATATCTGAATAGTACGCTCAGACTGTCCATCCGTCTGTGGATGAAATGCTGTGCTCAGCTCTACCTGTGAACCCAACTCTCGCTGAAATGTCCTCCAGAACTGAGAAGTGAACTGGGTACCTCTGTCCGATATAATAGAAATAGGAACTCCATGCAATCTCACTATCTCACGGATGAATATCTCTGCCAACCGCTTTGAGGTATAGGTAGTACACACTGGGATGAAGTGAGCTGACTTGGTCAACCTATCCACCACCACCCAAACTGAATCAAACTTCCTCGCTGTCCGAGGGAGTCCGCTAACAAAGTCCATAGTAATCCTTTCCCACTTCCACTCAGGAATATCGATACGCTGGAATACACCTCCAGGTCTCTGATGCTCATACTTGACCTGCTGACAGTTTAGACACCGAGCCACATGGCTCACAATATCTTTCTTCATCTTTCTCCACCAGTAATGCTTGCTTCAAATCCTGGTACATCTTCGCGGCTCCTGGATGAATAGAATACCGCGAGCTATGGGCCTCTTCCAATATCAACTCACGAAGGCCATCAATATTGGGCACGCATATACGGCCCTGCATCCGCAATACACCATCACTATCAATGGTGACATCTCTGGCATCATCATGCTGAACTCTGTCCTTAAGGACAAGTAAGTGTGGATCATCATACTGGCGCTCTCGAATACGATCATATAAAGAAGAACGAGCTACTACACAAGCCATCACCCGACTGGGCTCAGAAATATCCAGCCTTACCATCCGATTAGCTAACGCCTGAACATCAACTGCTAGGGGTCTCTCCCCAACTGGAATATACGCCAAACTGCCCATACTAATAGCCTTCCGGCTCAATGCATCAACCACTACATTGGCTTTCCCAGGATGGTACAAGATAGTAATATCATAGTCTTTAAGCAATTCAAGCCATCTCCGCTGCCTCAAATTTAGATCTTTCTGCTTAAACAAATGTTGAAGGCTGCGGTGGTCCGTATATACATCACAAGATACACCATATAAGTAATGCCTCCAAATCTTCAAGGCATGCACAATAGCAGCTAACTCCAAATCATGAACGAGGTAGTTCTTCTCGTGGGGCTTTAGGTGACGAGAAGCATATGCGATAACTCTACCCTCATTACGTTAACACACAACCGAGTCCAACTGCGGAAGCATCACAATACACCGTATATGACCACTGAGGCCGATGGTAACACAAGTACTCGAGGCCGTGGTCAAAGCCTCCTCGAGCTTCTGAAAGCTCTCTTCACGTTCATCAGACCACACAAATGGAGTATTCTTCTGTGTCAACTTAGTCGACGGTGAAGCAATAGATGAGAAATCCTGAACAAACCGACGATAATAGCACGCTAAGCCGAGAAAACTCCGAATCTCCGTAGCGCTGAGGAAGGTCCGGGCCAATTCCGCACTGCCGACCTTCTGAGGATCAGCCCGAATACCATCGCTGGACACTATATGTCCCGGAAAACCCATAGTATCAAGCCGGAACTCACACTTAGTGAATTTTGCATAAAGCTTCTCTTCTCTCAACCTCTGCAATGCCACTCTCAAATGTTGTGCATGCTCCTCCGGGCTGCGTGATATACCAGAATATCATCGATAAACACAATCGCAAAAGAATCCGGTATGGTCGAAATACACTATTCATCGAGTGCATGAATGCGGTAGGGCATTAGTTAGCCCGAAAGACATCACCGAGGAACTCGTAGTGCCCATACCGCGTCCTGAACGTGTTGTCTTCATAATATCCGAGTCCCTTATCTTCAGTCGATGATAGCCCGATCGAAGATCAATCTTAGAAAATACACTAGCTCACTGGAGCTGATCAAATAGGTCCTCGATACGAGGTAATGGGTACTTATTCTTCACTGTTACCTTGTTCAGCTGCCTGTAATCAATGCACATTCTCATTGTGCCATCTTTCTTCTTTACAAACAATACCGGTGCACCCCAAGGTGACACACTCGGACGAATGAACCCCTTATCTAAGAGTTCCTGGAGCTGTTCTTTCAATTCTTTTAACTTAGCTGGTGCCATGCGATAGGGAGGAATAGAAATGGGCTGAGTGCCCGGCACCAAGTCAATACCAAAGTCAATATCTCTGTCGGGCGGCATGCCCGGCAGGTCTGCTGGAAATACATCCGGAAACTCCCTCACAATGGGGACCGAATCAAGATCTGGGTGTCTCGGCCTCAACATTTCTAATGAAGGCCAAATAAGATAAACAACCCTTGCCAATCATTCGTTGAGCCTTTATATAAGAAATCACCTTGTCGGACACATAATCAGTCAAGCCACGCCACTCGATCCTCGGATTACCTGGAATAGCTAGTGTGACTGTCTTGGCATGACAGTCCTAAAATCGCATGGTAAGGAGATAGCCAATCCATGCCTAGAATTACATCAAAATCTACCATGCCCGGTAGTAATAAATCAACTCGGGTCTCCAGAACCCCAATAGTAATAATACATGATCGATATACCTGATCCACAACAACAGTATCCCCCACTGGGGTAGACACATGTACGGGCAAAGCAAGAATACCACGGGTCGTACCCAAATGATGTGCAAAATAAGTAGAGACATAAGAATAGGTGGATCCGGGATCAAATAAGACAGAAGCATCCCTGTGACAGACTGAGATAATACCTGAAATAACCGCATACGAAGCACTAGCATCCTTCCTATCCGGAAGAGCATAGAAACGAGCCTGGCCTCCACCAGTACGATCCTCACCCCTACGGCGACCTCTGGATACCTGGCCACCAGTCCTAGCCGACTGTGCTGGCGCTGAAGAAACAGGAGTAGAAGACGAAGGCTGATCCCTCTGCTGAGACCGCTTACGAAGCCACTGAGGACACTCTCTCCTGATATGGCCCAAATCACCGCACTCAAAACAACGGCCTGAAGATGGAAGAAGGGGCTGCCGAGGACCCCTCGCTACCGATGAACCCTGTGATGAGGAAGCAGGAGCAGAGCTCTGAGCTGCAAGAGCACTCAGTGCAGGCTGACTCTGCTGACGGCTCTGCTGACCCTGATAACCCTGCTGGCCTTGACGACCACGATCAGATGAAACCCCACTGGACTCTGTACGTCCAGACTGATGAGACCTGAAAGAGCGACCTCTGCTATGCTGAAATTGGCCCCTAGACGGAGCACCACCGTAACTGCCAGTACCACGAGGCCTCTTAGCCTCTCTCTCCTCTCGCTCTCTGCGGCGATCTGTCTCAATGTGACGGGCAGCATCAACCACCTCCTCAAAGATAACTGCCGAAACTCTCTCCCTGGTCATCAAAATGCGAATGGGATAAATAAGGCCATCAATAAATCTCCGAATCCTCTCTCGTCTGTAGGAACCATCCACATGGCATGACGGGCCAACTGTGTGAATCTCATCTCATACTGATTAACCGTCATCTCTCCCTGCTTCAACCACTCGAACTGACGTCGCAGCTCCTCTCTCTGAGACTGAGGCACGTACTTCTCCAAAAATACCGTGGAGAACTGCTGCCAAGTGAGGGACGCTGCCCCAGCGGGCCTACGCCTCTCAAAATCCTCCCACCACTGGAATGCTGCACCTGTAAACCGAAAAGTGGTGAATGAAACACCGCCGGACTCTAGAATACCCGCAGTGCGAAGCATGCGCTGACATCTGTCAAGAAAACCCTGGGCGTCCTCGCCCTCAGCACCACTGAATGTCGGAGGTTGTAGCCTCTCAAATCTCTCCAAACGACGCTTCTCATCGTCGGGCATAACTGGAACCATATATGCAGGAGCTGGTGCAACGGGCGCAACTGGCTGAACTGGCTCGGGTGTGTGAGCCACAGGGGTCTGATTCCCTCCCCCTGCCTATGAAGAAGATACTGCAGCAGTAGCTGCAACTACCTGTGCCAAGCCTGTGCACACTGATAAGATCTGAGCCAAGGTCTCCTGAAGACCCGGTATCACAATAGGCACTGCCGGTGCCTGAACCTGAGTTGTCGGAGCGTCTGCCGCTGGAATCTGGTCCTGAGTCTGGTCAGCCGGTGGGTCAGCAGGTGCTGGCGCTGCTGCCCTACCTCTACCACGACCACGGCCTCTGGGTGCCATTGGTGGTCGTCCGCCACGTCCGTTAGCTCGTGTTATCGCCATCTGCGAGAGAATAGAATATGGAAAGATTTAATTTCATGATAACACAAATCGCACGATATGATTTCAAGAAAATGAGGTTTTTCCTAAAGTTTCGTAGCCCTTCGAAGATAGATACGGACGTCTACGTACCGATCTGCGAAAGCCTACTAAGCCGGCTCATGACTCGCGAGTCCTAGTAACCTAGAGCTCCGATACCAACTTGTCACGACCCAAATCCGGTCGTGATGGCGCCCAACAATCAAGCTAGGCCGGCCAGACCAACAATTTAATTAACACAAAGATATCGGTCCCAAATGGACAACCCAAGAAGAATATATGAGTTTAAGAACTCCGATAATAATAGTAAAGAACAAAATACCGACACTCCCAAAGATCCGAGGTCACAAGTCTAGAGCCTCGAAACAAAACCCAACAGGAAATAGAGAGTACGATATAGAAGTACTCAAGTACGAATACAAAATATCAAAATGACAATTGGAAATGAGAGGAGAAGCTAGGTTACTGCGAACGTAGGCGACTACCTCGACAACTCGATATGACACTGCAAACGCCGGAGATGCCCGTCTACTGCTCCCGAGTACCCGAGTCTGCACGCAAAAGGTGCGGGGAGTAGAGGTGAGTACTAAGTACTCGGTGAGTAACAAATATATATAAGTAGGTGACAGTAAGAAATCCACGGATTACCACAATATGAAGCTACACTACAGAGTCCGAATCTCCTACGAACTAGCGACAATAATACAATACAGCTACCACCGAGTAATTCAACAAATACAAATGCAATGCAATGCACATAACCGCTACGGCGTGTAGCCCGATCCAATTTAATGTCGACGGCGCTCGCCGGGGGTGTGTACAGACTCGGAGGGGCTCCTACAGCCCAAGCGCAATGCTGCGCGGCGTGCGGCCCGATCCACATATCAACCATCTGCGGCGTGTAGCCCGATCCCATGCTCAGTCCACAATAAGCAATTAAGTCACAAAATAATTCATTTTCCTTAATTCCAGTTCTCAATTCATAATTTATGAAAAATACTTTAACTTTATTAAATTTGTAAAAGCCGGTGACTTAGCATTTCAAAAGTGTGATTTCAATTTCCAGGACTGAGATCAGTGATTTAAGCGATTATAGCTATCACATAAATATTGTCCTCTAAGGACGCTACAGATCGGCACAAGGCCCCAAACAAGGCTTACAACCCACAAATATATCACATACAGTGTATTTTCAACACTAACAACATATCATTTATTTCCGGGATGGACCAAGTCTCAATCCCCAATCACAATCAATCCCGCACATGCCACGGTGTGCGAGCCACGCCCTATTAGCGTCACAATGTGCTAAGCCGGGGTTTCGAACCCTCGGGCTACCATATACACAAACTACTCACCTCTAGCCGGTCGTAGACTCGTCCGCGATGCCTTTTCCTTTGAATTTCGTTGCCTCGTGTGTAGAATCTAGTCAAATAACAATAATTATGTCAATTACGGGTCAAAGAATCATAACCCACTTCAATTTATTTAAAATTCGCATAATTACACTAAGTTGGTAAAACCCGACCCCGGGCCCCACTGCTCGAAAAATTTCGAAATTAGTACCAACGTGACCCTCATCTCGCCACGAGTCCGTGCATATAAAATTTATCGGAATCGGAGTTCAAATGGCCTTCCAAATCCAAAAATCCCGTTTTCAATATTTAGGCCACATTTCTTCGAGATTTCAACCCAATTTCATGAAGATTGATGTTAATACTACCATAAAATGATGTTTTTGAGTCAAGAATCTTAGGTGTAAACCCGTAACCCCTATGTTCTGTGATTTAATTCACTACCACAACATTTTGTTCTATGCGATCGCAGGCCCCTTATTGCGATCGCATAGAGTAATTTTTCTCAGGCCTCCAATTTGTTCTATGCGATCGCAAGCCTAGCCATGCGATCGCATAGCTTCGCATCAAATACCCTCCGCGATCGCAATTGAGCCCCCCGTGATCGAAATGCACAATTTCCGGACACTATGCGATCGCAATGCCCTCCATGCGATCGCATAGAGTTAACATCACGCCCCCTTCTACCATTCTATGCGATCGCAATCATCTCCATGCGATCGCATAGAGTAACTGCTGACTGCAATTTTCTGCAGAAGTTTTCCAAGTTCTAAATGCCCGGTTGATGGTCCGAATCCATCCCGAGGCCCCGGGACCCCAACGAAAACCACCAACATACTCCAAAACATGATACGGACTTGTTCCCATCATAAAAACACCATACTAAACATAAAAATCATCATTTACTCACGAATTCAAGCCTAAGTATTTCAAAACTTTCAAAACTAACATTCAATCCAAAACCCGATCAAACGATGTCCGAATGACCTGAAAATTTGCAGACACATCCAAAATCACATAACGAAGCTACAGAAATTGTCGGAATTCCATTCCGACCCCCGGATCAAAATATCACCTACCATCCGGTTTTCGCCAAAATTCAACCTTCGCCAATTCAAGCCTAAAACTACACCGGACCTCCGAATTCAATTCCGATTGTTCTCCTAAGTCATAAATGATCCCCGGAACTAGTCGAATCATCAGAATCTGGTTCCGAGCACTCTAACTCAATAGTCAACTCTTGGTTGACTTTCCATATTCAAGCTTCCTTCAAACATGCTATTTGTTTCATTTTCAATCCAAATCACTCCTAACTCACCCGATATACTCTAATACTGTTTTAAAAGCATAACATATGTAAATGCAAGGTAACGGGGTGGAAATTCCCATAACGACGGGCTGGGTCGTTACACTAATACCTTAAACGGGGTGCGAATGGTAGACATGGAGATGATGAATACATGATATTACTATGTGTACAATTGGGTACCGGTGTTGTGCAAATGATCCATGCAATGTATAAACCTAGGACCCCCCCACCCCCTTATTAGCTCAATAATTTTCAGAATATTTGAAAAAAAGTTGTCGCACCTTTAACTTCTATTTCTTACACTTCTCTTTTTAAGTTACTTGCACCAATTGTTTGACCCCTTCCCTTTACTTGCGTATCTCTTTTCACGAAATTGTTCCCTTCCTGAATTTCAACACTTCTTTTAACCCTTTTATGCTTTTTATTTGCAATACTTGCTTGTTTATTCGTTTGTTTGCATTTAAAGCTATAAATGTAGCATGGCCGAGAACCATACTAGTGGATCTTGAGGAGTGCCTAATACCTTCCCCTCGAGATAATTTCAAGCCCTTACCCAAACTCTAGTTTTCATCTTTAATTCTTCTAAAAAGTTTCATGATGCACTATAATCATTAGGTGGCCTCCAAAATTTAAAGCCAAATTCCCAAACGGGAGAAAAGTTTTCTTCCCAAATGTCGTGAACCCGATTTTGCTTTAGAAAAAGGGGGTGTCGATAGCATGGCGGCTCTGCTGAGGATCCTTTAGGCTTTTACCATTGCAAGCTATATGTTATTTTACCGCTTTCTTTATTGCTTTGTTTAATGCCTCTATTTGAAACTGACTTGTTTCTTTGTTTCTTTTTTTTAATTACTTTCATTTACCGCTTTTTCATCAATGATGTTGTAACTTTGGGGCAATCATTGTAAACTTTATTGTATGAACGTGAAAATACGTGTCAACATGTTTCATTCTTGTAAACTGCATTTTCAACATCATATTCCACTCGTGTCAAACAAATTTGGCAAAGGCATATTTGCGATAAAACAGTCGATCAGCGGTGCAGTCGACGGTTTCGTGTCTTTTCCTCTTGAGTTGTTCGCTCAAGGGTACAGGTCTAAAACCCCAATAGAAACCTTACTCCATTCAAATTCTACATGCATCATGGTCAAACCTAGCCAAGTCGGTTATATTGTCCACATAATGACTCATTAAGATAGCCTTGTCCAAAGTCCACCGGGTTTCCTTGAGACCCAAATGGACACCTCCATGTTCTATGCATATTTTGGAGAACTTAAGTGCTTGCTATGCTAATTATTGGTTTAAATAGCCGAGTCTGGTGGGGTTAAGGGCCTAACACTTTGTTTTGCATAAAATGAGGCATGAAGTCCCCACATTTGGCATGGTAACCAACATTTACCCAAGGCTGCTGAATTGGTGGAAAGACCTCCATTCCAGTGATCAGACACTTATCCGCAAGTACTTAGGGAATATGCCTTCTCTTCTAGAGATTCAGCCTAACAACAGAATCATAGAGGCTACGACATTGTTCTGGGATAGTGACAAGTCTCTATTCTGCTTTAGGGACCTTGAAATGACTCCTTTACTTGAAGAAATAAGAGGTTTAGCTGGAATTCCTTGGGAGACTCCGGGTTTGCTTATGCCAGAGAATTGCAAAGGAAGTGGTTTCCTTAAGATGATGGGACTAAAGAAAAACCCAGAAAGACTCTTACATCCCATTTGACTATCTATACGAGAGTTACGATCATAGCAATTCATACAACACCTATTCAAATGAATTTTCTATCACCTCATCGGGACATGTCCATAGAAGGGTCTTCATTTTCATGTTTTGCTTTTTGGGGATGATCGTGTTCCCAATGAAAAAGGCTAGGATCCACACCATACTGGCCTTGGTAACCAAGACTTTGATGGAAGAGAATGGTGGACAAAATTTTAGCATAGTGCCCATGATCGTCGCCGAGATATACCGTGCTTTGAAGAAGTATCAACAACAAGGCAGTCATTTTGAGGGTTGCAACTTGTTATTCAGCTTTGGCTCATAGAACACCTCCAGAAAGGGGAATACCTCCAGGAGATCCTACGTAGAGATTGGGATGATCATATCACCTTCCACCAGCCAAAGCATATGAACTATATACCTAAAATGTTCGCTTAGCTAGAGGATGCCAGAGGATGGGTAGAATTATTTGAGAATCTAAAAGAAGACTAGGTACAATGGATGTTTGAGTGGTTCCCCACGATGAATTAATTGTTCGATCCCGAGATGCACCATTTCTCATACTGATTGGTTTGAGAGGAACTTATCCCTACGTTCCTCTCCGAACCGCGAGGCAAGTTGGAAGAAAACAAATCATACCAAGGGTCAATAAGATGAGCCACCTCAAGGTTGATTTCCAGGACGACGATAGCCCTTACAGGTGCCAATCTCAGCATTTGTGGCATTGCAAAATCGTTTTGGGGAAAGAATCCATTGAGCCAGATAGGTAACATACCAGTTGTGCCGTATTATTTGGGTTGGTTAGAAGACAATGGCATGGGTCAGCCGAGATACGTTCGAGGTCACAGAATTATTAACGAGCACGTTGAATCACGGGTTAAGTATAATCAACTGTGCAAGAGAATTTGAGAGTGTGAAAGTGAGTATCGGGAAATACAAGAAGCCCATCAGAAATTGATCAAAGAGTGGAAAGATATGGCTATCAGTGCCAACCATCGACTAGGGTATTTGGAGCTGGGTCTAGTAGAGCTGGAAGGAAAGTTCATCAAGAGGATTAAAGACTGACAAAATGCTAAAGGAAATACAGGCGGACATCTAGCCCGAGCCTACTTGCTGCTAGGACTACGTGAGTTGGTAGAGCTGTTCGGGGGAAACAAAGATGCCAAATCTGGGGAAGGTCCTTCTGGGACCAAGTAGTTAGGGGGTTTTTTATTTTGCTTCAATGATGTAATAAGGCCAATGGCCACTAGTGATATTTACTTTCTGCTATTTAGCGTCATTTTGGATTCGTCTTATTTTTATCAATAAAATGAGGCATTTAGCATCATAAGTTCTCCAAAACTCTTTGTCGCTAGGCCTACCTCGGGCACAACGCAGCACCAAAACTAGGACGCAATTTACATTTTCTACACGATGTGTTTCAATACTGTAATATTTTTTCCTCATGACCCGCACTAACTTGTTACCTTTTTGTTTTTCTTTTATTTTTTAATCCTCTCCCTAAAGATTAGTTCGTGCATTCTGGCACCATCGGCATACTCGACAAGATCCAAGGGGCCTCCACCTCCTCCTCCTCCGAGTCCTATTCGGATCAGAAATAAAGATAGAACGAGAGATCTAAGGGCTAGAAAGGAGACCGAGATTCCTCAGGGTACCCAGTTGCTAAGGAAACTGCTATACAACTGGAAAAAAAGCTGTTAAAATTCCGAGAAGAACTGGATCAAGTTCAGAATCTGGCGAACCTATCATTTTCCCTCACCGCTCCTGATGTCAACACCCAGAACCCCACACCTCCAAAAAACACCCCGCAACCATAGATACAATCCACTCATGCCCAATATTGCAACACATGCCACACTCCCAACAACACTCCACTACTCATTCCTGAGCCACTAAATTCCACAACCATCTCCACAACACCCCTATTTTTGTGGATATTGTACCCCACTATACCCAACCAATCTCAAATGCACCTGAGTCTGATGACAAGGACTCCCTTATCAGGAACTTAGTGGCAGAGCTCAAGAAGTTAACCAGTCGAGTTCAGGGCGTGGAAGGTAACAAATGTATTGAAGGGTTAACTTATGAAGACTTATGCATTCAGTCAAATGTTGAACTTCCAGAGGGGTACAAACCTCCCAAGTTCAAAATGTTTGATAGAATATGAGATCCCAGAGTCCACCCGAGGACATATTGTGATAAGTTGGTTGGAGTTGGAAGGGATGAGAAGATCCGTATGAAGATCTTCATGAGAAGCTTGAAGGGAGATGCTTTATCCTAGTACACCAGCCAGGACCCCAAGAAATGGATGAGTTGGATGAACATGGCATCGGATTTCATGGATAGATTCCGATTCAATATCAAGAACACACGGGATGTGTTCTACATACATAATTTGAAGAAGAAGCCCACCGAAACATTCCGCGAGTATGCTACTCATTGGAGGTCGGAAGCTGCATAGGTCAGGTTGGACCTAGAAGAAGAGCAAATGAATAGATTCTTCATCCGGGCTCAGGATCCACAATATTATGAGGGGTTGATGCTGATCAAGGGTCAAAAGTTCTCCGATATCATCAAACTTGGAGAAAAAATTGAAGAGGGCATTAAGAATTTTATGGTTACAAATCTTGAAGCATTGCAGGCCACCAATAAGGCTTTACAGACTAGTGTCACATCCATAAAGAAGGAAGTAAGTGTCGTAATGGTCACAGGAAGCCAAATCACCACCAAAATACCACACTTACCCATCACCTCGATTTACATATCAGCCCATCCCGAGTTACCAAGCACTTTCACCTTCCTATCCACCTCCTATTTACCAATCCTCTCCACCTCTCACATATCAACCCACTTCACCCAGATACTCTTAACTAGCACCTGTCTACCAAGCTTATAACGCTCAACCCTCTCACTACCAATCACCTCCCACCCGTCAAAATTTCCCAAGACCCGGACCAAATTTTGACCACAAACCTCCTAGACAATACACAGCCATTACCGAACCAATTGACCAGCTATATGAAAGACTTAAAGGTACTGGTTATGTCACTCCTATCCTATCCAAAGCCCTAGAAAATCCTTCCTAGTGGGTCAACCCCAACAAGACCTATACGTATCATTCCAGCATGAAGGGACACACCCTTGATGAGTGTCGTTCGTTGAAAGACAAGATTTAGACCCTGATCGACAATAAAGTAATAGTAGAAAATGAGCCCACTCCTAATGTTCGCAGAAACCCTCTACCTGACCACAAAGGTGGAGACATTCATATGATCGAGATCGAAGATAATTAGGACCCCCAAAGGGTCGATAGGTTTGATTGCTGAAGGAGATGAACCAAAGAAACCGACAGTTACACTTAACCCAATTGTTGTGTAGAATCAGTCGTCTATACCTCTTGAATCTGAAGCGCCTATTTCTACAAAGGCGTACGGGCCAATTGAGGTTGAATTTGGAGTTCTAAAGGCACCTACTCCCTTTGAAATTGATGTGTTACCACCAAGGGCACCTATTCCGGTGGCAATGTCAGACATAACACCATTCCATTCAAATGCCATACCATGGGATTACACTACTGAAGCTAGGAGGAAAGGAAAGACCAGGACAGGAGAAACGATTGCCGCACAAGGAATGACTAGAACAGGAAGGGTCTACACCCTAGAGCACTTAGCCGAGTCCTGTAAGCAAGGCCCAGAATGGACTATTAAAATAGGGCCCGACAATCTTTGGAGAAAAATATAGGCTAAGGAGTACTCAGTCGCTGAACAGTTGAACAAAACACCAGCACATATATCTATCCTGGCTCTTCTGCAGAGTTCAGACGCTCACAAGAATGCCTTAATGAAAATACTGAGCGAAGCTTATGTGCCCACCAATATAACCGGGGGTGAAATGGTGAATATGGCGGGGCAAGTGATGGAGAGCCATAAGATAACCTTTCACGAAGATGAGTTGCCGCCAGAAGGATTAAGCCATAACAAGGCACTACACATCATCGTGCAATGCAAAGATTATTTCATCAATAGAGTCCTAATTGATGGAGGATAAAGCCTCAACATATGTCCGCTGATAACTCTCTGAACTTTGGGAAAAAGCCTGCACGAGATCAGAGATGGGGCTATAAATGTCAAGGCCTTCAATGGGTCCTAGATATCTACTATTAGAGAAATCAACATATGCTTAATGGGGCCAAGATGGTTCGACGTCGACTTTCAAGTAATAGACGTCTCGGCATCCTACAACCTGCTGTTAGGATGGCCTTGGATCCACGCTTCTGGAGCCGTATCATCGACCCTACATCAAGTGGTAAAGTTTGAATGGAATCATCAGGAGGTGATCATTCATGGCGAGGGTAGTAACCCCAAATATAGTCGCTAGACCATCCCGATGATTGGAGGCAAAAGAAGAATAAGCGGAGAAACATCCACCATATCTATAGGGTCAACGTTGTAGATAAGGATAAGTGGTGGGATAACAAGATCGAAAGTATCCTAAATTTGTATGGGTACGAGCCTGGAAAGGGACTCAGTAAAAATATTCAAGGGATCATTAAGCCCATCAAACTAAAGAAGCATGGTACTATATTTGGCTTGGGGTACGGTTACACTTGGGAAGAATTCCAAAACTGGTTGCCACCATGGTGCGGCCCATACTATCCATTGGAGTTTCTGATACCTAGCCTCGAGCAGACCTTCCAACCGAAAGATACTATATATGGGTCAAAAGAAGATAAAGCGTTGGCAGCCATGAAGAATTTGTTCTCGGAGGATGATGATATGGACTGATGTGTTCTTTTCGAGGAGGAAGGAGAGGAAGGCCCTTCTATACAAGCAGTGAACAGAGGAGATCGCTTTAGCAACTGGTCAATTAGGACCGTCACGGCCCAAAAGGCTTTGGGGTAGCAAGGCTAAACAAAAGAACCATGCATCTCATTTTTAGCTTACATTACTAGTTGATTTTCTTTCCACATTGTCTTTTATTTCGAAAAGAGCTATGATGTTCTAAACTATTACGGATTTAATCAAAGCATTTCATTAATCATATATATTGCGCTTATTATCTTCTCTATTATTTACTCTATTTTATACAGCATTACTATTACTTATCTTGATGATGAACCAACGATTGTGACTTGCAACGAAACAACGCAACAAAAGGACATAGACTCAGAAGAAAATGAGATACCTGAAGAGGTCGTCTGAGAGGTCGAGAATTTTGAGAATACACCTAAGTCCAACTTGGAAGATCTGAGGTCATTAATTTGGGAGATACGGAAAATGTCTAGGAAACTCGCTCAGTGTTCACTTGTCGCCATTAAAAAGGATAAATATACGAAATTTTTAAAGGAATATGAAGACATATTCTCCTGGTCGTATGATGATATGAATGGTCTCCGTATATACATTGTAGCTCACAAACTGCGAATAGATCCAGCCTATCCGTTGGTAAAGCAGAAGGTCGGGAAATTCAAGCCCCACATGAGTTTAAAAATCAAATAAGAGGTTACTAAGCAAGTCAAAGCTAAGGTTCTCAAGGTGGTGGAATATCCTACATGGTTAGCCAACATCGTGGTAGTTCCAAAGAAGGATGTGAAGGTTAGAATCTGTGTCGAGTACCAGGATTTTAACCAGGCCAGTCCCAAAGAAGACTTCTCCTTGCCAAACATACACATTCTTATCGACAATTGTGGCAAGAATGAGTTGTAGTCTTTCATTTATTGTTTCGATGGGTATCATCCGATATGGATGGATTAGGAAGATGCATAGAAAACGGCTTTCATCACACCATGGGGGATGTATTGTTACAAAATGATGCCGTTTGGGTTAAAAGCGTTGGTGCCACTTACATGAGAGCCATGTGTGACATGATACATAAGGAGATCGAGGTATATATGGATAACGTCATCGTCAAATCCAAGAAAGCCACTGATCATGTGGAAGATCTGAGAAAGTTCCTCAACAGACTGATAAGGTAAAATCTAAAACTGAATCCCGCCAAGTGTGCATTCGGGGTTCCTGCTGGAAAACTACTAGGTTTCATTGTGAGTCATCAAAGAATAGAACTGGACCCATCAAAGGTCAAATCCATTCAAGAATTGCCACCGCCAAAGAACAAGAAGGACATGATGAGTTCCTTGGGAAGACTCAACTATATTAGTCAGTTTATAGCTCAGTCCACGGTCATTTGTGAACCCATCTTTAAAATGCTAAAGAAAGATGTTGCTACTAAATGGACTGATGATTGTCAAAAATCCTTCGATAGAATCAAGGAATACATGTCAACACCACCAGTCTTGGTTCCGCTGGAGCCAGGAAGGCCTCTATTGCTTTACCTCGCACTTCTGGATGGAGCATTCGGTTGTGTTCTGGGACATTATGATGAAACGAGGAGGAAAGAGCAAGCAATCTACTATCTCAGCAAGAAGTTTACCCCGTATGAGGCCCGATATTCCTTATTAGAGCGCACCTGTTGTGCTCTGACTTGGGTAGATCAGAAATTGAGACATTATTTTTGTGCCTACACATATCCAAGATGGACCCGTTGAAGTATATCTTCCAGAAGCCCATGCCCACCGGCAAGCTCGCCAAGTGGCAAATATTGCTGAGTGAATTCTATATTGTTTACGTGGCACAAAAAGCAATCAAGGGTCATGCCATAGCAGATCACCTTGCCAATAATCCTGTTGGCGGACAATACGAACCCCTGAAAACGTATTTTCCTGATGAAGAAGTGTCCTTTGTAGGAGAAGATATTGAAGAATCCTACGATGGTTGGAGGTTGTTTTCGATGGAGCCGAAAATTTAAAAGGAGTTGGCATAGGAGCAGTCCTAGTATCAAAAACAGGTCATTACCCGGTATCCGCCAAGCTCAGGTTCCCTTGCACAAATAATATAGCTAAACATGAAGCTTGCATCCTGGGGCTCAATATGGCCATCGACATGAACATTCAAGAGTTGCTGGTGATCGGGGACTCAGACCTGCTCATACATCAAGTTCGAGAAGAGTGGGCAACCAAAAACTCTAAGAAACATCCCTACTTGCATCACATATGGGAGTTAAAGAAAGTATTCATAAAGACAGAATTTCAGCATGTCCCCAGGGTCCAGAACTAGTTCGCTGATATATTAGCTACTTTATCATCCATGATCTAGCATCCAGATACGAATTTCATTGATCCCATCCCAGTAAGGGTTTATGATCAGCCGACTTATTGTGCTCACGTTGGGGAAGAAGCAGACTGAAAACCATAGTTCCATGACATCTAAAGGTACTTGACAATAGGGGAATATTCAGGAGTTGCCAACGCTACTCAAAAGCGCACACTTTAGATATTATCCAACAACTTCTTTCACAGTGGGGGAATCGTGTATAGGAGGACTCCCGATCTGGGTTTATTGAGGTATGTCGAAGCAAAAGAAGCATCCAGACTATTGGACGAAGTGAACGCATGGACTTGCGGGCCGCACGTGAATGGTTTTGTTTTAGCAAGGAAGATACTCCGAGCAGGTTATATTTTTATGAATATGGAAACAAACTGTATCCAATATGTTCGCAAGTTCCATCACTATCACATACATGCCGACATGATAAAGGTGCCCCCAAATGAGCTTACCGCAATAAGCTCACCGTGGCTATTCGCCGCCTGGGGGATGGACGTCATTGGACCTATCGAGCCTGCCGCATCAAACGGGCACAGGTTTATCCTAGTGGCAATTGATTATTTTACCAAATGGGTCAAATCAACATTGTACAAGGTAGTGACTAAGAAAGTTATGGCAGATTTCATCCGTGACTGTATTGTTTGCCGATTCGGAGTTTCAAAATCAATCATTACTGATAATGTTTCCAATCTCAATAGCGACTTGATGAAAGCAATGTACGAGACATTCAAGATTAAACACAAGAATTCTACAGCCTACAGGCCTCAGATGAATGGAACTGTAGAAGCAGCCAACAAGAATAATAAAAAGATACTAAGAAAGATGATCAAAAGTCACAAACAATGGCACGAGAAGTTATCATTCTCCTTATTGGGATACCGCACCATGGTCCACACATCAACCAGAGCAACTCCCTACATGCTGGTTTATGGTAGAAAAGCAGTCATCCCCACCGAGGTAGAAATTCCTTCCTTGAGGATTATACAAGAAGTAGAGTTGGACGACGTAGAATGGGTAAAAGGTCGCTACGAGCAGTTAGCCCTTATAGATGGAAAAAGGATGAATGCAGTTTTCCACGCTCAGTCGTATCAGAACAGAATGTCCAGAGCCTTCAACAAAAGAGTTAAGCCAAGAAAGTTTACACCAGAGCAGTTATTGTTGAAGAAAATATTCCCGCAGCAAGATGAAGCCAAGGGAAAATTCTCCCCCAAATGACAAGGTCCATACATGGTTCATCGGGTTCTAACTGGAGGAGCCCTTATTCTTGTAGAAATGGATGGAGAAGTCTGGCCAAAGCCAATCAACTCAGATGTAGTGGAACGATATTATGTGTAATCACCTATGATTTCTTTATGATTTAATTTGAAATACGCATAACCTGATTCCCCTTTAAGAGGGGATACATATGCAGCCCTATGGGTTCGATCATAATTCAAAAAACAATCTTCATTTCCCCCTATTATTGGAAGTGGGGCAGAATTTTGAGGAGGACCCTCAAAATTCCGAAGTCAGTCTTTAGCCACTCATCGCCAGGGATGTCACCGTAGTAAACTGAGGGTAGAATTTCGAGGAGGACCTTTAAAATTCTGAAGTTGATTCTTCAGTCATTTAGTGCAGTCGTCAGAAGTTCCAGCATAATAAACTAGGGCAGAATTTTGAGGAGAACCCTCAAAATTCTAGAGCAAAGAGAGGTTGCAATGTTTGAACCACGTCGCAGTCGTTTGGTCATCTAAACAAAATTATTTTATACTTATGTTATATTTATTAAATCATGCATGACTATTGATCAAATTGTTGTTGTTTAGTGACGCTACCCCAATGATATGCAACGCTGGAAGACACGGGAAAAATAATTAACCTTTCCTCTTTACAAAACTAACAATTTTCTTTGGATGCAGGCACCCAAGTCACAAGATTAGCAAATATATGGCCCAATCGCATTCAACTGTTACGCCTATTCGCATTTACTATCCACACCCAATAGCCCCAACAGCCGCGATATCACGATCAGCTACCAACTATCAGCTAAGAATTTGTATTTTTACTATTCGCTTTTGTCTTATTGCATAAGGCTAACTTTATGCCTTCCGAGACTAAAAGTTTTCTCCATCTGCATTTCCTGCATTGCATAAGGCTACCTTTTTGCCTTCCGAGACTAAGAGTTGTCTCCATATGTATTTCCTGCATTGCATAAGGCTACCTTCCTGCCTTCCGAGACTAAACATTGTCTCCATCTACATTTCTTGCATTGCATAAGGCTATCTTTCTGCCTTCCGAGACTAAACATCGTCTCCAACTGCATCTCCTGCATTGCATAAGGCTACCTTTCTACTCCGAGGTTAAGCTCTACCTCCATCTTGCACTTCTTGCATTGTATAAGGCTACCTTTCTGCCATCCAAGGTTGATCTCTACCTCTATCCTGCACTTCTTGCATTGGATAAGGCTACCTTTCTACCTTTCGAGGTTAAGCTCTACCTCCACCTACATCGGCAGAAATATCGCCACTTTATCTCTCTTGCATGGTGAAATACCGCCACCCTTTATTTACTTCTTGCAATCGGCTGAAACATCACCATTTACATTTTGTGCATCGGCTGAAACATAGCCATTTACTTTATTTAAATGCACTATCGGCTGAAATATTGCCGTTTTACTTTTTACATCGACTAAACTTTCGCTCGCTTTATTAAAGTTTTGTCGGCTGAGATATCGCCATGTACATTCTTTACATCGGCTGAAATACTACCATTTACGCTTTTGCATCGGCTGAAATATTGCCAAATCTTGCATTTCATGGCTGAAATGTTGCCAAACTATCCGAAAGCGTCATTGTTCGGAGGCATCATCCTTCATGGCCCGAGAACACTATGTCATAACCTGAGGATCCCACTTTATACCCTGCACATTATTATTAAAAGGCATCATGGTTCAGAGGCCCATTATCATAGCCCAAAACCATTATTTCAAAGCCTGTGAATCCTTTAATTTTGCGCTTCATGGCCCAGGACAACATGGTCCGAGGACATCATCCTAACCGTCGAAAGACAGCATTCCTGGTTCAATGGGAACTTACATCATATTTAAGTTTATGCACAATATACGTCTATATTTCTCACTTGCGGGTACACTGGCTAGCAATGGTCATCTCAGCGGGAGCGATCCCGCTCCAAGCCGCCGATCAAGTTTCACATACCTCTTGCCCCATAAAACATCATGCACATCTCTTCCGAATCGCCATCGGCATGTTCCGTCAATGATCCCTGAATTAAATTTGGCCAAATTCCTATAAAACTAGAAATATGTAGGCATCTTAGAAACAAGAGCTCGGTCAAATTCATATCAAATCGCTGCTTCGGGTAAAAATAGGCCATCATATCTTTACCCGACAACTCTTTCATCCTTCCCGGGTAAAGAGGGGCAGCTGTTGATACCCAATGTTTCCCTAAGTATTTCATATACCCAAATATTTTTAAAAATAGCATATTAGTGCATATATAAGCACATCCAAGAGTTTTGACATTTTTGATGATTTTAAAACCAATTTATCGCCTATTTTTACACAATAAAATCCAATAACTATTTCCAAAATTATTGTTTTGGTGAATAATTCATTTTATTTTTACATTTACACCTATATATAATTAAAGTAAGTTTTGCATATTTTTTGCAAATTAATTTGGTATTTTAAAGGTAAATTGCATATTATTGCAATTATAGCCTATCTTGTAATTTATGATATTTTATGTTTATAAAATTAATCTCAGTATTTTTTAATAAATATTTATATAATACTTGTTTACCCAATACTTATAATTAATATTTAGTTTGACAAGAGGGGTTGCTTTGATGGTAAGCAACCCCCACTTCCGACCAATAGGTTGTGAGTTCGAGTCTCCCCAAGAGGAAGGTGGGAAGTTCTTGGAGGGAAGGATGTCGGGGGTCTATTTGGAAACAGCCTCTCTACCCCAGAGTAGGGGTAAGGTCTGCGTACACATTACCCTCCCCAGACCTCACTAAGTGGGATTATACTGGGTTGTTGTTGTTGTTGTTGTTGTTGTTATTTACCCAATACGTTTAATTTATTTTTAAAATAAGTATTACCATTTTTATAAAATTAAAAGGAAAAAATTGGCTATTTACGATTTGGCCTTATTGCATTTAATTTTAGCCAATTTGGCACTCCATTTCACTCCCAATTTGAAATCCAATTACCCAGCCCAATTAACACGCCCACCCGACCCATTTAACCCGTTTAATCCCAGTCGTTGATTGCCTTTCCTTGTTTAATTCAAATGACCCTAAAACACTACCTCATTCTCTCGACCGCTGCCTCTGAATCCTATCCTCTCTCAACTCTCTCTCAACCTAACTCAAACCCTATCCTCCGCCTCTCATCGTAACACTAATGTATGGCTTCTCAGGCTCATCAGAGTCCTATAGTAGCCTCTCAGGGCTTCTGTGTGCTCACTTCTAAAGGTCCAATGACCAGATCTTGAAGGGTTTCAACCAAGCTTTGTTCGATGAAAATTATCCAGTCGTCTTCTACCTTTTTCCAACCAGTCATGGCTATTCGAGTTCGATCTTCGACTTCTCTACTCAGATCGATGGTTTCCAAAGCCTATCTTGTCACCTAGGTTTCTTACGAAACCCTAATCTCTAAGGTTCCTTCGATGTTTTTAGATATGTTCTGGATCTATGTGTGTGTGAACCTTCTATGCATTTTTCTCGAAGATTCTTTAATTTTTACTTTTAGAAACTCTTTATTCCTAAACTAGGGTTTCGTGTTAAGTTATTTCGAATCTTTTCTCTGATTCTTGACATGTTTTATTGTGTTTTGTTTGTGTTAGCTTTTATCTGAGTTAGCATGTTGAAAACCCTAATTTTCTTGGGGATTTTCTTTGAGCTTTTTGGTTTATTTACTAATGGTCGTTTGATTTACCTTATTTTTTATTTGAGTTAGCATGTTGGAAACCCTAATTTTGGAATTTTGTTTGTTTTTCACTTAATTTACCTTCTTCTATATCTAAGTTAGCATAGTGAAAACCCTAATTTTGGTGTTTATCCGAGATTCTGAAATAATTTATTTGTTTATTTGCTTATCGCTTCTAAACTCGATTGATTTTCGAAAACCCTAGTTTCTTTGGTGACTATTCAATTTCTTTGAAGTTGTTTGTGCAACTCGCTTGTTGAAATTGTAGTGTGCTTCAATTCTCTTGACTATTTTGGTTATGAGTTCTTTGCATGCTTCTAATCTTCTTATCTATTATTAAACATTGAAACTTGAATATCATGCTTCAAATGTCTTCCTTTTAGTTATCACTATATGACATATCCTGGCTTCGCGTGTCTATTACTTGTGCATTCATTTATATATACTGAGTTCCTTCTGTGATAGATTCTCAAAACATGTGATTAATTTTAAAAACTTTTCCTTTGTGAAAGTCTGATTTTACTCGCCTGTTAAGGGGTAATTGATTCTTGTCCTTTGATTGGCCTCCCTAAATCTTTCCAAAAATAATTTCAAATCCCGTACTTAAACTAAATTGCCTATTATATGACCCTACTGCTTCTTCTCCATTTCCTTATTTAAATCCTGTTAGTATCCGTTTGAATAAGAATCCCCTGATTAAAGAAGAATCTTATACTAATTTGATTCTGATTTGTGACCATGCCAGATTTGTGATAGACTTGTACTAGTTACCATATTTCTCTACAAGTTTTCAAAGCTATAAATATACTCTATTCCCTTCTCTTTGAACACATACAAACACAGAAAGCAATTTGAGTTCAAAAAAATCACTCTCACTTAAAAATCTCTCCCTCTTTCTGTTACTTGTGCTGTTGTGGACTATGTTTACTCTACTTTCTTCTGCATTTTTTGCTTCTTTAGTGGTATATCCCCAGTTAATTTACATGTCTCAACAACAATATGTTTTATTCCTGCCTACGTTTGTCTAACCCTTTTAGCATTTTCTAGCATGCTGTAACATGTTTCTCTTTCCCTTGTAATTTAATGTTTAAGCTACATGCGCATCTTGTCAGTTGTTTGTTATGTATTTGATACTTTATGAATCCCAAACCCTCATATCCCCTTTGTATGCCTTATGTTATGGTTCAGAAACATGGCAATGTCTGAAATCATTGTCCATGGTTATGAACTGGACCCTTTTGGGGTCCTAAGCTTGTCAATTTCCCATCCCCAATACCATTATGTGTATGCTGAGTAATAGCCTTGGCCTGCCAGTATTTCTAATTACTGTTCAGGCCATGGCTTGACCTCCAGTAGGTTTGTACTCCCTAAATGCTTGATCATAAGTTTGGTCAGGGGTGTGCCAGTCTGTATTGTGATTGGGCATGACCAAAACCTGCCTGGGTAGTTCTCCTACACCTTTTTATTACACTTACACTCAACTCCTAGAATTTAAGTTCTGCCCCTCTTATGTGAGCTTTTCATTAGGACCCTGGAGCTCCCTCTGAACTTAAACACATAAGGGCTGACTCTTCCAACCTGCACAACTCAATTTCTATGAATATCTTGGGTGTATGCACTGCCTGGGGTTTCTGAAATCCGTTGGATCTCTGAAACACCTTAGATAAGAGAAGGCTTGGAAATCTGGATCTCGGAAGAGGTTCAATCTCATATTATTAGGCCTCAAGTCTGGATTAGGCTTCTCGTATGTAGCTAAGTATTTCTGATGTATTTTTATTATTTCAGTTGTTTCTTTTGGGTTGTAATAATTTGTGTAAAAATCTGGGGAACTTAGTAAAAAAGGGGATGGGATTTATTTTCTGCACCAAGGGTAGAAATCATGCCTATATGTTTTTAAACTTTTATTTCTGCATATCCGCCTAGAAATCATCCCTATAGGTTTTTAAAATTTTAATTTCTGCAAAAACTCATGCCTAGAAATCATGCCTATAGGTTTTTAAACTTTTATTTTTGCAAACACGCATAAATATACGGCCTATAGGTTAACTTCTAATTGTTCCGCATTTTTATATAAAAAGATGGTTTACTAAATTATTGCATTCTGCAAATGTCATTAGGCAAACTATTTGTAGGTTTGAATAATAAAACTGCATGTCGATGCCATGCTCCTAGGATTTTGTAAATGTCTAAAAGGTGTCCAAATCATTATTCATATAGAAAGCATGCCAATAGGAAATTTCGAATCCTAATAGAGATACTACTAGCTGTTAAACTAATATTGTCCCACTAAAATCGGTAACCTCTGTTAGTTTGCACATTCGTCTCTAAAATCAGCATATGCCATGCCTAGTTCTAATTAACACTTAAGTCAATCAGATCAATTTTAAACAACTGCATTCGAGTATGCCTAATGTTGACTTTTCACCTAAAAATATGTATTGAACCAGTCCGCTCGTCGCTTTATTTAAATAAGACCAAAATCAATACGTGAAAGATATGCTAGACTCTATGTTTTTTGATGATTTGTGAAGGCATAACACTATGCGTACAACTGGGTATCGGTGTTGTGCGAATGATCCATGTAATGTATAAACCTAGGGCCGCCCCTCTTTATTAGCTCAATAATTTTCAGTATTTTTTAAAAAAAGATGTTGCACCTTCACCTTCTGTTTCTTACAGTTCTTTTTTTTAAGTTGCTTGCACCCATTGTTTGACCCCTTCCTTTACTTGCATATCTCTTTTCACAAAATTGTTCCCTTCCTGAATTTCAGCACTTCTTTTAACCCTTTTATGCTTTTTATTTGCCATACTTGCTTATTTATTCATTTGTTTGCGTTTAAAGTCACAAATGTAGCATGGCGGGGAGCCACACTAGTGGATCTTGAGGGGTGCCTAACACCTTCCCCACGATATAATTTCAAGCCCTTACCCAAACTCTAATTTTTATCTTTAATTCGTCTAAAAAGTGTCCTAATGCACTATAATCATTAGGTAGCGACTTTCCAAAATTTAAAACCCAATTCCCAAACGGGGGAAGAATTGTTTTCCCAAATATCGTGAACCCGATTTTGCTTTAGAAAAAAGGGGCGTCGACAGTAATAATGGCATCTGAGATCAATGCATCAGCTCTGGCCAGAAAAGCATAAAATTTGGCTGGAGCACCAGCTGGCTAGCCTCCACCTCACTGAACAGTAGTTGGCTGACCTCTCCCTGCCTGAATTTACCTCTAGGACGTCCCCTACCAGTCTGTCCTCCACCTCTGGGTAGTTGGGCAACCGGTGTTGTAATCATGGGCTGCTGACCCTGCTGCACTACATTTCCCCAAAGTCTGAGGCAGTAACTCCTCATATGACAAAGGTCTCTACACTAGAAATAATCAATCAAAGCGGTGACCTGCTGCCCTGATGTATGACCCTGATGGCCTGTAGACCCGCTAGAAGAAGCCCGAGTAGCCGGTGAGCAGTATGAAATCTCCGTTATGGCATTGAAGTAGGAACCAAAAGAACCCTGGGGACCTGAATACCCACTGGAAGAACCCTCGATAGCTGGCAGACGGTAAGAACTCTCTATAATAGAGCTGAAATAGGGGCGCGCTAGAGCACCTCGAGGAGGTGGTGCTGCTGAATACGGGGGCCTACTGGGTTGACCCCTATCAAACTGACCTTTAACCCTAGTCAGGGCACCTCTAAACTCTTCAAAGAATTGGGCCCTCTTGTCTTGCTACATCTGCTCTCTACCTCTCAGATGGTATCCATCGGTTCACCGAGCAATCTCCACAACCAGTTGATAAAGAGTCCCCATCTCCACCACTCGGGCCATGTTGGCCCTAATACCAGAATGCAACCCTGTAACAAACCTCCTCACCCTCTCTAAGTTAGTAGGATGTATCATTAGTGCATGGCGGGACAGCTCAAAAAACCTCACCTCATCGTCGGTCACCGACATCTGACCCTGCTCAAGATGCCAAACTGTTACCACAGCTCTTCCCTCACAGAGGGTGGAATATCCCTATCCAGGAAAAGTAGTGTGAACTGACCCCATGTAATGGGAAGAGAACCCGCTGGCCTGCCAGGAACATAAGACTGCCACCATCTATGGGCCCTACCATCCAGCTGGAATGTAGTGAAGTCAACCCCATGAGACTCCAATATCCTCAGCTGCATGACCAAGAGCTTGAGCAGTAGGGGTTTGTGCTCCCCTCCCACCTGAGATGTAGTTGGGTCTGCTGGAAATAAACCAACCTGAGTCATGGTACCCATGAACCGCAACATATGGCACTTGACCTTCTGGAAACTCGGTGTTGTCATAAAGTCCGCTTGGGTAGGCTCAGTTGCAGGCACCTCGCCCTGCCCCTCAATGATAGGATCCCCCGCAGGATCCGCCGTTGGTGCAATTGTGACAGTTCCTTACCAATCTATAAGACTCTATTAAGTTTTCCCATGACTTGTGAGCCCTACGTGAACCTAATGCTCTGATATCATGTTATCACAACCCAAATTTCATCGCAGGTCGTGATGGCGCCCGACACCGTTATCAGGTAAGCCAACTCTAATTCAACTAATGAGTTCTCATTATTTTTATCAAAACAACCCCAACCTTTTCAATTAATAGTTAATATTTTAACCTTATAATGATTAACAAGTTTGTAATAATGTAAATACATCCCAAAATAATAGTCTACAAGTGTGTGCCAGGAACTAGTGTCACAAGTACTAGGGCAACTAGTAGAATGTACAAAAATATCACTATCCTACTGCCTGAAATAGAATAGACAGTACATAATCAACAACAAAAGAAGAGAACCCGGTATGCTGCTGAATGGCTCAGGAGGGCAACTCACCGTGAGATCTCGATCAGGAGTCAGGAACACGCACTGGAGGGATAACTAGATGCACATGCCTCAGATCCTATACAGTTAAGTACAGAAGCATAGTATGAGTACATACACAACATTTGCGCAACAAGTATCCAATCTAACCTCGCAGAAGTAGTGACGAAGGGTCGAGTTGACACTTATTAAGGTCAAAATCAATAATATTTAAGCTTTTGCTAAGCATGGATAGCATGAATATAATGACAGTCTCAGAACAAGGAGAAATGGTATATCAGTTGCAATAACGTTATATAATAACTTACATTTCAAACATTTAAACAAAGTAAATCATGGATGAATTCCACATAAACAACGTGCACATAGTATGCCGAGGTCGTACAACCCGGTCCACTTAATAATAAATGCGCATTGCCAGAGGGTCGAATCATGCATACCATAGATGCATCTATTTCTACCGAGGCGATCGGCCCGATTAACAAAATAACAATTATTATCAAGAATGCACACATTGTTCATTTATAGTCAAAAAAATTCACACAAGTTCTCAAGTAAGTGTGTACATTCATTTATATTTATTTACAATATGTAACATGTCCTAAGTGGTCTCAGTTAGCAAGCAAGAACACAAGCATTTGCATGTATGGCATGATACAACTACTCGGATAGTAGCTACGCACGGACTCTCATCACCACGTGCATAAGTTACATACATTTATTTAGTTCACCTAGGGGTTTATTTCCCTCTTACGAGGTTAGAAAGGAGACTCACCTTGCTCCAAAGCTTATTTCCAATATAAAGAACATGCTCAAACACCTCAATTCAAAGCCTAACGATCCTAAACTAATCAAACAGGGTATGAAATAGTCAATACAAGCTCAAGAGTTCACATTATAACTATTAAAATAATTTTCCAACCCTGAATACAAGTTTCCTAAAATCCACCCACTGACCGACATGCCCGGATTCCAAAAATTCTCGAGGGAAGTTGTTACCCATAACCTAAGGATCAAATTATATGATTTTTACTTCATTCCATAACAAATTTCATGGTTAAATCTTGTTTCTTTCAAAACCCTAGGTTTTACTGTAAACCCTCAAGTTTTACTAATTTACAAGGTGTAATCTACACCTAAACGATGTATTAAACACACATTATGTAGAAATAACTTACCTCACAAAGCTAGGATGAAATCCCCTCTTTTTTGAAGCTCCCAATCGCCCAAGAATTGAATGAAATGTGTCAAAAATGAGACATTTCCCATATTAAATGAAGGTACCGCCTTCAGCGATTTCCACACGTACAGTTAGGGGACCGCATCTGTAGTCTTGTTTTTGCTAGGAAAGTTTCGCATACGAAATGGGACCGGACTGGTTGGGACCGCATCTGCGGTCTTGGGGCCGCTTTTCTAATACCGTTTCTGCAGAAGAGATGCCGAATTTGTGGTTCCTATACGCATCCCCTTGGATCACACCGGCGAAGGGTTGACCGCTTTTGCGATCTCACCCCTACGGCTGGCCAACCGCAGGTGCGGTTATGACAGCAACCTGGAGCTTGATCTCCTTTTAATATTTTCTAACTTAACTCGAGCCTCGTCCGATTGACACTCCAGGCACCTAGGCCCTTCCCAAACTGGTGACAAGTTGGAAAACATAAAACAGACTCACTCAAACCCTCATAACGCTCGAAACAACACTAAATCTAAGAATCATCCATAAATAAAACTTATGAACTTCAAGTTCTTCAGTTCACATCCAATGCAATGTAACACACTTATACTACTCAGATTAACACCAAAGTTTGCACGTAAGTCTTAAATGACAATACGGAACTATTCCCGATTTTGAAATTTTGTTCAGACCTCGATAACACAAAAACCTGCTCCAAACCAAATATTTAAGAACTTCAAAATCCTTAAGGAATCAACTTTCATTATTTGACGCCAAAATGCTCCCAGGTCATCCAAAACTCGATTCAGAGATATGCTCAAGTCCGAAATCATCATACAAACCTGTTGGAACCTTGAAATCTCGATTCCTGGTCATTTACTCAAAATGTTGATCGAAGTCAAACTTGGTCTTTGATAACTGTGATTTTTACATGATTTATACCCCTTCTTACCTAAGCTTTGTGCATAAATTGATATAGATTAGTCCTGAATTGCTTACAATTTGCGCTTGATTGCAGGTTTGAGAGACTAGATGATAAAGATCACAAATCGGCTCAGGAAGGAGTAAAATTTGCCAAGCATCAATAGATGAGCTAAAGTGGGAATTAAATGACCTGTGCGGACCACAACCTTTTGTCATGCGGCCGCACAAGAGGATTCTAAAAATAACCAAGTCCAGGCAAACCCTGCGTGGTTCGCACTATATTGCCATGCGGAGGTGCAGGTAATGATCAGAGAACCTGCAAGTTGGATATAATTCCACGCGGACCGCATCCATTTCTACGCGGTCCGCAATGATGAAGAAACAGAAGCTCAGAATACAAGGCATAATCCCACGCGGCTGCACACCATTTCCATGCAGTCTGCGTGGGTGAATGATCAGAGAGTCAACACTGGAGAAAAATCAACGGTGCGGCTGCACATCATTTCCACGCGGACCGTGTGACTCAACCTATGCAGCCGCGTGGCATTTCTAGGTGGTCTGCGGTCCAAGATCAAATAGCTCAAAAATTTAAGGCCAGTTACCCTACGCGGCCGCATATGATTTCTATGCGATCCACGACAGACCCTCAGGGGTATTTTGTCTGATTTTTTCTATGTAGTATAAATAGCATATTTTACTTTTTTAGGTTAACTTCTTTTACATTGAACGAGCAGTTGCGCACGAGGCAACATTTATTGGCCTATTTTGAGCTATTTTCCATAGATTTAACGTGGAATTAAGTGTATTAAATTTGTAGTTCATGTTTATGTCAATTTTATTTTTTCAATTTCCACTTCTTCCATGTCTAGCTAAACCCATTAGCTAGGGTTGTGGCTCAACCCTAGTGTAGGTAATTAATGGGTGTTTTTGCTTAATGTTTGGATGATATTGGGTGTTTGGTTTTGGGTTAATTGTATGTTTTTATTTAGATTTTGTGGTTGCAAACACTAAGTCTAGCTTAGTGGGTTTTGACTCTTCTTGAGAAAGAGAGTCTATGACATCTCAATCAACCCAACAAGAATTTGGGATGAACCCATGAGAATGGTAGTCCCAAGTAACGGGTTAAACCTCGAGAGAGTAATTACACAACTTGAACCTTAAAGTTGTTTGGGCAAATTAGCCTACCCAATTGGTCTCGAGAGAGTCAATTGGGCAAAATTACTCTCTCTACCGAGAGGTATGAGAGTGAGTACTAAAGTGAAATGGTTATCCAATTTTCCCTTAACTATCATCCTTGCATTAGCATTATATGCCCGTTAATTATTCACCTAGGCGAGTGCTACGACCTTAGTGTCTTCTCCTTATTGCATACACCTTAGAGTTACAATTTAGCATAATCTAGTTCATAATTGTAGTTAATATATTTAGTTGATAAACAAAGAAAATAAAAAATGTAAGAAGTCAAATTAGAAGCTAAAACACTTTCTTGTCTTCACAAAAACTTGACTCCCATAACTAGCTCCCTGAGGAAATTGACCCCGAAAACCACTATCGGGGAAAAGTTGTTAGCACTCACTCTTCCTAAGGGTTGAGTCCTCGGCGATCAGCCTTTTAAGCCAACCTTAAGGAACCAAGTGTTCCTATTTTAACCCAAACTCTTCAAAATCCCGAACCAACCATCCCTGCAAGTCATAAATCAGTAAAAGCAAGTACGTGAAGTTTTATTTAGGGGAACGAGATTCTAGAAAGTAAAACAACCAGTCGAGTCGTTATAGTATATGTGCCTATATCACCTCCATATCACACCAAAATGGGTCCCAAAAGAAGGTTAGGAATATATGTTGGTTTTGTATTTCCCTCCATTTTATCTACCTCGAAACATTAACGGGGGATTTATTCACTGCTCGATTTGCAGACTATCGATTCGATGAGACACTTTTCCCAAAATTAAGGGGCGAAATTAGTGAAACCAAATAAGAAATTTTGTGGAAAAATCCATCATTGTTTCATATTGATCCATGTGACTCTATTTGTGAAAAAGAGGTGCAAAAGATTATTCATTTGACACAAATAACAAGTCAAATGCCAGATATATTTACATATCTGAAAAGGATAACAAAATCACATATCCCTGCAGAGAATGTTCCAATCCGTATTGATGTCTTTATTGGACAATCTTCTAGTGTCATAGCTAATAAGTTAAAAGCACGCCTAAAACATGATAAACCATTGGATTCTACAGATAGAAATCCTAGAAAAAGGAAAATAAATGATCAAGATGACACTACGAAAGTGTCTCATAAACAAAATCCATGATTGAACCAATCCTGAGATTCACGGGGAAATCAATAATCTTGAGACTCAAGAAAATAAGGAACTATCAATAAATCCAATCGATATTGAAGAAATTTGAATTGACTGGATATAGTGGTGGATTATGTCTTTGCATATAATGTTACATCTATCATTATGCAAGATAGTGAGGATCTTGAACCTCAATCTGTTGGAGAATGTCGACAAAGATGTGATTGACCAAAATGGCAGGAAGCAATCCAATCAGAGTTGAATTCACTTGCGAAACCTGAAGGTTTTGTGCATGTAGTCCAAATACCTAATAGTGTTAAGCATGTTGGCTTTAAATGGGTCTTTGTACATAATAGGAATGAGAAAAATGAGGTGCAAAGATATAAGTCATGCCTTATTGCACAAGAATTTTCACAAAGGCCTGGTGTCGATTATGAAGAGGCATATTCACCCGTTATGCATGCGATAACATTCCGTTATCTCATTAGTTTTGATGTCCATGAAAAGCTTGACATGTATTTAATGGATGTGGTTACCACCTATCTTTATGGCTCACTTGATAATGAGATATTGATGTTCTAAACGTCAATACCACACAAGAGGGCGGGGTGATTTGTGTGATACCTAATTTTCGCACTAGAAGAACCTGGTTCTTCTAAGTGTTCTAACTACAGCAGTTTGCAGAATAATAAATGCTGAAAGTAAAGTACACAGATATTTTACGTGAAAAACACCTCGCTCAAAAGGTAAAAAAAACTACGACCTACTACTCAGTAGGATTTTCCCAAACTCCACTAAAATCACTGAGCCAAAAACTTCATTTACAAAGACTCTTTGTAAACCTAAGGATTAACTCTAATCCCAGTGTGGCGCACAGCCTCAATTGTTGCGACACTTTCAAGTTAACTCTAACTTGAATACTCAATGCACCTAATACAATTGCTTCTATAGAAGCTGAAAGGTACAATATGAAAACCTACTACAATTGAACTAAACTTTGAATAAACACAACGATGAAACTGGTTCTTCTTTCTTAGTTCATGTAGCTTCATATGTGCACACCTGTATCTCGCATATATTGCTTGCAAAATAGACTTGATTCTTTTTTCTCTCAAATATGCTTTACTTCTGCTTATGTGCATTACCTATAAAAGTGAACAACTTAGTTACTTAAATAGATTAGTAGTTAGAGTTTGATCAAGACTCTGTCGTTTATCCCTTTGTCGATTTTAGTCCTTAACTACTATATACTCTCATCCTTATCCTGGCTTAGGATTGTGCTCTCTTATCTTAAGAAGACTATTCCTGTTAGAACTCAATGCAACCTTTTCGATCATGTTCAGAAGATATTTATTGCATATGCCTCAGTGCATATCTTCTTCACGTGCCTTCCATGTGCGTTGGTTATGACTAACTGTATTTCTCATGATGGACCAGGTCCTTCTCCTGATGTTCATTTGTCAATCTTCAAAACTTGGTCAACAAATTCCCCCTTTTTGATGATGACAAACTCTATGCTTTTAGTAATCATAGAACCTGTGAACCTTGGCTGAAATATCAACACTTTGAATTTTTAGAGAATTCAATTTTCATAAAGAAACAGATTTTAAGTTAGGTCATAAACATCACTTGTTCAGATAAAACATTTTAAGCACATATCTTCCCCATTTTGGCATCATCGAAAAGTTGCATAATTAAAGTGAATTCAGTCATTTAATCAGTACTCATGGCCACTGGGGCAGCTGCAAGTGAACAAATTCTTTAGTTAACTCAACCTAGAAAATAACTATAAAGATCATATTTAACAAAAATAGGATAAGCTGCATTCATTAATAAGCAAATAGTTCCTAGAATGCAGTCCTCAAAAAGAAAAATAGAATTATCCAACCATGAGCAAAATAAAGAAGAAACATCTAAAAACTCCCAAAAATGGTCACTGAGGGGTCTTGACTGGTGCACACCAAGATAGAATAGCTAAGGCTTAGAAGAGATAGAGGGTTGGGTTTGTAGTAGGTTCAACATTTGTTTGAGCATTCCTTCATTTTTCTCCTTTTCTCTTGCAAGTTCAACTCTCAACCCATTTCTTTCTCCCTCCAATTCAGCAACTCTTACCTGAAGCCTTGCTATTTCAGCATCCTTTGCTCCAACCTCCTGAACTAAGGCTCTGACCTTGCTATTCACAGGAGTTTTTGCTGATGAACCAGGTTCAACTAGAGTTGTGCTGAGTAGATAGTCACAGGCTTGAATTGTTTTTCTACCAAAATGTTCTTTGCTTTCCCACCTTTTCAGGGGAACATTTAATCTTTCAAGCACAATTGTCAAGATAAATCCATGTGGAATGGTATGAGCTTTTGATCCATTTAGCACCCTGTCAAGTAGCTTCACAATGAAGGCAGGCCAGTTGATTTTCTTTCCATCATTCAGACATTGCATAAGTACCAGATCCATTTAAGTTGTTGTATGTCTCCTCTCTTGTCTGGGTAGAAGACATCTGTTGACAAATTCGAAGAGCACTTTGTGGCCTAGCCTCACTTCACTTTTCTGAACAACTCTAGCCTCAGGCACTTCTTCCTCTGATGTGGTGTCACAGAAATTTTTGGTAATCTAAAGATCAGTAGGCAATCCATCTAGGCAAGGCCATCTCTACCTTGTATAGTCATCGTATCCCTCACTAGGGATGCCAAAGATCTTTCCCAACTTCACTGCACTAAACTTCACCTTGACACCTTTCACCTTGCTAGTCACTACCCCATTTTTCTGTTCCATTTGCCATAAACTCAACAAGTTCAGTCCTAGCCAACTTTCCATCCATCTGAAGAACCATGTTCTTCCAGCTTTGAGCTTCTAAAGCAGACATAAGCTTTATTATCCCTGGCTCCTCTAGGTCCCTGAGCAGTCTTCCCCTTAAAAATTTTCTTTTGCCAAACATGGCATGTATGTCCAGTTCTTTTTCAGATTCTTCTTCTTCCTCCTCACTTCTCCACTCATCATCTTCTTCTTCAGTAGTCTTGACTTTCTTTCCTTTTCCAGCTGACCTTATTCTTTTGGCAAGAGTAGATTCAGCAGGTACTAATTTGGTAGACTTTTTGACAGAAATCCCGATTCCCTTGGACTTTGCAACTGGAATTTTCAGTGGGACTATCATCTAGATGGACCTGTTCCATCTTTTGTTCTTCTTCCTCAACAACAGTCTCTGAACTTTGACCAATCTTTTCTTTCTTCTTTTTCTTGCTTTCCTCCAAGGCCCTTTTTAATTCCTTTTCACTCTCTCTAACTCTGCTTTTTGTAGCTCTAATCCTAACAGTAGACTTGGTTGGTGATTTCTTGCTTTTCTTGGTTGGTTTTGTTGCAGCAGGGATTTTTTGTGATGAGGCTTTTCGTTTCTTTGGGTCATAACTTGCCCCCACTCTATTTAGTAAGTCAGCCAGACTTTCTTCATCAGATGAACCAGGTTCATATTACACTTTGCTCAGATTTATCAACCCCTCAGCTGCCTCCCCTGATCCACTTCCCCCTCACTTAGATACTTCTTCTCCCTCATTCCCACAAATGGCTAAGATCTCCTTCTTCCTTTTCTTTTTCAACTTTTCAGACTCACCCCCACCTATATCTCTAATAGCCCCTATTAGAATAAACGTGTTTACCTCCCTCTCAACCACATCTGAAAAGATATAGCATGTATCAACTTCCCTTAAAGTTTCCTGAGTTTTGGTCTATTCAGAAGACCCCAGTTCATCACTTTAACCTGTGGCGATAGAATCATCAGATTTAGAGCTCGAGTTGGACTCAGTTACAGGGCTTGCTTTCCTTTGACTATATTGAAGTTTTTCATTCAAGGTTTTCCTCAAAGAACCAGTTGCTATAGTTTTTCTTGCCAGTATTTTATGGCGACGGAATCTAGGTTTAGGATTTTCAATAGGTGGTGTGGAAGATGAGATGTTGGGTGAAATGGGTGGTGGAGTGCCTGGGTTATCTTGTGGATTTGTCGTTGTGAGAGAATTCTGAAACCCTAAGTGAATTTTAGTGGTGTGGAAGCTATGGAGAGTTACAGACACGAAAGAGAAAGAGTTCAGGTATTTGGAGGAATAAATAATTAAAGAGTGTTTTGGGTGTTTTAAAGAAGGTAATAATTACCTAGATTTTGCAGCCTTTCAGTAGTCACATAGAAGTCTAATCATATTAGAATTCCGGTCTCCTTAGGTATTAAAATTAATTCTAGGATTTAAGTAAGGTTTCTATTATATTGAGACTTCTAGTTTCAATGTAATTGGTTCAATGGCTCAACGAATAGTATTTTGGACTTTTGGTATATCTAGGATTCTTGCTCATAATTGATAATTAAACTTTTCTAATTGTGCAAAGAATAGAAACATACATGAGCTTTTAATGAGCATATTTTGATGAATCGGGTTCTTCAAATGACACTTCTCTTGATTATGCCTCATATGACAAAATAGAAATTTTGTAAGAGTTTAATGAATTTCATAAACACATGACACAAGAGTATACTATTTACAATATGAGATTGAGTAGAGATTAGTCTAATATTCACATAAATTAAGAACTCCTAACCAAAAAAAATATTCTTTTTCGTGCTTTTTGAACTGGTCCTTTTAGGTGATCTTAATCATCCCTAACTCCAACCTATTCCTTTCAAAATTTTCTCTACTTAAAGCTTTGGTGAAGATGTTAGTTATTTGCTTATCAGTTGCACAGAATTCTATGGAAATTAGCGCTTTCTCATAATTGTCTCTCAAGAAATGATGTCTGACATCTATGTGTTTAGTGTTTTTATGATAACCGGGTTCTTTGTCATGCTTATAGAACTAGTGTTGTCACAGAAGATTGGTATGCATCCTACTTCTATACCAAAGTCTACTAATTGTTGCTTGATCCACAGAAGTTGAGCACAACAAGAAGCAGCAGCTACATACTCAGCCTCAGCGGTAGATAATGCTACTGAATTTTGTTTCTTGGTGGCCCATGATACAAGACATGAACCAAGCAAATGAGCCATACCTGAAGTGTTTTTTCTATCCACTAGAAAACCTGCATAGTCAGCATAAGCATATCCTACTAGATCAAAGTTACTACCTTTAGGATACCATAGACATAATTCGGTGGTCCCTTTCAAGTATCTCAATATCCTTTTGACAGCAGTCAAATGGGACTCTTTAGGATTAGCCTGAAAACGTGCACAAAGTCCTACACTGAAAATAATATCAGGTCTACTTGTAGTAAGATACAAGAGTGAACCAATCATACCCCTATACAACTTTTGATCAACTGATGAACCGAGTTCATCAGCATCTAATTTAGTGGCAGTTGCAATAGGTGTATCTATTTCTTTAGAGTCCTCCATTTTAAACTTCTTGATTAGTTCCTTTATATATTTCTATTGATGAATCATGGTTCCATTTGGGCTTTATTTTATCTATAAGCCTAAGAAAAAATTTAGTTTACCCATTATACTCATTTCAAATTTACTGCCCATTAGTTTTGCAAATTCCTTTCTCAACTTATCTGAGGTAGCGCCAAATATGATATTGTCAACATATATTTGTACGACAAGAAGATCTTTACCTTTTTCTTTTAGAAATAGGGTGCTGTCAATTTTATCTCTTTTGTATCCATGCTCCAGGAGGAATTTTGACAACCTCTCATACCAAGCTCTTGGTGCCTGCTTGAGACCATATAGAGCTTTATCTAGCTTGTAAACATATTCAGGACATTCTTTGCTTTCGAATCCTGGAGGTTGTTTTACAAACACTTCTTCTTTGAGATAGCCATTTAAGAAGGCACTTTTGACATCCATTTGATGAAGAGTAAATTCCATATTTGCTGCAAAAGATATGAGGAGCCTAATTGCTTCAAGTCTATCAACTGGAGCAAAAGTCTCATCATAGTCAATGCTTTCCTCTTGACTATAGCCTTGAACCACCAGCCTTGCCTTATTTCTTGTAACGGATCCATCTTCATCCAATTTGTTCCTAAAACCCCATTTTGTTCCAATAACTGACTTGTCCTTGGGTTTTGTAACCAAGTGCCAGACTTGACTTCTTTCAAACTTATTAAGTTCATCTTGCATAGCATTGACCCAGTCTGCATCTTGTAGAGCTTCACTCACATTTTAAGGTTCAATAAGAGAGAGAAAGGCATCAAATGCGTATAGGTTATTCAGTCTTGTCTTGACTCCTGATGTTGGATCATTTATGATGTTTTCAATGGGGTGAGAACTCAAATACTTGTAAGATTTTCCAACCATCTGATTTCTGATGGTTTCTCCTTTATTGTTATACTGTAGAGGAACACGATTAGAAGCATGATCCTTTGGATTGGTTCCCCTTGTCACATTGCTTGGGGTGAATGGACTTGTTCCATCACCTGCTCCTTCCTTTGGTGCAGCCTTGACTTGTGTAGTGACTTCAGTTAATTTTCTCACTAGTCCAATGGCTTCATCTTCATGTTCCTGTCTCTCAGAAAGAGTGTTAGATTCATCAAATACAACATGTACACTTTTTTCAACACATAGGGTTCTTTTATTAAATACTTTATATGCTTCGCTATGTGAAGAATATCCCAAGAATACTCCCTCATCACTTCTGGAATCAAACTTACCTAGGGAGTCTTTGCCATTGTTGTGCACATAAAACTTGCAACCAAAGGCCCTAAGGTGGGATATGTTTGGTTTTCTCCCTTTAAGTAACTCATAGGGAGTTTTCTCTACAAGAGGCCTAATCATACATCTATTTATTATGTAACTAGTAGTGTTTATGGCCTCTGCCCAGAAGCTATGAGGTAGTTTACTAGAAAGTAACATAGTCCTTGCCATATCCTCAAGGGTTGTATTCTTCCTTTCAACTACCCCATTTTGTTGAGGAGTCCTAGGGGCAGAGAAATTGTGCTCTATTCCATTTTCATCACAAAATTCATCAAATTTTGCATTTTCAAATTCAGTTCTATGATTAGACCTAATGGATGCCAGTTGATTTCCTAATTGCTTTTGAATTTTCCTAATAAATGCAGTGAACATTTCAAATGCTTTATCTTTAGAAGTTAAAAACAATACCCAGGTAAACCTAGAATAATCATCAACTAGCACAATTACATATCTTTTACCACCTCTGCTCATGGCTCTCATTGGACCACAAAGATCCATATGAACCACTTCCAACGTCTTGGAAGTACTTACTATTTTCTTAGGTTTAAAGGATGATCTTACCTGCTTCCCCCTTGCACATGCCTCACAAACCATGTCTTCCTTGAACTTGATATTAGGTAGCCCTATTACCAAATCCTTGGAGACTAATTTGTTTAATTGATTTAGACTGGCATGACCAAGTCTTTTGTGCCAAATAAGGGGATCACTAATTACCACACTCAAGCAAGTAAGTTCATTTTCAGATAGAGTTGACAAATCTACAATGTAAATATTGTTAACTCTCCTTCCCTGCAAAACAATCTTGTCAGTAGTAAGTCTAATCACAAGCCACAAGGTTACCTCTATCACACAGTTGTGACACACTTATCAGGCTATACTTTAAGCCATCTATCAAATAGACATTATTAATGGAATGAGAGTCTGTTTTTCCTACCTTTCCAACACCAATGATCTCACCTTTTTTCCATTTCCAAAGGAGACATTACCTCATTTTAGGTTTACAAGTGAAATGAACAAGTTCTTGTTACCAGTCATACGTTTTGAGCAGCCATTATCCATGTACCATATTTGGGTACTTCCTTTCACTTGATCCTGTAAAAGAAATCATGGGTTAGTCTTTAGAACCCAAACTAGTTTGGGTTCTTTTCTATGGGCAAACGGATAAATCAAATTTTTCTTTGCCCAACTAGGCAGTTTGTGCTTTTCTATAACAAAAGCTCTGTTCTTTTGACCAGCCTTTTCTCTAGCATTACATTCATTTTTGTAATGGCCAGTCTTACCACAGTGTGTGCAAATCTTATTCTCAAGAAGTGTGAGATACTTGTTTTTGGGATACCATTTTGGAGCTTGAGTCCCAAATCCAAGTCCTCTTTTGTTGCTACTATGATGTTCTTGTACAGAAGCCTTGTTCCATTTGCATGTTCTGTCTAATTCATGTAAATCTTCTTTAAGACTTTAATCAACTCATGTTTTTGTACATTTCATCTTTCATTTTTCCTATATTTTCTTCTAAGATAAGAGATGATTGATTAGCCTTTTTCTTACCTGTCCCTAATTTCAGTTTAATGTTTTTAGATTTGAGTTCTAGATTCTTATTTTCAAGTTGATGAACCCGGTTCTTTAACTCAGTACTTATGTTGTCACTCTTATCAACCCTAGACTCAAGTCTTTTACATTTTTCTTCTAGGATAACACATTCTTTAGGCAGAACATCTTTCTCGTCGTTTAATATTTCAGACTAATATATGAAGTCCATCAGCAAATCAGACCAATTTTTCTTTGGATAAAATTTTTATCTTTACTTTAAGGTGTGGGATACTTACCTCTTGTTCATCTTCTAATTATCCGATGGCCATAAGAGCTTGCTCATCTTCAGCTTCATTTTTTGAGTCCTTAACTGATGTTTCTCCCCATGCAGTGTTGATCCCTTATTCCTTTTTGGTTGAACATGTTCCTTCTTCCTATTTCTTCTTTTAACTCTTTCTTTCTTCCATTCAATCTCCCATTGTGGACAATTTCTGATGTGGTGATCAGTCTTCCCACACTTGTAACAACCTTCATTAGTTTGTTTCTCTGGAGTTTTGGATTTGCTAAATGTTGTTCCTTTTGAAGTACCCTTTTCTATCATAAGGAATTTCTTGAAATCTCTGGTTATCATAGCCATCTCATCATCTTCAAGATCTGATCCTTCTGAAATTCTGAGAGCCAGACTTCTTTCTTACTTTGGAGCATTCATTTTCATTGTTTTCCTTTTTAGTTCATAGGCAGTAAGGTTTCCAATTAGTTTATCTAACTTTAGAGTAGCAATGTTCTTTGATTCCTGAATAGCAGTGATTTTGCTTTCCCAAGAGATTGGCAGAACCCTAGTTAGGATTTTCTCCACCTTGTCTTCTTCCAGAATAATCCTTCCAAGAGACCCAAGTTCATTTGTCAGTATAGTGAACCTGGTATACATTTCTTGGATAGTTTCTCCTTCCTTCATGGTAAAGTATTCATATTAAGAATATAGTAGAGTTCCTCTTGATCTCTTTACCTGAGGTGTTCCTTCATGAGCCACTTGTAGAGTGTCCCATATCTCTTTGGTAGTAGCATAGCCTTGAATCCTGTTGTATGCATCGGGACTCAGTTCACATACCAACCATTCTTGGCTTTTGCATTTTTCTCCCATTTCCTTAGATCCTCAGCAGTACAATCTACTCTTGTCTTTGGAACATCTATTCCTTCAGCATTCTTCTTGGTTGTAGCTAAAGGACCATCAGTGATGATATCCCAAAGCTCATAATCTTCTCCCGTGATGTGGTCCCTTATTTTGTTTTTCAACCAGGAGTAGTAGATTTCATTGAAGAGAGGAGGCCTAGCAGTGGATTGCCCTTTCCAGTTCCCAGGTGGAGCACTCATGTTGATCTTTCCTAAGGTGTTAACCTCTTCAAGGATAACCTGCTCTGATGCCAATTGATGATCTAAATGTCAATACTACACAAAGGGGGGGGGGGGAGGGGTAATTTGTGTGGTACCTAATTTTTGCACTAGAAAAACCCGGTTCTTCTAAGTATTCTAACTACAGTAGTTTGCGGAATAATAAATGCTGAAAGTAAATTACACAGATATTTTACGTGGAAAACACCTAGCTCAAAAGGTGAAAAACCCACGACCTACTACTCAGCAGGACTTTCCCAAACTCCATTAAAATCACTGAGCCAAAAATTGCATTTATAAATACTCTTTGTAAATCTAAGGATTAAATCTAATCCCAGTGTGGCACACAGCCTCAACTGTTGCGACACTTTCAAGTTAACTCTAACTTGAATGCTCAATTCACCTAATACAATTACTTCTATAAAAGCTGAAATGTACAATATGAAAACCTACTACAATTGAACTAAACTTTGAATAAACACAATGATGAAACCGGTTCTTCTATCTTAGTTCATGTAGCTTCAGATGTGCACACTTGTATCTCGCATATATTGCTTGCAAAACAGACTTGATTCTTTTTGCTCTCAAATATGCTTTACTTCTGCTTATGTGCATTACCTGTAAAAGAGAACAACTTAGTTACATAAATAGATTAGCAGTTTGAGTTTGATCAAGACTCTGTCGCTTATCCCTTTGTCGATTTTAGTCATTAACTACTACAAACTCTCATCCTTATCCTGGCTTAGGATTGTGTTCTCTTATCTTAAGAAGATTTTTCCTCTTAGAACTCAATGCAACCTTTTCGATCATGTTCAGAAGATATTTATTGCATATGCCTCGGTACATATCTTCTTCACGTGCCTTCCATATGCGTTGGTTATGACTAACTGTGTTTCTCATGATGGACCAGGTCCTTCTCCTCATATTCATTTGTCAATCTTCAAAACTTGGCCAACAGATATACATGAAAATTCCCAAGGGATTTAAATTGCCCGACGCACATAATTTAAAGTCCCAGAAAATATTTTCAATCAAATTGCAAAGATCTTTGTGTGGTTTAAAGCAATCATGACGAATATAGTATAATCGTCTTAGTGAGTATATATTAAATAAAGGTTATATAAATGATACTATTTGTCTATGTATTTTTATAAAGAAAAAAAACATCAAAATTTGTTGTACATTTCGTATATGTCGATGACATAAACCTTATTGGAACTCTTGTAGAACTCCAAAAGGTAATTGATTATTTAAAGAAGGAACTCGAGATGAAAGATCTCAGAAAAAACAAAATTATGTCTCGGTTTTGCAAATTGAACATTTGGCAAATGGAATTTTCGTTCATCAATCTACCTACACAGAAAAGGTATTGAAACGGTTTTACATGGATGGAGCACATACATTAAGTGCTCTGATGGTTGTTCAATAACTTGATGTGAGTAAGGATCCATTCCGACCTCAAGAAAAGAATGAAGAGCTACTTAGTCCTGAAGTATCATATCTTAGTGCAATTGGTTCACTAATGTATCTTGCTTATACTAAAAGGCCTGGCATGACCTGTTAAGTTAATATCTTAGCAAGATATAGCTCTGCTTCTCTAAGGATAAAATGGAATGGAATCAAACACATATTACGGTATCTAAAAGGGACTACCGATATGGGCTTATTTTATGGTAATAATTATAGTCTCGATCTTGTTGGTTATATATGGTGATGCTTGGTATTTATCTAACCCATACAATGCTCGATCTCAAATAGGTTATGTGTTTACATGTAGAGGCACTGCCATTTCTTGGCGATCGACTAAGCAATCGATTGTGGCTACTTCATCTAATCATTCTGAGATAATTGCTATTCATGAAGCAAGTTGAGAACGTGTGTGGTTGAGGTCTATAATACATTGTATTCGAGACAAATATGGTTTAAAGTGTGACAAACTACTCACAATTTTGTATGAACACAATGCAGCATACATAGCCCAATTGAAGGGAAAATTCATAAAAGGAGATAGGACAAAGCACACTTTACCAAAATTAGTTTTTACTCATGATCTTCAAAAGAACGGTGATATCAATGTACAAGAAATTCGTTCAAGGAATATGGCTTATTTGTTCATCAAGTGTCTACCGACATCAGTCTTCAAGAAGCTAGTGTACAAGATTAGGATGTGAAGGCTCGTGAATGTCAATTGATGCTCTCATCAGGGGGAGTTAATGCACGTTGCACTCCTTTTACCTTATAAGGTTTTGTCCTAGTGAATTTTTTTTGCAAAGTTTTTAACGAGGCAACCAAAAGGTGTATTGTTAGATATGTGTACTCCTATTCCTTTACTAGAATTTTTTCCCACTGGGTTTTATTTTAGTTAAGGATTTAACGTAGCACATTATATGTTTAATAGACATTCAAGGGGAGTTTTACAAATACAACTTTATTTATGCTGAATGTCAATTTTTAGAGAGATTTTAGTGATTTTACTTGGTGGCTAAGTTACTCTTTTCCTATAAATAGAGGGGTTCTATTTCATTGTAATTCATCCCAAAAAGCAATAAGAACTCTCTCTCTCTCTCTCCCTCTCCCTCTCTCTCTATCTCTCTCTCTCTCTCTGCAATATTCTTCTTTATTATTTTATAACATTTTTTCTTTTCTACTTTGCATGTGGGACTTTGTTCACATACACCCAATAATCTCCCCTTGAACTAAGTTGCACATGATCCATTACATTCATGGACTAATTTGGAGATTAACTATGTGTCACTCACATAATCCAAGTATATATTGACAGTCACTAAAGCGCAAGGAGAGGCTGAGTATGCATCTTTGAAGCGACAGTAAAGGTAATAAACTAGCCCATAGATAGAAGGGAAAAGTCCAAAAATCTAATAGAATGAACCACTCACAATCGGTGGCAGATCCAGGATTCCGAGCAAGGGGGTTCAATATTATAAAAAAGTGAACTGTAAAAAAATATACCGAATGAGTTTATCGAAATTTGTTGAATCTAAATATAATGTCAAATGGGTTCATCAAGCAAATTTAAATCGAAATGGGAATTATATTATCGACGAAACTCATGGTAATGATATGTTGGATAAAAACTTATATATTGGTTGTTTTGAAGTAATCGTTTTTACCAAAAAAAATGTTAGAAAAAAGGGGATTGTAAGAAAGAAAAAGTCAAAAAAATCATGTATAATAAATAATAAACAAAAAATGAGTGAAAGATAATTGCAAAAGCAACTATCTATATATTATTAAAGAAGAGGAAAATCCTTCTGCTTAAGACACGTGGTAACCTAGAAAAAAGTCACATGACATAAGTATTTAATAATTAATAATTTAGTTAATAATTAGTTATTATTTATTATTTTTGAATTTAATTATGTATAACATGTTATAATAAAAACAAATAATAAAAATATTATCCATTCAAATTGGAGAGTAGTTTCGAGTTGGAGTTTGTAAATTATTTTAAAATAAAAAACTAAAATTAAAAAAGATAAAAAAAAATTGCCAATTCAAAATTTATTTATTTTAAAAATAATTTTTTTATTTTTAAAAATAAATAGTTTATTTATTTAGAAAATATTTTTTCAAATAATAAAATAAAATATAAAGTAATAAAAATATATCTTCTATTATATTATAAAAAGAGAGTAGCACACAAAATTTCAAAATAAAGTGATATGCTAATTAAAAATTCTACTAACAATGCAATAATACTAAATATAGGATAATATAATAAAAAAATACATAAAAAAAGAGTTATTCAATGCCTATATAGTCTCCTTAATTAATAGAGATTTTATTCATTAAAATTCAAATAATATTATTGAGAACAATAGGATAAAATTTAAAATAAAAAAATATTTCAAGAGTATTAAAATATATATCTTCTATTATATTATTAAAAAAAAGATAGTAGACAAAAATATTAAACAAAGTAATATACTAGTAAAAGTTTCTATTAGCAATGTTGTCACGACCTCAAATCCAAGATAGGCCGCGATGGCACCCAACGTTGCTGTTAGGCAAGCCAACATTGAACTAACAACTTAATTATTCCTTTTATTATTTTAGAAATCATAATTATAATTAAATAAGGAGGTTTACACCTCTAAAATCACAGGTACGAACATAACTAGTTGTAATATTAAAATAAGACAAAGAAGTTCACAGTTGAATGCAGACAATAGGAGTCTTAGAGCATGGTTATATAAGCTTATAAACTTGTCAAACTGGATTATAAGTACCTTTTGGCTTATCTACACGTTTGTCAAAACACTCAATGTGCTTATAAGATAAAATTAGTCATAAGTTGGTGTTGATACATAATTTTTATATATATATTTTTTTTTTATACTCAAAATAATTTCAAAATAGCATGTGCATGCATATATGAGCATGCCCAAGAGTTTTGGTATTTTTTCCTAATTTTTAAGATTTTAAAATTAATTTATTGTCTATTTTAGCAGTACTAATCTAGCAATTGCTCTCAAAATTATATTTTCGTGAATAATTTATTTCAATTCTCATATGTACACCAAAATATAATTAAGGTGATTTTTTGCATATTTTTACAAATTTGTTTGGTATTTTCTAAGTTAAATTGCAATTACAACCTATATTACAATTAACAACTTTTTATAATTATAAAATCATTTCCAGAATTTTTAGATTAATATTTTTACGTTATTAATTAGTTCAATACCTAATTTATTTTTAAAATTATTTTTACTATTTTTGTATAAAATAAAAGAGGGAAATTGGCTATTTAACACATTGCCATTTATTGTTTCAATTGTAGCCCAATTTAACCCCACCCCTATCAGATTTAATTAGACCAAATTGACCCAATACCAAACCAAATCCGTCCCAGCCTAATATCTAAACCAACCCAGCCCAGCTCCTAACTAATCTGGGTCGTTGATCAAACAAGATCAACAACCCAGATCATCTTTCATTAATTAACTTCTAATCTACCCCCTTCACCCCTCATTTTTTCGAGACTAGTCTCTCTCTCTTCGTCTTTTCCTCTCCTTCTTCTCTCTATAACCTTCTGGTTCATCTCCGATGGCCTTCACCCTCTCTCCGGCCACCTCTAGCCTCACGTCTTTCGACCACCAGCCGCCTTGAAGCCTTATCTTGCCAGTTCCCTCCATCTCTGTGAACCTATGAGTCTCAACATAAAATACGGTCACTGAAGCTTTGTACGAGTTTGTTTCCAGCCTTTCTCTGATGGTTTTTGGTTCGATGATCCTATAAACACCATTATCCTTGAATTTCACCGCCAGATTTCTCTTACTTCTCACTAGTTTCTTATGAAACCCTAATCTCGACCCAAGCCTCTTGAATCCCCGTATTTTTAATAATTTTTAACTCACGCCTTTATGATTTGTAGTACTATCTACTCGATCTTTATGATGGCTCAAGTTTTAAGCATTTTTATTCCCTTTTTGAAACTAGGTTTTCTGAACCCCTTTTTAAAATCGCCTTACTTTTGATTTTTGAGTACCAATTCGTGATTCTCAGTACTATTTGCTTAAGTCTGATGAAACCCTAGCTTTATATGTTTGTGTTTGTGTTATTTGCTCGTTTGTGTGTTCTTCTGGTTTCTTCTATGAGTTCCGTGCTCTTTGCTCTAATTTTGTTGCTAGTATTCCATCCATTTACCATTCTATGTCCTTCGCTTAAGGTTTCTCCATGTTTACATGGTAATTTTATATTTATTCTTACAAACCCTCTTCAAGACTGTAATATTTGTCTTATATTATGATTCTGCATATTTTCCTTATGATTTGGTACTGATTTCGAATTGCTTCTTTAATTTGTGGGATACTTTCCCTGATTAATACTGGTTTCCTAGGTTTCAACCTCGTTCATTATTCTGAAAACTATTTTCCAGAATTAAAATGGTATTTTGCCCTATATGGGTGCACAAATATGTTGATTTTCCTGACCTATTTTCCTAATTAGAGTATCATGTACCTAGTCTCTATTGCATACATTATGCTATTCTATTTCCTTATGTGATCATACCATGCTTTGTGATTTCTTTTCTTTTTTGCTTATTACCGTTTGACTCTGACTCCTTAATTAAAGGGGAGTCCATGTACTGCTTGGATTATGATTGATGCCAGTTCCTTAACTAGGTACTGCTACCTTGTTTGTTTACTCATATTCATTACTATAAGTACTCCCCCCCCCCCCAATTCTATTTTGAAGGAATATATTGCATACATAAAATATACTCATTAATCACATTGCTCTCTCTCGTGCTATTTCTCTCATTTTCTCTCTTGTGTTGTTGTTGCTCCATGTTTCTAACTATCATTAGCCAGTTAAAATGCTAAGGCTAATCTTGTGCTTATACTTGGCTTTTGCATTCTGCTGTTGTTCTTTTATTACTGGTATGTTCTGATTAAATTCCATTCTCCAAACCAATGTGGTTATTATTACTTTAGTGTATTATATTCCTAGTTGTTTTCTACCCATGCTTCTGCTGTGCAACGTGTGATTGATTCCTGTTTTGCCTGTTGATACTCGCATGAAATCACTTCTTGTCCCTAATCCTATTTTGTTATGACTACATGTTGTTACTATTCACTTTTATGTCTGAGTCTGACCATTTTAAAGTCTTTTTAAACTCGTTTGATTTTGTGTACCCATGCTTAGTATGTTTGTATTAAGTCTCTGTATCCTTTGGTGATGTTTATGTGATCTATTTGTCCATTTTGCCCATTATCCTTGTGTGCAACCCTCCAAACTCTTTAAATTATCAACTTCCCCTTCCTTCCTGCACTTCACCCTACTCTTAGAAAATAGGTTCTATCCCCTTCGTGTGAGCATTGCTTTGGGTGCCTCTGAGTTTCCACTAAACTTTGACACACAAGACTGGTAATCCCACACTGCACTTGTCCTATATTCTGTTAAGTGTTTGGGTGCTGGTATTGGCCAGGGATCCAATGGGACACCAGGGAGCTTTTGCTGCCAAACCATGGGAAAGGCTATGAAACTCAAAAGGAGTGAGGTTGAAAGAATGGGTCTGATTGAAGGCTCCCTATAAAATAACTTCTTATTTTTTTGTTGTTTATTATTGTAATTCAAATACTATGCGTTTGTAATAATTTGTAACGAATGATTGAGGGCTGAATAGTGAATATGGAGGGGAGGGGGGTTATGCATGCTTAACTTAATTAATGGGTAGAAAATATGCTTATAGGATTTTATTTACTTATCTGCGCAATAGATAACCTGTATAGGACACACATCTCATTCACTAGAGATCCTGCTTTATGTTCCTTACTTTCAGCCTATTTTCATGTTCATCTTGCCACCATGATCAGTTAATAACGAGCAATAATTGTAATAATCAAATAATTGTTACTGCATTCTCATTGGCATTTCGAAATCATGTTTTTAGGAACTCCTACATGCATTAGACATCATGTTACCTAAGGTGTCATACCTTCCTGAGTTGCATTTGTCAAACGTCTGATTAGCATGCTTAACCTAATAATACAAGTACGGTTAACCGCTCGCGTACCTCCATTTGAAACTAAAAAAAGGGATCAAATATGCATGTTCACCCTTTAAGATGATTAGACAATGCGTAGGACGCCTAGGAAAACTTTAGGCCTGATAAGAATCGGTCAATCATGTTGTTACCAGTAACCAGTCTCTTTTAATCTCGGACGATACCACTCCAATTTCTGCTTTGACTCTCTGAGGTTCACTCTAATTTTATTAAAATCTGGCTCTATCTGGAAATGATTTGAAACGGTGCATCTATTTACTCTCACTATGTTTCTGATTTCTTATGTTTTCAAACTATTGGGTTACCATCCTCTGTCCAGAATCGTGCTATTTTACTTGTCCTGCACCTTGTTAAACTAATGTCACTACATAATTTTTTTTATATATAAAAACCATGCTTTGACGTTTCTTTTCACTAACTCAGCTGATGTTACCTATTCCTTTTTGTAAAAAAAAACTCCTATCATTGAGACCTTGAATGTGTTTGAGACGTGCTAATTATATGTTCACTTGTGGAGGGATCTGTGAGCCTTTATTTGTCTTTTGTATGTTCCCTTATATGCAGTCCAATTTGTTATGTATGTCGCTTAGCATTTTAGCCTTTAAACCTAAGGGTTCAGCCTAGTCCTTACCGTATAGGAATAATGGTCCTAAATTTCCTCCAGGACTTATAATACGAGATGGGTAATAGCACGCAATAAGTATTCGTGACCAACTCACACGTTTAATAACCTTTACGGGTTGGAAATAGTAGAATATGGAGATGATGACCGATGCACTAATATCTCGTGTAGCCCCTTTTCTGAGGAGCAATAACTGAATATTGCATTGATGTGATCCATATTAATCATAAAACTAGGACCCATTTCCCTTTGTTTGCTTTCATCTCTTCTTGTAAAACTATTCAAATCTTTTTTCATAAATTCTCGCTCTTCGTGCTTACTTTCAACTTATTTGCAATGTGGTATATTCGGACCCTTAATTGCTTATGTGAAGTCACAATATAACATGACCGGGAACTACACTAGTGGATCTTGAGGGGTGCCTAACACCTTCCCCTCGAGTTAATTTTTTAGCCCTTACCCAAAATCTGGTTCTTCAAACTCAAACCCCTTCCTAGTGTCCTAATGCACTTTAATCATTAGGTGGCGAGCTCCAATTTTAAAAATACCCAAATCCCAAAAGGGAAACGAGTTGTCCTCCTAAATGTCGTAAACCCGATTTTGAGAGTAAAATGGGGCGTCGACAGTTGGCCACCTTCAATATGGCTTTTTAGCTTATAAGCACTTTGAGTTTGACCAAGGCTTATACTAGTTTATCCTTAATAATATTTTCTACTTTACAAAATATTTTCCAAAAAATAATTTTTCTCATTTTTTTTTCATTCCATATTCGTTGTTCATTTGTTTCTTTTCAAAAGAAACTTTTTAATTTATAATCTTTTGTAAAGTTTTTAAGGATACTTGAACAACTTATCATCACTTTTCTACCAAACACACCAGCTGCTTATAATCAGTTTCAGTACGCCTATTCAAACACGTAAATGCTTATTTAAAAAAATCAGTCTCAACACTTTAAACTTATCAGCTCTTTACAGTTAGCTAATCCAAACGAGTTCTTATTTGCCTCACCATCTGCATAATGTACCGTTCAAGCAGTAGAAAGAAAAAATAATTGCATTGTGTGGGAAGTAGGGATCAAACCTGGGCCCATAAAAAGAAAGTTTGAAACCCTTTGACTACTAAATTAAGCTTTAGGTTTGTGTAAAGGGGATGCACTGATCATGCCCAACTCTAGTCCTAAAAAGGATAAGCGGTCACTACAAATATAATTCGGTCTAAAAGTCCGGAGTCAAATCCCACAGAGAACTAAGGCTTAGTTGTATCTGTTTAATATCACTAAGAAGACAAGATTAAACAATTTTCTAAATTATAAAGATTGAGATTTATATTTCTAACTAATTAACTAGCAAATACTACAAAAAGGTAAAATTATCTGACAAAGGGTTGGAGACTAAATTAAGGAGGTCTATAGTTATGATTTTTCCAATTGTCAGAATCCTTCTAGCTATGTTTCCTACGATTTCGCCAATGTATTCTCTACCGATCATGAGCGCTCTGCGTGTTGCAATTCTCTCCCGAGTAATTACGATAATTTATTAGACATACTCTCCCGAGTTACGGTAGGTGACTTTAATTACAGCTTACTTAGATTACACCCAAGATTTCGTTATCCCTAATCCCGCCTTTAAACCCTTGGTTATTGATTCCTCACATACGTTGGGAGTTATGTTGTTCAACAATTAACTAAATATGCACTCTCTCCCGAGTAATATATACTAAATAGGCACAACTAATTGAGGGTCCTTCAATCAAACACAAGAATAATATAGTTGAACAAATAGAAAAAATACTACTGCTCAATCATATAAAAACATAACAAGAATTTCTCCTACAAAAAGTTCCATCAAAACCCTATATAGCAAATTAGCTATACATAATAGTATGTAAAACTACAATACTAAAAGTCATAACCAATAACAAAAAATAGGAAGAGTAAGAAAAAACTCGTTGATGAATTTCCCGCCTTGCTCCTATTGTATCTCTACCTCCTTAGGTCGAATCTGTGTCAAAAATATGTCCAACCCCTAAAAATACTATTTTTTCATGTATATATACCAAGTAGGGCCGGGCCCAAATAATTATGCCTTCTCCTATGCGAAAAAGGACAAGTTTCAGGCCTAGATGGCCGCGGTGGAACCGCGGTCGAACGACGGTATATGGCAGGTATACTGGCTCAGCCCACCTCAGGTATGCAGTCGCGGTTTTGACCGCATTTTTTACCCTGTTCCGTTTATTATTTGGAAACATGTAAAACATGAAAGTTGTATCCCTTTGAATTATTTTTCCAATCATATATTGTGGAGCCCAAATGGAGTTCTGAGCAAGAAGTTATGTGTATTTTTACTAGACAGTGCGCAATATGCCTACTCGATTCTTCGTTTTGTTTCCCTATGATCCGTTGATCCCCGAATATGATCCTGGCTTAATTCTTTGGGCTTTTACTCAGACTTCAAAGCTCCAAATCACTTGAATTCATTTCATAACATCTATATAGCTCGAAATCACTAATAAAGGCATAAAACACACAATTAGTGCAAAACACTAACGATTAAAGCGCTAACTCAACTAAAGTGCAGTAAATTAGAGTGTAATAATCGACTAAAATACGTAATTATAGCCTATCATCATGCATCGTCTAATATATTTCAATAAAAATCTAATTTAATCCTATATACATAATATAATTTTCCGGCAAAGGTGGTTCAGATTCCGTCCCTAAATCCCCCTGCTCACAATAGATATGATTGAACCAATAACAAATAATCAGTTTATATTTTGAAAAAAAATAGTGCGTTGAATCAAGTTGTCAATAAAATATAAGGTCTGATCCTAAACAATTATATGTGGGAGAAGTAAAGATCCTATGTTAATTATGTATGGATAAATAAGGTTTATTAACTATTAGCTTAGTGATTAGTAGACATTATTTATAAATAGATGCTAAGATTATTTTTATGATAATCAAGGAATATAGATTGACCTCTATTTATAGAAAATAACTTATCATCATAGACCAATCAAAACTGCCACCCCAATTGATGAAGCAATGAGAGTGAACTAGAAAACAAGGAATTTGATCAAATGAGGACTCAAAGTAATTAATATTCCTTCACATAGTATGCCTAACAAGCATAAGAAGAAGACCCATAAGCATGAAAAATATGCTCGTACGTGGCCGGAACTTTAAGGTCAAAAGTTAAAAATATTATTTATGAGGTAAATGAGGGACAACAATGGTTAAATTTGAAATTCTGCGATAATACAAGCGGGAATAGAAATTCAAGAACATCCACATTAATGGCTATTTGTGTGCTTCGCGGCATACTCTGTAGTCTATAGTCATCCTCAAATAGCCACAAATTGTTTTTCCTTATCCCCGTTTTCACGTCTTATTACTAGCTTTATTTTCATCATTTAAACATAATACCAGTTTTAGTTTGAAAAAAGAAAGTGGTAGAATAGAAAGAGTCCATCAATTCTTAATAAGAGATTTTGAGTTCGAATACGGGAAATAGAAAAGTTTGGTAGAGAGTCTTCCCGCATATGTGCTTTATGATGCATATTCGGATTGATTGGAGCAATGAATTTTGGATACCGAATGCATAGAAAAAAATATTTAGTTTTTTTGAGAAACAAGTAGAATTTGTTTTACTTTATTTTGAATACGATCATTAGTAATAGTTAAAAATAAACTCAATAAACAAAGCGTTGCATTATTTATAATTAATCATGATTTCTATTGTTTATTTGACATGTCAGCAATAATTCACACAAGTATTCTCGCGAACACAAGTGTTCAAGAGACATATTTATATAGAGTAGAAGTGTGTTAAAATGGTCTTTAGCTAAGTTTGAGTGGTTAAGTGACTAATCATGCTAACTTTAAGGGGCTATTAGGTATTTGGCCAAAGTTAAACCTGTTTTATTATAGTTTAATTGGTCTTTATCTATCCTAAAATGAAACCTAATCTCATTTCGCCTTCTCTATTTTTTTATAAGCATATAAAGTTGAACTCTCTTTGTATCTTTTCTTTCCCTTTCTTTACGTGGCCTAAAACTTCATAACAAGGAAATTAGCAAGTCCTTATTACAAACATCCATCTCATTGCCTAATCATATCCGTCCACGTGGCACTTCTTTACATTATTGGAAACTCAAACACATCTACTGGGCCCCACCCTTTCTTTTCAAACCTACAACTACATTAAAAAACATCATTTGTTAATGTTCACTTTTTTCGTTCCTCTTTGTCCTCTTGATTACTTTAATTTTTCACTTCCTCCTTCACGGCTGTGATCTTCTGGATCTGAAGTGGGTCCAGCCTTATTCCTTTGTCGACAAATAGTAGAGTCACACGTGTCTGAGCATACCAAAATTTAGATATGAGTGGTTATGCATTAATTTTCCCCCAGTCTTAAAGTGTGAGAATGCCAGAAGCGAGGCAAATGTAGAGCATGAGCTACTGTGTGTCTGTGTGTATGTTATTACCAACTAAGGAATCAAAGTATCTTTGCTGGGTTTAGACTTGTAGAGGAAGAGGAAGAAAAAGACCTATAGCTACAACTACAAGGGTCAAACAAGAGAGTGACAACTGGTCAAAGTGGTCTTCGAAATCTTTACCTTAGATTTTATGCTTCAAAGAAAAAAAAGGTAATTTTGAGCTACCTAATCAAATCTTTCTTTGATTTTTACAGTTTTCCTATGTTTGTTTTTACCTAAATCTTCATTTTTTTCATATGGGTTTTACTTTTTGTTAGTGAAAATGGGTTAAAGATTCGATTTTTAAGGCATGGTGTTGAGAAAGATTGGATTTTTTGAGAGTGAGAAAATGCGCACATTGTATTTTCAGAATGCCCTCTTTTGGGGGTTCTCTAACCATAGCATTTATGTTAGTAATACTATGAATTGGAAAAATCTGAGCTTTGAACTTTTTGAGTTTGAGTTATTGGTTGCTGAAGACTGTGACTTATCTTTTTACAATCCCCTTTCTTGATTTAGATTGGTACCCTTATTTTTGGATGTTATGTATAAATTAGCTAATTAAGCTGCTAGGAAGTTGTTTACTTTGGTTCTGCTTGTCTAATTTGTCTCCATTCTGGGTGTTGCTGTCTGCATATAATAGTAGACATACAGAGGAAGTAGCTGAAATTATAGTGTTATATCTTAAAGATTGTAATAAAAGAGTCATTTAGCCATTTATTGTCTGAGGGAATCACTATTCTGTATGGTCAGTTTACAATATTGCGGATATAATATCGTATCCACAGACCCCTCATTATGTACATTATTGTCTAGCCCGTTTGTGTGCATCTTAATAGAGTTTATGTTACTATCCTAATGAACTTGAAGTTAATAGAACATAATAGTAAATAGAACATTCAAGTGCAAATATACAAATGTGTTTTGAAGTTAATGGAAATTGAGAAAAGGAGGGAGAAAATTGGGGTGGGTTGTGGTGGTTTTTCAAGAGGGACAAAGCGTAGTTTACTAGTTTATGCTTGCTTCAAAACTTGCTTAAAGTAACAGTGGCTTGAACTTGCTAGAAATATGTATTGGCTCTTTCCATCTTGCATCTTAATCTCTTGTGTTGGGTAACTTAGGAAGAATGGCACGTTCGGGAGAGAAGGATGAAATCTTTGGAGACATGTTTGATATGAAAAAGCTAGCTTGATGCTCAGGTTGTAGCAGGAGAGAATGGATTAATAGATAAATGATGTTAATAGGTCAAAGATTAATCAACTTTGGGCTTAACATAGCTAGCCTTTTGTTTTTCTAGAAAAACTTGCCTTTTCATTTATCCCACACCTTACTTTGTTCACTAATAAAATGTGTAAAACTAAAGCTATTCTGCGTCTTTTCTAAACTTCAAAATTGCAAAGCTCTTAATTTTTCAGTCCGCTATATGTTCTATCAGTTTATGTGTAATTGTTTTGTGGAGTTCGTACTTCTTATACTTTTTACTTGTATTTGGATAATATTTGCATGAGATGAGCATAAACGGAGTAACGTGGTCAGTGAGGATTCATATAGCCGACCCCAACTTAGTTGAGACTGAGACATGGTTGTTCCTGTAGTTGTTACTCCCTCCATTCTAATTTATGTGAACCTGTTTGACTAGACATGGAGTTTAAGAAAAAATGGAGACGTTTGGAATTTGTGGTCCTAAACAAGTCAAAAAGGGGCTCAAAGTATTTGTGTGGTTATAAAAACTTCTCATTAAGGGTATAGTAACTATAGTTGTAAGTTTTAGTTGTAAGTTTAAGCTAAATTGTTACCAAATTTAGAAACGGGTCATTCTTTTGGAACGGACCAAAAAGGAAATAGGTTCACATAAACTGGAACACTGGGAGTATGTAGTTCATTTAAATGTGTGAAAATGTGAAATGTGAAATTTGAAAATTATTCCAGACTGGGCTGTCAGATAATCCTATAAGTGGGATTGTAACAAAGCCTCATATTTGTAGTATTTGATTTAAAAGAACCTTTAGCGAGACAAGAACAATATTGATGGTGAAATTTAGTTTTCCCATTAGGATACTAAGTTGAGAAATGGAAACTAAGTATGTTTCCTCCTGTCTCAAAGAAAACATAGTTGGTCATGATAGTCAAATTTACAAGATCAGGACCATGAAACTTAAGTGATTTTGTGTTAGTTCTGAAGCTCAGATATCATTTAAGTTATGACAAGTAAAACGAACTTGAGCTATTTGATTTCGTTCATACCTAAAAACTGAGTACTTGTTCCTCAGCTTAAGCATCTTAGATACGTGACCAGCACCAAGAAACTGATGATTTTGCTTGGATTCTGAACCGTGAGTATATTCTGAAAAATAAAAACTTTAAGTTTTGATGAATACACAATCAGGGTGAAGAAGCACCACGAGTTTTATGCGATATAATTTCAAGCTCAGGAAGAAAGAATTAGGACAAGGTTTGGAGGCATTTTTGGTTATGCAAACCTCTCTTCCATTTTTTGTTTCAAAAGTGTAGCTGATATGGATAAGCGTAAAGCTGTCTACACCTAAATGCATTTAAATAGCCTGTTATTGTGATTATCTTATAGCTTCCCGAGGTGACGCTCTAGCATGACCTCTCTAATAACTTCTATTTAGGCGGTCCATCTAAGAATGTCTTAGAAGTAGGAAAAATTAGAAGGTGGATAGTTTGGGGGAGAGAAATAGGAGAGCTTTTGAGGGGATTGAGTCTCCTTTTTCACATCTTAAGAATAGTTTTTTATCTTTGATCGCTTTTTGGTGCACTCATATAGCCCCTACTTGTATAGAAGATTGGGTGTCTTTTGTAGAGAATCATGTTCCGACGTAAATTCTCTACTTTTTGGTGTACTCATGTATACGGGAGTTCTCTCCCTTTTGATTAATACAAGTTACCTTATCAAAATAAAGAAATTAGACGATGGCTTTTAAACAGATCTTTGGGATTCTGAGAGAAGTTCGCTATACAGCAAAAGCATGTTTGGATTGTTGTATTTAATTTGTTGTAGTCATTATTCTCCGAGAACGGGAGCCTTGGAGCAACGGTAAAGTAGGTTCACGGGTTCGAGCCATGGAAGCAACCATTAATGCTTGCATTAGGGTAGACTGTCTACGTCACACCTCTTATGTTGCGGCCCTTCCCCAGACCCTGCATGAACAGAGGATTGTTTGTGCACCGGGCTGCCCTTTTATTCTCCAAGGTTTATTAGATGAAAAATCATTTTGCAAGATTGCTGCTATTAGAATATCCAAAGTTCGATTCTTTTTCCTGAAAAGGAAATGGGGTTAATCAAGGTTGCTACATTTTTGTTGCTATACATTTGGATTATTTGCTTTTTGAGTCAAGTTGGGTTACAATGATAAGCACCTGCTTGATTTCACAGATAATGTGATGCTGGAATCATCTAACAAGAACATTGCAAAAAGTTGCTGCCGGTTTACTTGGGCTTTTGTAGCTAGGTAGATCAGGCTAGCTACAAAAGGTTTAGCAAGATAGTTGGACATGAATTTGCTGGTGAGAACATGCTTCAGCCAAGGGAAACCGACATTCCTGCTTTATTTTTGGTCTTGGTTGTGCTTCCCCTGGTTTCTTATATCCTTCTAGGCAAATGGAATGAGGCAGCCAAAAAGAAAGAGAGGGTTGGTTTGCTGGCTCAACGGGCTGCTGAAGAAGCGTTTAAGTCAGAAACTGTGCCTGCTGTAAGTATTATCCCTACCCCTCTTGTGCCTTTGCCAAGCAGTGTGATTCATCAGTGTGCAAGATGCCATAGTCCAGCCACAACTCGGTGCTCTCAGTGCAAATCAGTTCGATATTGGTATGACCAAGTTCTCTTTATTTACTTGTGTTCTAACTGTGTGAAGTTTTGTACAGAATTAACAAAGTCTCATCTCCGCTTCTATTTTTAATTCTCTTTTTTCGTCTTGGATAGATGAAGTGGGTTGTCTTGTAACGTTATAGCTATATTCGTCGCAGCCCAAGCTGAAAATAGTATACCCATGAGGTTATTCTTCATATATCCACATTGGCAGATTTAAGAATTTTTTAAATGATTCCTTCATTTAGACGAGGACCCACAAAATGCACAAGGGAGATGGAAATTTCCGGTTAGAACTCCATAGCTTCTGGATATTGTATTCAATCGACGTAGAGATGGACCTTAGAACAGTGAGATGTAACAAATTGGTGGTACAGATGTAGTTTTCTTAATGAGTGTCAAGTAACCAACTTACCAAAGTGCCTTTTCTTTGACAGGCATCCTCTTCTCAATAACTTCATGAACTCATTCCATTGTCCACTTCCTCAGCCTTTGTGCTGTTGGTCCCAAACAAATAAGGGGGAGGACTGCAGTGTTACACCAAATTAAAAGCCCATGCCTACATTTGTTGCAAGTTCTAAAGATACTGGGTCATCCTCTTGTTTTCTGTTATTAAGATATTGAAATGTTTCACGGAAACACACAGCCTGTTTGGCCAAGCTTTTTTTTGGGGCCAAAAGTGCTTTTTTTTTTAGCCAAAAGCACTTTTGGCCGAAGTTTGAGGTGTTTGGCCAAGCTTTTGGAAGGAAAAAAAGTGTTTCTAAGGAGAAGTAGAAAAAAGTAGCTTCTCTCCGAAAGCACTTTTGTGAGAAGCACTTTTGAGAAAAATGCACTTAGAAGCAATTTTCAAAAGCTTGGCCGAACATTAATTACTGCTCAAAAGTGCTTTTCAAATTAATTAACCAAACACAAACGGCTTATCACCAAAAGCACTTTTAAAAAAGTACTTTTGAGAAAAGCACTTTTTAAAAAAGTACTTTTGAGAAAAGCACTTCTCAAAATAAGCTGATTTTAGAAGCTTGGCCAAACAGGTTAACAATCTTTCTTGGGTACGAGGACAGGTTCTTGAGACACATCAGCTCTTTGACTCGACTAAAGTAGTGAGTGTAAGAAGCCTATGATAGAGATAAAATTATCTTGTTTTTAAATTTTCCATGTCAGGAGCAGTCGACCCATCTTGGAAGAATTAATGATGAGCACAAACCTCCTCCCTCATTAAAGAGAGATTCAGCAAAAATGAAAGAAGCAGTAAGGAAACAAGTAGGTAAAGGGGGAAATGGTCGCAAGACGTTTGGTCGACCTTTGGGTGTGAATAGAAATGAATTAGATGAGGCTGTAATATTATGATAGTTTACATAAACCTGTGATATGGTTTTCTTGACATAAAAAGCAGATCCTTAGCAGCATTTGGATTGGTACAATAAAATTTATCTAACGCTTATGTTTTTTTTTTTTTGTATTGTTTCATCAGACTTTGTGTGTCAACTGTTTTCTTATCTAATGATCAAAATTGTGCAGCTCAGGGAAGTGTCAGATTCTCCACTGGAGACAGGTTCACAAGCTAGAGTGTCATCAATTGGGTAACAATTGCAACAGCTCATTCTCTAAGTCTGCGTTGACTAATGACTTCCCGGGACAAGTGTCATTTGATAGCTATGTTGAAGCGCAGTACAATGACAGCAACATTAATCAGTCATGGCTTGGCAAAGCTCCTCCAGATGGTGTCTCTGAAATACCCATTATCACATCACTCCCCCCTACTGCTGTTAGTATGGCAACTGATACATCAGTAGCTCCAAAAGTTGGGAGACGATCTGTAGACAAGAGACAACATAAAGGCAACAAAGACATATTAAGAAGAGGGGAAGGAACCATGTCCGAGAGCCCTGAGCTAGCCTCTCAATCTTGGGTTACTACTTCCCCCTCATGTGCTACCTCTTCAAAAGAACGTTCTATGAACCAGAAGGTTATCTCTTTTCCAATAGAAAGTGCAAAAGTTTTTGTTTGCTTAATTTGCCTAAGCTGAGTTCTCTTTTGTTGCAGTCAAGAGAAAGTGAGTCCAAGTTTTTGGAACATGATAGCATCACGGATGGATTCAATAGTGAACAAGTTGATTTAATGAGTACAATGGGAGAACGCCATATGTTGCAAAAGCAGAGAGAACACATCTCAAGAAATCATCGTCATATTTCGAGTTCATCAAATCTAGAAGGCCATGAAATGAGTGCATGCAGTAATCAGAAGGAGTTGATTGATGAAGAAAGTCTACTACGAGAAGGCATCATTACCAGCACTCAGGCAATTCCATTGACTTGCGCTTCTGGAAAGACTTCAACACGGAGAAGCAGTAGAGCTAAAAGCGCATCACATTCTCACGGAGAAAAGTCCCATAAAACGCCAAAAACATCAAAAGAAGAAATGTGTTCAGGTTTGGAAGGGAAGAGCCAGAATATCGACGAGTCAAGTATGTGACCTTGACGATTATGATATGCTAATAGCTGCATGTTTCTCTTTCATTTTACTGAGTCCTCACAATGCAGAAAATGCTAGAAGAAAGGATGCCGTCTCTCCACAAGCAGGCAGTGGGGTTGCAAACATGGGCATTATGAGAATGTTCGGTCTTGTTAAATCATCAAAAGTTGATAGACATCAATCTGTAGAATCCAGGGCTGACAAACACAAGAAACTAAAGGTCAGTTTTCATCCAATAGACTAACTTTAACAATTAATTTTTTTTATTGAGAATCACCTAGGTTCGGAGAAACTCTATTGATAGATTATCAATAAAGCCTGATTAGCTGGGTGTTCTTGAGAAATCTAAGTTGCAGTTGATTCATGATGTCATTGGTTTGTTTTGGGCTTTGACATGAGCCATTAATAATTGTCTAATGAACAGATGCTGTTTCCTTATGAAGAATTTGTGAAGTTATTTGAATATGAAGACTTCACTTTGTTGCCTAGAGGTATCATAAATTGCGGGAATAGGTAATGTTTCAGACATCTTTATCCTTGTGCCTAATGTATTTTGTTGTTTATTTGAAAAATCAAATACGTCCTAAACAGAAATTAGTCCAATTGGTAAATTTGCCTGAACATTAGCAAGTCAATTACATCAGTTGTTCGTTCATTTTGCAGTTGTTATGCCAATGCTGTCTTGCAGTGTCTGACCTTCACAAAACCTTTAACAATCTACCTACTTCGCAGATCACATTCTAGAACTTGTAATTTCACTCTTTTTACCTCCTTTACTTCTGTTTCTTTTATAGATGAATTGCAAAATTCATCTATTACATGTACATCAGACTGCAGGAGAGATTGGTGCCTTATGTGTGAACTTGAGCAACATGTGATGATGTTAAGAGAAAGTGGAGGTCCTCTGTCGCCAAGCAGGATTCTTTTGCATATGCGGAGCATTAATGGTCAGATTGGCAATGGCAGTCAAGAAGATGCTCATGAGTTTTTAAGGTCTGTATGAAATAACATTTTTGTTTCTCGTCCAATCTTAATGATGAAAACAAATACCTATGCAGAAAGGTTATTTTGTAATTCTTGGAAATGTAATAATGGAGTTTTTTTTTCTTCTTCTAATGACTTTAGTGGAAGCTTGATTTTTTATTTTTTTACCTATTTGTGTCTCAGTAGTTGTTCTATATGTGTGCAGGCTTCTTGTTGCTTCTATGCAATCTATATGCTTGGAGGCATTGGGTGGAGAAAATGCTGTCGATCCAAGATTGCAGGAAACGACCTTTATACAACAAACTTTTGGAGGGCGACTTAGATCTAAGGTCTAAGATTGCTAGTCTCGTTGACTTATTTCAAAGTGGAAAATTGAAAGAACTTTATGCTTTCTTTTGTAATTTTACCTAGTAGCTTTATCTTATGATGTCAGGTCAAATGTCTGAGATGCCACCACGAGTCGGAGTGCTACGAAAATATCATGGATCTCTCATTGGAGATCTTTGGTTGGGTTGAGTCACTTGAAGATGCATTGACACAATTTACAAGTCCCGAAGATCTTGATGGGGAAAACATGTATAGATGCGGAAGGTATGTGAGCTTGCTTTACTAAACTCCCACATGTAGATTTCTTACCCATTGGACATGCATATTACTTCTTGAAACTGAAAAGACTTTTCTGCTCATATTTCCTTGAAAGGTGCGCTTGTTATGTTCGTGCACAAAAACAGTTGAGCATACAGGAGGCTCCAAATATCTTGACTATTGTCTTGAAGAGATTTCAGGTACTGCTTTTTACAGATGTCACTTATTAGGCATTTGTTTTTATCAGGAAGGTTGTTCTGTTTCTTTTAAGCCAAGAAGTAGTGCCAGTTCTCTGTTTCCACTACTAGTTACTTCCTCTATGATTTTTGCTGGTTATCTGAGAGTATCCGAGACAATGCCGAAGCCGTCCTACATGTCCAACAAATCTTTTACCCATATACCTCTAATTCTCAAGCCCGGTTTCTTGTATCGTCGGAACTACTGGTTATGTCTCATTCCCAAAAGGCACTCCATTGAAATTTGAATTTATTGTTTATGTCTCATTTCTAAAGGCAAAAAAAAGTTCCAGTCATGATGTAACTTTCCTTTTTTAAGTTCTGGGCACTTAAAAGTCTTACAGTCTATATTTTGCTGTTTTAAATATTATATTCTCAGCTGTTGTGTAACCTCTTCTATAATTATCAGGAAGGAAGTTATGGGAAGATAAATAAGTGCATCACTTTTCCGGATATGCTGGATATGATACCATTTATGACAGGGACAGATGACATTCCTCCACTTTACATGCTTTATGCTGTTGTTGTGCACTTGGATACCTTAAATGCATCATTTTCTGGGCATTACATATCCTACGTGAAAGATCTACACCGACAAGGCAATTGGTTCAGAATTGATGATACTGAGGTAGTTTGACGCCTGAGTTTCTGAGATTCAGATGCTTTTATTATGCTTGTGCCCGAAAAAAAAAGAGGATACTTGTGTAGATTATACACAATAGGCGATGAAACTGAACTTAATTACTTACGACATGGTTAGCCATTTAATCTCACTCTTCAATCATTAAAGAAGAAATGTTGAAGTGAGAAAAAATTGAAAAATCTTTTGCTTTTTCATGTTTCCACATTTTCTTTTTCTTGAACTAGTTTTCCATGTTTCGTTTTCCTTTGGCAAGAGATGGGAAAGATAGCAAGGAAAATAGAGTTTTGTGGTTCCAAAACTAACCTTGCAAGCCTGCAAATTCTGTCTCATTGAACTGGTAGGAGGTTGCTAGCATGGAATACACCAGGAATAAATATCTGAGAAACTTGTACGCATCTGTAATAATTAGAATCAGGATGTGATTGGTTATGTTTTTTTCTCTCCTTGGAAGTGTTCCTTTTTCCTTCATATGGGTCATGTCATCCAGACCAATGGTTGATAATCGAATTTCCATTAGTTGTAAGTTTCTTGGGCCACCATGCCATGAGGAGGTATTTTCAGACATCTCTGATCAACAATCATTTTTACTTATCAAAAAGGTATTGGAGCAAGAGGCGTTTAAGTGTTTCTTGATGAATAGTAGGTGTCTGCTTGTTTATTCTTGAATTACCTGTGTTGTGATGAGGACATCCATGATATCAGATTGTTTTATCTTTTGGTTGACCTGTTTGTAATGCAAGATATGGCAGTTGCCTTTCTAGTTTCTTGACACTTAGCTTCACCTGCAATAATGAAAAAGCTGAATTTTAGTGCACATACCATGCTAGTAATGATGAATGTTAAGTTCCATTTGTGCTTGCTGATGTCTTTCTAGTCCACTTTCTTGTTTGAGGAATTAAATGCATCTTTGGTGACCGTGCTAGTAGGTAACTGTATGAATGGTGGATTTTATGAGTTTTTGTGCTTGTTACATGTCGTTGCTTTAGTATCTTGTCCTACTTTTCTCACAAGATGCATATCTTGATACCAGGTCCAGCCTGTATCCATGAGCCAAGTGATGTCGGAAGGAGCATATATCTTATTTTATAAGAGGTAAAGCACTGCAGAGCTTTTACTTTAAAAACGCACTGTAGGAATTAACTCTGGAGATCAATTTGGCCAATTCATGTTTGTCATTGGATGCTGGTTTTTGTTGTCATTATATCTTATTTAAGCTTCCACAACCTTTCTGATGTAAAGATCCCTATATTGAAGTAGTATAAAATTTTGTAGATCATATCCACGGCCAGCTAGAAGGATTTGCCGAAGACAGGCTCAGGGGATTTTAAAGCACTGCCCACCAAAATCAACAAAGACTTCTAGGCCAGAGCAGATAAAAGCAGAGCATCATTTTGTTGGTGTGGATCCTTATACGAATCACAGACCGGAACTGAACGGCAACATCATTGATTGCACCTCCGGTGGAATTGTCAGGAGTGCTAATAAAAATAGACCGCCAGTTCTGGGAACTTACACGGAATCAATGACCGCAGAGTTTTCAGATGCTACATCAAGTGACTGGTCCCTCTTTACAAGCTCAGATGAAGCATCTTTTACAACTGAGAGTACCAGAGACTCTTTTAGCACTGTTGATTATACGGATGCAAGCGCTACTGATCCATTCTCTTCAATCATCAACAGCTTATGCGCATCAGACCGTTCCTCTAACAGAACTGTTGCGTGTAGTATGTTTTCGAGTAGTAAACCACATACAAGATTCTTTTCAGAAAGGAAGGGTTCTGTTTTGGATTCAAGTGTGGCTGCCGGACGCCTCGATCGAGTGCACGGGGCTAGAGTTCCAAGACCGGTCACTCTTCCTCCTTCTGAAGGTTTTCATAGTGATAGTAGTACTGGTGTAATTGTAAAATATGGTAGTGAGCCTAGATTTGGACCTCATCAAACTTACTTTCCATCTAATGTTTAATTTCTTGGAATTCCAAGTCATTATATGTCGAATTAGGTAGGTACAAGTTGTGCTTCTATTTTGCCAATCAATATTTTATTGAATGGAGCACATCAATCATTTGTCAGTTCAAGAAAACAAGTAGTCACTGCTCTTAGTTCTTAGTTGTAAATATGCTTGCCTTATCCAAGTTCTTAAACACACTTGTGCGTTAAATAATCTGCATAGTTGCAGCCTCCCCCTCCCCGAAACCAAAAAGAATAAGGGGTCGTTTGGTTGGAATATAATTTATACGGTATAAGTTATATTGGAATACGTTATGCTGAGTTTAGTTATGTTGGAATTGTTCTTTATTCATTGTTTGGTATGTTGTATTAAGAATGACAACTGCATAATTTCTAAAAAAAATGTCTAAATTATACTGGTGCTATTACCCCACCTTCTATAAGGTATAAGTTGTCCCAGTTTAAAATTAACACCGAAATAACGTATACCTTGTTTGCTAACCAAATAGAGTACAAAGGTGGTATTAAATTTTTATATCACCCTTAAACCTACTTATATCTCATACCAAACGACCCCTAACAAGTTCTTTTGTTCTTCGCAATGAAATGGTTAAGAGTAGTTGATATGTGACCAGGAGGTTACGGGATCAAGTAGTGGAAACATCTTATTGAAATGCAAGGTAAAACTGCATACAATAAACTCAATATGGTCTAGCCCTTTTCCATATATATTGGATTATTTTGAAAGAGGTACTAACCATTAAACCCTCAGAATCAGATTGCATGCATTGTACAACCTATCTTATTTGCTATATATATAATGTAGCATTGTGGTCATACAAAACTGTTGTTTGATAATAATACAAACCAAGAAAATAAGATAGTTTCATGTCTCCTGAAATGTTAAAGAGCCCAGAATCAAATGGTAGATGCTTTGTCTAAATCAAATGTAAACCAAATCTCATTAACTCTGTCCTTGAACTCAAAAGGAGAGTTGTATCCCGCCACTGTATACATGGTAGTATTATCTGCAGCACGGCTTTTTTCAACTGCTGCTGCCCATTTAGTGTCGGCAATACTAACACTCAAAGCAGCAGCTTCTTTTGCAACATCAACATCAGCTACAAATCCGCCGAATTGTCTGACGGCCACATAAGTATTGCTCCATTTTTGGACGTGAAGGCCTTTAGCTGGAGGAGGATTTGGTTGGTTCTTCTTTGGTACATAGAAGCTCACAACAAACGAAGATGCACAAAATGGTCCATCACTTGGCTTTACTTGAGTGATAACTGGAGCTGTCATCTCTATTTTCTCCTGGTAACTGTTCTTCCCTTGAATGTAATCGAATAGCCTGCCAAGGCAAAGTTCACAACAACCCTTTTTTTTAAAGTTTTGCAAATGGATGCGATGGATGCACTAATATCTCAAGTGTAAAGATTTAAGTTCAATTAAAAAACTTCTAAATACTGAGAGTGCAAAAGATCACTTTTACGCTATTCGGTCAGCCAAATAATAAGACAAGAGGGGTTGCTCTGATGGTAAGCAACCCCCACTTCCAACCAAGAGGTTGTGAGTTCGAGTCTCCCCAAGAGCAAGGTGGGAAGTTCTTGGAGGGAAGGATGCCGGGGGTCTATTTGGAAACAGCCTCTCTACCCTAGGGTAGGGGTAAGGTCTGCGTACACACTACCCTCCCGAGACCCCACTAAGTGGGATTATACTGGGTTGTTGTTGTTGTTGTTGGTCAGCCAAATAATAACACGATAACTAACCATAACCTGCACTTGTAAAATAGTGCAGGTTATAACCACTAGTATCTTTTTTCTAGTGGTCGATATATTTCAATCAATTGATGTGTGAGTAAGTCTCTTAGGGGTTGTTTGGCACAATAGTAGGATATCCTAGGATATGCCATGAGGTAGGATATCGCCCTTTATATTGGATTGCTAATCCTACCAATTTAGGGATCGTTTAGTTGGGAAACTAAGTTATCGCAGGATTAGTTATTCTGGAATTGTTATCCGACATTCTCATAGGAATAAAAGTAACACTACAATCCTGGAGTAACTAATCCGGGATTAATTATATTGCGATTTAATCCCATCCAAGCATGGGATAATTCATCTCAAATTTAATCCCGGTATTAAATTATCCCTAATCTCTCGTACCAAGCAAGTAACACTGGTATTAGCTAATACCCTAAACCAAACATGGGATAAAGTTAATCCGTACTTTATCCCGACATTATTATCCTTATCCGAATATGCAACAAAACTGAAAGGAATTGAAAAAGGGAACTAGAGGGAGAAAGAGGGAATATAAATATTAACCTGAGGAAACCAGTTCTGGTGGCGGAATAAAGATTAATATCATCAATGGGTGTAGTAGACATCCACATGGATGAATTGTAGCGACGAATTTCATAGTCTTTCCCAGATTGAATCAAGTCATAATTTGGGCACTCAATTCGATTACAGGTTGGAGGAAAGAAATCCAACTTCAGTGGCTGCAAGTGGTTTGTCGAATAGCCATTGCATAATGTTGAAATGAGGATGAGAAAGAAAGATAGCCTCATGAAGAAATTCATAACACCTAACATCTTTATTTCTTTTCGGTGTTTTTAATTGCTGCAGAAATTTTACGGAGAGAGATGAACTGACCTGCAGAATGAAGTAATTTCTTCATGCATAAAAGAAAAAGGAAATCGGTGTCCAGAGGCCTTGGATATGCCACGTAGTAGGTAACTTTATCTGAATATTCCAAAGCATAAGAGCCTATCCACCTTCCATTTAGGACAAACGGGTAACAAAAATTTTCCCACAAGTTAAAAGTAAGAAAGGCGCAATTAAAAGAGAAAATAATGCATACTTTGATATTTTCTTATTGTGAATATAATAGCGTGTTAATAATAGATTACTTGTTTAGTTGAGTGGTGGTAAAATTGCACGGGACCCTTTATTTGGTCGCCCTCGTTTAATTTATGCTCATATTTTTAAAATTATTTAAATTATATCCTTATTTTTACAAATTCATGTGCATTCATCTTCCTGCTACATGTGCGCTCCTTTCTTCCTCTTTTCTTTTTTAATCTCTTAGAACATTTTTTTTTAATGATGTGATACTTCACTTCATCATTTGTATTTGTGTAGATGCACATCACAATGCTTGGGGTGAATTGCTTTTCTCTGTGTTTTTTACGTTTATTGTTTCCAAAATTTATGATTAAATACTGTTGGCAATCTGATTATTTTATGGTGGTAATACACTATGAAAGAATAAGGTGATTATTTATCTATTATGTTAGAAAGCTTTTTCAAAAATTTTAGCTTATATAGTGCTCAAGTTTTTTCAAATAAACTAAATAACTTTAGCATCTTCTGCTGAAATTATTGAAAAAACTTTATGACAAAACTAATGAATCCAGTACAAAAAAACATTATCTTCTTTAGTGCCGAAGTTTTTACAAATGAACTAAATAACTTCAGCATCTTCTGCTGAAGTTTTTGAAAAAGCTTTATGACAAAACTAATGAATCTAAGACAATAAAAGCTTTAGCTTATTTAGTGCTAAAGTTTTTTACAAATGAACTAAATAACTTCAACATCTTCTATTGAAGTTTTTGAAAAAGCTTTATGACAAAACTAATGAATTCACGACAAAAAAATTTCAGCTTATTCATGCTGAAGTTTTTACAAATGAATTAAATAACTTCAACATCTTCTGCTAAGGTTTTTGAAAAATATTTACGACAAAACTAATGAATCCAAGACAAAACTTTAGCTTATTTCGTACTGAAGTTCGGCAAATAGAGAACAAAACTTTAGCTAGTAGAATGCTTAAGTTCAGTAATTACAAACAACTTCAGACTCGTCTACTAGAATGCTGAAATTTGCGTGATTGCCTTTGCTACTCCAGGCCTGTATGCTTGAAGTATACGTGAAAAGTAGGTACACTATAATTCTTTTTTGTAAAGCGGGTATAAGTTAAAACGTGACCAAAAAAGCGGGTATAGATGCAAATCCCCCTAGTGTGTATTGATAGTAGCTATAATTGCACAATTTAGATACTATTTACACTCTAATTTAGCCGTACTTTATCAATGTTTGAATGTTAAAAGATAATAAATTGCTCTAATTAAGAGTTTTATGCTTTGCATGAGCCACTCCGAGCTATGAGGAAGCTAATAAGTGTTTTGGAGTCAATATGGAGCGTGGAAGGCCAATCAGAGGTTAGCACGGTCGAAAAGGAGAAAGAAAAGCAAGCAGAGAGATCCCCTCCAGGTGCGAGGCCGCGTATTGACCGCGCACTGAGGCAGAATATTGGTGAAATCCGCAGTCAGATCCGCGGCCGCGGATGAGCTGACGGAAGCCAATAACCTAGGGTCAATTATGTAATTTCTAAGTCGACTAACCTAAACCTATATGAAGCCTAATTCCTCAAAAGAGAGGGATAGTTGTTTTTAGAGAGATTTTGGAGGCAATAACACGTGAGAAAGACAGAGAATTTCCTTAAGAGTTTTCATCATCTTCTTCTTAATTCCATTGTTGATTATGACTTTCTATAGTGAATTTTTATTTATTAGTATGAGTATCTAAACCCATCATCTAGGGTTGATGGAACCAATTGGTGGATGAAGTCTTGACTCTGTTTTGATATAATTAAATCGTTTTTACTCTATGATTGTTCAACTATGTGTTATCTTGTGATTAATTAAAAGGGACCTTGATTAATCGTGCCTAGTTATCTTGTGTTGCTTGAGAAAAAATACTTGGTTAGATTGTTGTCAAACAACACCACTTTCGGGTAAGTTGAGAGATCAATTACATGAATTTAAAAGCAGGGTTAGAGATAACGAAGTTTTGATAATTTTGAGTGCATAAATTGTTAACTAAAGTAGTTCGAGAGAATGCTTCTAGTGAATTATCGTAATTGATCGAGAGATAATTGCGTAGCCCAGAACTCATACTCCATATAGAGTGTTACAGCGAGATTATAGTTAACGTGTTAGGAATCAATCCGACAATTGGGGAAATCAATAACCCTAGACCATTGTACCATTGAATTCAACTCTATTCTTGATTATTGCTAGTTTTATTGTCATTTTTTCTTAGTTAACTAAATTCTACTCGTTATCAATTAAAAATCTTGTATCCGGGAATTGTTTGAGCTTATCATTAGCAGAGTTAAAAGTTGTAGCAAATAGGTTAGTTCCTTGTGGAATTCGACTTTGAATTTGAATCGAATTATATTTACAACGGCCACTTAATCTTTTTTATAATGTATAGTTGAACGTGATCATATATATGTATTGAAGAGGAAACGATCTTCTCTATTCACTTACGTTTGAATAGAAAAAATGGTTCTAGAGATATTTCCTATATACTGTCTACAAAACTCTTATATAATTAAGGATTATATGACAGAGATATTATTATTTTGTATAGGACCAGAAAATCAAATGTCTCCAAATTGAGCATATGAAAGAATATAATTTTTTTTGTACTGCTACCAAGATGCGGGAAGCGAGGTTCAGATGGTTCGGACATGTAGAGAGGAGAAGCCCAGATGCTCCAGTAAGGAGGTGTGAGCGGCTGGTCGTGAAAGGCACGTGAAGAGGCAGGGGCGACCTAAGAAGTATTGGGGAGAGGTGATCAGACAGGAGATGGCGAGGCTTAAGATTTCCAAGAACATGGCACTTGATAGGATGTTATGGAAGTCGCGTATTATGGTTGTAGGCTAGGAGGTAGTGGACTAGTTCGATGAGTTTTTGTCTAAGATAGCTAGGGGCAATGTCGAGTTTTACTATTTTCTATTTTCGATGCAGGATCCGTTTACAAACCATCGTTTTTGCTTTGAATTATTATTATTATTATTATTATTATTATTATTATTATTATTATTATTATTATTATTATTATTATTATTATTATTATTATTATTTATCTTTTCTTGCTTTCTATGTCCTTTTTACCATATGATTTTCGCGGTGAATCTAATACTCTCTTATTTTGTCTTTTTATTTTCTTGAGCCGAGGATCTTTCAGAAACAACCTCTCTACCCCCTTGGGGTAGGGGTAAGGTCTGCGTACACACTACCCTCCCCAGACCCCACTTGTAAGATTTTACTGAGTTGTTATTGTTATTGTTGTTGTTACCATGAAACACATGCCAAAAATGTTGTACCACGTGGAGTTAAAACTTTTTTGGAGCTTGCTACAGTGTAAGTTCCACGTTGCTTGAAGAATAGTGCCAACAGGGTTTAAGGTCTCATTTATATTTTTAAGATTAAGACATCTAAATCTGAATACACATCTAAATATATTAAGATTTGTATTAAGATCTGAATACTAAATAATTAATACTGTTTGGTTTTTAACATCTAAATGTATAACATTCATCTTTATTTGAAAATTAATAAACATAAAATTCAAATGAAATACTAACTAATCTAATATTCTATCAATAAAATATTTTTTTTTAAATATGATAGTTGTTAGTGGTAATGACTAACGGGTGAATGCCGACTAGAGGCAGTAATTGGTGGTAGTTTTGGTTGATGATGGTGATTCATGCTTGTATCTAGTAGTGATTGGTAATGGGGGTGATTATGATTGAGGATGGTGGTGGTGGATGGTGATAGTTAGTAATGTCGGGTGATGGTAAGGTGGTGGGTGAGTGATGGTAACTTATAATGATGGGCAATGCCAGCTGTGGTTGTTGATGGTGATGGTGTGGTCCGTTGTGGTAGTTGAGGTGAATGGGTGTTGATTGTGGGTGAGAATGATGGTGGTCAGAGTGGTGTGAATAGTGGGTGGTGATGGTCGATAATGATGGCGGCTATGATTGATGAAGATGGTGGCGTGGTGGTGGAGGTTGTGGTGGTAGGGGTGATGATGGTGGTTGAGTATGCTAGTAGTTCATAATGATAGGCGGTGACAACAATTAATAATGAATATGATAACATCTTAATGAAATTAAGTCTCTCTAATAGATCTTAATCATACAAACCTATTTAGACCCATTAAGTGATTGTGAAGTAGAAAAAACAAACATACTTAATGATTTAAAATCGAATAACTAAGATTAAGACTTTAAAAACAAATGTACTTGATGTCTGAGATCTGAGTGATCAAGATTCAAACCTTCATTATGTGCAAACAAATGAGGCCTAAATAATCCGCGGACAAAACAAAACATGACACCAAAGTGTAACACATAAATGGGTCATTTAGTAGGGTTTATAGGGATAGTACTCCTCGTTTCAATTTAGATAATATACTTTTTATTTTATTATTTCGTTCCAAAAATAATACTCCCTCCGTCAATTTATGTGAACCTATTTCCTTTTTAGTCCGTGCCAAAAAGAATGACCTCTTTCCTTATTTGGAAACAATTTACCTTTATGCAATGATTTATAGCCACACAAAATAAATGTGCCTCATTTTACACCACAAGATCAAAAGTCTTCTCTCTTTTCTTAAATTCCGTGCCCAATCAAATGGGTTCACATAAATTGAAACGGAGGGAGTAATACATTTCTACAATTGAATATAATTTAACTTCATTTTAACTTTAATAAAAAGTTTTTATAACTATATAAATGTTAACAACCACACAAAGCATTTACCCCGTAAATTTTTAATACCATAAATTATAAAAATCTTTTTTTTCTTCCTTAAAACCAGTGATAAGCCAAACTAACTAACTCGTCTAAATTGAAACGGAATGAGTATCTAATATAGTGTATTCGTAATGTTTGGATTAATTATGGTAAAATTATTTTTTCGACTGTTAAATTTTGTATATTAAAGGTTTAATATATATATATATATATATATATATATATATATATATATATATATATATATATATATATATATATATATATATATATATATATATATCATGAATTATTACGCATCAGAATAGTAATGTCGGACATTTCACCTTAATTTATAGGCAGAATTAGGGTTTCAATCTTGACTGGGGCTCGAGGACTGCAAGCCTCCAGTCTCGTCTCTCCTGGTATTCTTCTTTTCTTTCTGGTGGACTCAGCTCTGCTTCTCCATAATTATTTTCCAATTCTGCAGTTTTATTTCTGTTTCTGTCCTCTACACTATTATTCCTTTTCTGCTCCGGACTTTGGCTGTGAATGAGTGAGGGGATGATTATGCACTTATACTTAAAAGAGCAATCTTTTTCGCTCTCATGCTAAAAATGATCTAATCTTGTTAATTAATCTAAAGATGGATATAGTGGAAAATGATGAAATATAGCAGGTACTTATGATAGATATTGTGACCAGTTTGTACTCCTGGTGCTGCCAAGTTTGGCCATGCTGAGCTTCTAGGACACATTTCTGGATGATTAAGATAATCAATACCTGCTGATTCCTTCTCTATCCTTTATTTACATCAGCTTCCCTCCCCTGCTCTACCACATTTTGTGCCTTTGACTCTTTTCCTAAATCGGTTATTTAGTTGCCTGTTCCAATGATTTTTGAAACTTGTGGTCTTAAATATATTATAGAATTTGTGTGGTTACAAAACTTTTGAACTTATTGGTCTTATACATATAAAAACTTCTAATTCATTGTAACAGCCCATTCCACTGAGTGATATTGTTCGTTCTGGGCCTAGCCCCTCACGTGTTTAAAACGCGTCACTAGATCCCTCGGACTCTGTCTAAGGTGTTACATTGATAGGAACAAGGAGGTACTATATTATTTGTTCTTGTCATTTTTGTGTGCTTCCTTTATCTGTTTTCTCTTTCCTTTCGATTGCTGAATGTCTTTGGATATCGTAGTTATTAAAGTTTATTAGTAAACAGTTCACAGTGAGGAGGAAGGGTTGTATACACCAAGGCTAGAAATACATCAACATTCACCAGATATAAGAAAAAATGAAGAAATTATAGGCATGACTTGTTTATTTAACAAACATCAAGTTGATTAACTTTTTTGCACACTCTTTCGGTAATGTCCCTTTAAAATTTGCCTTCATCTTTTATATGATGATTATTATTATGTCATTGATACAAAGAAAAATATGAATAAAGATTGTCTTTTGCAAATCTTATCAGCCTTTATGGTCATGGTGGTGTTGGTTGATACTAGAAGATGATGCCGTTGTGCTTGTAGCCTCAAGATTTTCGCCTCCCAATTGGCCTAGTGAGCCATTCTCCACCTTTTCCTTTTTCATGATTTCTTCATCAATATGTATATCTTCATCAATTGTCAGAATGACAGCTTTTGTTCCATCTGGACGGGTTACAATGTCTTCGTGGACCTTCATATGTTCATCCACTTTCATGATATTAGTTTCCTGAGAGGTTTTCTTCTTTCTCTTCTTAAGGAAGCAACAGAGAGCAACTGAGAGAAATGCCAGGAAGAATAGACCACCAAGTGAGACGAATATAATGATGATGGTATGAGAATGATGTCCGGGTGGAGGTGGAGGTGGGGTTGGAACGACGTGTGGTGGAGGTGGAGGATAGAAGGGACGGGGTGGTGGCTTAATTGGTGTTGGAGGTGGTATTGAATGACTTGGTGGCTTTGCTGCTGGAGGCGGTGGACTAGGATAATGGTGTGGTGGTGAAGGTGTAACCGGTGGACGTGGTGGTGATGGTGTAACTGGTGGATGTGGTGGTGATGGTGTAACAGGCGGATGTGGTGGTGCCACTTTTGGTGGCGATGGCGTAATTGGTGGATGTGGTGGTGCCACTTTTGGAGGGGAAGGATGTTTATTAGGTTGGTGGGGTGGTGGTGACACACTTGGTGGAGGAGGGTAAGGTGTTGAGGGAGGAAATGGATAGTTATGAGGTGGGAATGGGGGGAAGTAGGGGAAGTTGAAATTTTGAATATTAGTCATTGCAATGGAAATATTTGCTTGCTAAAAGCTTATACTGAGTAAGCTGTCTGTTTGATGCTTATTGTTAGTGTTGAGTTTGGTATATATATAAGTAGGTGTTAGTATGATAATACTTGCAAGGTTCTTGTGACTTGACCCTCAGTCTAAGTTTTGCCCGGTTGTCATTGGTTGCATTCCAAAACACTCATTTCTTCATTTTTCATGGTGGTCATGCCGACCACAGTTTCATACAATTATCATATCTATGATTTGACAATGAATTGAACCTTCTTTCTCCTCAATGTTCTATTATATTATACCATAAATGGTTCCTGTATAGATTCTTGCCTGTTGGATGAGAGCTCCCAGTTCCAAAACCCATTGTGCTGCATCTTCTGATGTTAGATAGGCGAACTGTAGTTAAAATAATGTTTAGAACTTTCACCATGAAGTTCTTATTAATATTTAGGGTAGGGGTGTCAATGGTTCGGTTCGGCCGGTTATTTTATAAAATTTATACCATACCAATTTTTCGGTTATTTTATTATGTGCGAAATTAGACTTTTCTAAATCATACCAATCATATCGTTTGGTATTGGTACGGTTTGGTTAATTTTCGGTATTTTTGTAAATTATGTAAAATTCACCAATAGAAGTAGAATGTAATAACATGCCTGCTTAGCACAATTCTTTCGATATTTTTACTATTTAAATGGTGATGAATTTTAAAATAAATAAATAAAAGATGATTAGAGTATAAGTCCATCAACTATTCTACAACAACGTAATAGAAACCAAGCAATGGCAAAGAAAATATAAATTACATAAGTAGAAAGATATTAACCAAGCTAAAATTCTAGAATAAAGTCTATAGAAGAATAAATATTCAAAGATATATATATCTAAATTATATGAAAGGAAACTTATTCAAATACATTGTAGTTTGCTACTCGTAATTGCTACTCCTATAATACTTTGTGTCTTGCTAATAAAGACACTTGAAATAACTTAGTTTATGTAGAAGTGAAGTTATAGGTTTTAGGAATGAGTATTTTGAGTTTAATTGCTTGTTGGCCTGTAATAATTTTCACAATTTCAAGGTCCAAATAAAAATTTAAAATTATTATTCTTGAACTTACTAGATAAATATATTTTTCACATATAAAATTTATTCGGTACGATTCGGTATTTTTTTGGTTTATTTTTATAAAATAAAATACCTATTCTAATTATTGGTACTATTATAGATTTATAAAAAAACCTACGGTTTCTTAAAATAAAAAACTTAAAAATCGGTACAAATCAGTCGGTTTAGTCGATTTTCGAATATATTAGCGTGTATTATGCATGAATAGGTTTAACTAGATGGAAAATTGTTGAGCTAAACGTTACTATTTGACTTTAATGACGTCTCCTCCGTCTCTTTTTTGGTACTATTGCTTTCTTCATACAAAAATATTTGGCATGGGTCTGAATGTATCTTGTCTAAGTAATTTGAATTATTGATTACTTTTTTTGTCTAACGTGAGTAAATTTTATCTTAATGAATTTACTTTAATGTAAAATGGTGAAGGGTACCTCAAATTTCCAATGTACCGAAAAAGAATAAGGATAACAAAGAGATTCAGGTACTGCAAGTGGGCCAGAGCTTGTACGAGTATGTCATGTCCTTTTGAAGTGGGCTGGTAGTATTGCGGCAATACAAAGGCCCAACCCACCCAAGAGATATCCTTGTTATTTAGGAACTATAGCTGGTCATCCTGAATTTCAGTTTTTAAGTTTAAATTTTCAAGACTAAAATATCATTGAATTAATATTTTTGGTTTAAAATTTATAGGACAAAATAAGTCATGGTTAATCTCTAAGAATTGAATCTGTGCACTTGCCCTAATATCCTTCTTGCCGGAGAGAGGGAGAGAGATTAATATCTTGAATATTAGGTGCGTGTTTTTTTTTAAGCTTGTTGGCAATATTTAGTATTACAATGAAATATATTTGAATAGAACTGAATGGATCGATACACATGATTCAGATAGCTAACTCCAATCAACTTGTAATTGAGGTATACTTGATTGAAAATAAATTGAAATGAGATACAAATATTTTTATGCATTTATTTATCAGGTAAAATGGTTAAGGCTTAATGAAGTTCCAAGATTATTTGTTTCCCAACATGAAGATTTACAAGTTACCATGTAAAAAATAAGATTTCAAAGTTACTACAAGCGGGTCGTCCATCATTCTTCAATCACCACCGATAGTGATGTAAGAATCATCAAAGGTTGATTATGTTGACTTTGTTGGGATAATTAGCCTTTTCATTTTCAGTATATTGAACGACTCAGCAGTAAGATTATACCATCTCTCTGTCTTCCAACCAGTACTCCCTCCTGTCCAAAATAAGTGATATTTTAGTATTTTTTGTGGTCCAAAATAAGTGATTTTTTCAGATTTCAAGAATGAATTAATTTTTTTTTTCCTACATTATCCATGGAGTAAATTAAATAATGTTGGAATATGTGTTAGGAGTGTTTATGTGAGATGTTTATGTGAGATAATAAAAGTTAATATGGTCAATTTCATAGCTAATTAATGTTAAAAGCTGGATTTCTTAATATGTACGAAAACACCCAAAAAATTACTTATTTTGGACAGGAGTGAGTAGCTTGATTGTCCGACACGCAAATCGAATTGGAAAGAAATGTACTTTACTTAGATTATATATAGTAATTAATGAACTAATATATCATGCCAAACATATACCAGTTCAAATAATGAGCTCGGCTTCAGGAACTTAAAATATAAAGAAAAGTTCCAAGAATGCGCTTGTGATTTAATATTTCGCTTTAAATACTATGAAGAGGCAAAATTTATAACTCGAGTACATAAAATATAAAGATCTAGGCAATGAACTTCGGTGACTTGGTGCTATAAGTAGCCTGTACAGTAGTTAACAACCACACATATTTACTATGGATTACGCAATCCTTTTTTATCTGTTGGGTTTTTTTATCCCTTTTTTGGTCATGTTGTGTTGCATATGCTGCAGAGTCAATCAGAAGGGGGAAGGAGGCGATGTTGAAACAGGTGCGGGGAACCCTAGTGGTGTTCAAGGATCAAGCGACGGGAATATGGTTGTTTTGGCTGGCGCTGGAGCTGCTATCGCCGATGGCGAAGCGTACCAGGGTTGTTGTTGCGGTGGTGGTGGTTGCGCCGGTTGTGGAGGATGTGGAGATTAATTAGAATTAAATTTGTTTTGACAGTCGATCAAATGTGAATTAATGTGCATTAATGGACTTCTTTTTTCTTGGTTTACTTTTCTTCTCTTTCCTTTTTTCTCTTCTTTATTTAGGAGTTGGGGGATCGGAGGGGGGGTGAGGAAGGTGTTGGATGCTGAAGAACTGAAAATTCTGGACGTGTAAAATGCTTGAACCATAACGAGTTATCCGAATTCCTAACCATAACCTATTGTGCTGCATCTTCTGATGTTAGAGAGGCTAACTGTAGTTAATATAATATTCAGAATTTAGAAAATGAAGTACTTGGTAAGAGGGGTTGCTCTGATGGTAAGCAACCCCCACTTCCAACCGAGATGTTGTGAGTTCGAGTCTCCCAAATAGCAAAGTGGGAAGTTCTTGGAGGGAAGGATGCGGGGGTCTATTTGGAAACAGACTCTCTATCCTCAGGGTAGGAACCTTGGTAAGGTGTGCGTACACTACCCTCACTAAGTGGGATTATACTGGGTTGTTATTGTTGTGAAGTACTTGGTAAGAAAATGTAACACAATATAAAGAGAGACGGCTTTCATGTTGTTAAGTACTTGCACCCTATGATTTTTCTTTCCAATTACATGCAACTTTTGATGGACATGCAGTTTGTTATTAGAAAGTTAACATGGAATCACTAGCTTATACACTATATTTAATATAAATGAATATACTTTAAAATAATTATTACTCCCTTCATGTGAACCTGTTTGACTGGACATAAAGTTTAAAAAAAAAATAAAGACTTTTGGAATTTGTGATCCTAAATAAGTTCAAATGGGGCTAGAGTATTTGTGTGGTTATAAAAGCTTCTCATTTATAAGGGTAGAGTTGTAAGTTTAAGCTAAATTGTTACCAAATTTAGAAAGTGTTCATATTTTTTGAAACAGACCAAAAACAAAATATGTTCATATAAACTCTGAAACATACAGAGTACTTATATAGGTACACTTTGTTATTTATAGCGAATATCATGCTTAAAGCGATTTCTAACCCTAACCGCAATCTCTCCCCTTCCTCACCTCTGTCCGACCGTCCTCTTTCTCTGTGTTCCTTCAAATTTGTAACTCCCTCAAAAGTTTTGTGGTTTATAAAAGTAGGTACAACGCCATGTCCAGCTTCGTATTGAAGCACATGGCAAGGATTTGCAAACAATTCTCGAGAAAGCATATGTCAACCTCTTAACTACATGTCACGACTCTAAATTAAACCAGACTCGATCGTGATGACGCCTCTCGTGAACACAAGGCCAACCGACACAAACTTCAAATTTAATTAATAGATATAATGATTCATAATCAAGTAATTAATAATGATAAATCCCAAAATAAAACGAAATATATCATTTGCGAAAACAAAACACAGCCCGATATCGGGGTGTCACAAGTCACGAGCATCTACTAAGGTCTGAACACAACTAAGAATCTAAAATGTAATAAATACAGTATAAGGAAGATAAGATGGAGAAAAACAGTGCTGCGAACGCCGGGCAGCTACCTTGCTAACTCCACTAACTCTGCCACTGCGCAATTAACACCCGCTACCGAGTTCAAAACTACCTGAATCTCCACACAAGGTGCAGGGAGTAATGTGAGTACGCCAACTCAGTAAGTAATAAAAGTAAATGAAAGCTAATCAGTAAGAAAACATGTAAGCCACGTCAAAATGCTACAACAAATGCAGTAGATTTCCAAAATAGTACAGAAATCATTTACTTCGTAAATCAAGCTCAATTTCAATAAAATCTCTTAAAATAACTTTCAATAGTTTCAAACGAGTGATAAAACAGTGAGTAAAATAATAAAATCATAAACAACCCCCTGGGGCGAAACATGTACCATAAATTAAACCGTCACTCAGGCATAATATTATCAGAACCAACCCCTCGGACTACGTCACAATCACTCGTAATCAGCCCCTCGAGCATAACATGAATCAAGAACCACCCCTCGGGTAACATGGTTCAAGAACAACTCCTCAGACTTCAATATGAAACAATAATAGCCCCCGGGCTACAATACATCACACACATTGGGTACTCGCGCTCACTTGGGGTGTACAGACTCCGGAAAGGGCCCCTTACGACCCGAGCGCAATATCAAGCCATCTCGTGGCATAATCAAACAGGCCCTCAGCCTCATATCAACCACAAGCCACCTCGTGGCATAATAAATTTGGCCATCAACATCTTATATATCACAATCAGTACCACATGCTGCGGCGAGCAGCCCGTTCCTATAGTATCCTCACAACACAGACCCTCATACTCACTTAGTTAGATCTCAGTGTCACACCTCCTTTTTCCGCAGGCCCGCGAGGGCGCTAGGTATAAAAAGGAATTTTTCCAATTAAAGGACAACCAAAACGAGATTCATTTATTGAGATATACAAAGTCGCCACTTGGGAGATTTATGGTGTACCAAGTCACCGGTTGAATCCTGAATTGAGGAAAGGTTTGACTCTATTTAACAGTCTGCGTACCAGAAATCCGGATAAGGAATTCTGTTAACCGGGAGAAGGTGTTAGGCATTCCCGAGTTCCGTGGTTCTAGCACGGTCGCTCAACTGTTATATTTGGCTTGATTATCCTGATTTATTAACAAATATGAACTAATGTGCAAACTACCACTCTAAACCGTTTTAATTGTTAGAAGAAAATTATAATGTCGTGAGAATATATCTCGAATTTCGTCACATAAATGTGTCCGCAATTTTTGATATATTCCGACTTCATTGGGATTTGGATTGGGGTCACATAAATGTGTACCCGAGTTTAGGGAGGTACAATTATTAAATACGCGCTTAAAACTATTAACGCGTTATTATTTTGAGAATGCTGTGAAAATTTACTAAACGGCCAATCTCGGATTTCTAAATATATACACTTATGAGGGCTTCACAGTTTTTGCGATTTATTTGGCGAGGCTCGTCTCATTTATTAACAAAGTAATCCTAAATTGACTACATTTCCTATTTTTTTTTTTTAGTTTTTTTATAAATAAAGAAATATCTTAATTAATCTAGAAATTAAAAATGCAACACTTATCTAATTTATGACAAAAACTTAATGAAACAGATTTTAATATATGTTTAAACAGAAAATATTTTTTTTTCGAAATTATTTTATTATTATTTTATTAAATACGAAATTTCATAACTTAATAATAAAAGAAGCTAATTCAGAATAATATTAAAACTTGAATATATAAAAAGAAAAACTAATAAAATCATTTATTCAAAACTATTGAAAATTATAGCCATATTAAAGCTTATATGGTAAAAATTATTTTTTATTCCAAATTGTTCAAAACTAAGCTTATTTTTAGAAAAAAACAACAATTATAAATTGGCTATAATTTTATTTAAATTCGTTTTTTTTTATAAGCTAAAAAATATATTATTTGTTATATTTAGATAAATGTTTAATAAAAATAAACATTACTTAAATAAATATAAAAATAAAAATGCAAAATCAACAACTAATATATATATATATATATATATATATATACAAACTAAACCAATTATCTTACAACTAACTTAAACTCATATTTTTTAATTTTTTTACTATTTTTTGAATTAAACCCTTGATGTTAACTATTTACAACTATTTACCAAAACCAAAATCAATCTTAATTATTTACACCTATATTTTGAGATGGTTAAACTTGAAAAGAAAACAATTCTTGTGTTATTGAAAATTCAAATCGTACCTAAATGCCTAATTTACGCAAAATAATTAAAATTCGCATTTTTTATTGAACTTAATTACATATTAACTGTCACGACCCAAAATCTACCACGGTTGTGATGGCGCCTATCGTGTTACAAGGCAAGCCTATTCCCAAAATATTACTACTAAATCGATAATAAGAATTTAATAAAACATTTTCAACATATGAATTTCTCATAAACTAATCAACTCCAAATATAATTAATATAAAATACGAAAACGAGTCCCAAACATAGGGGTGTCACTAAGTCATGAGCGTCTAAAACTACGAACTAAGAAATATAATTGTCTAAAACAAGAAATGACAAGAATTAACAAGGTCATGCGGACGCTAGCAGCTACCTTGCAGTCTTCAAAGATAGTCGGCTTGAACTCAACGATCGCCGCGCTCTAACTCACCTGGATCTGCACATATAGTGCAGGGAGTACTATGAGTACTACCACCTCAGTAGTAACAAAAATAACTAAGGAACTGAGCAGTATTGACGAGCTGAGAAAAGTAGTCCAATTATTTATTTTCACAATTTATAATAAACATGAATAAATAGGTAAATTTCATAAAACCAACAACAAAGAAATCAATAGGTAAGTGTAGCAACAACAAAAGTAAATGTAACCTCATAGCAATGTCACTCCATCACTCAGCACTCGCACTCAACACTCCACACTCAACACTCTGCGCTCACTGGGGGTGTGTACAGACTCCGGAGGGGCTCCCAAAGCCCAAGCGCTAAGCACGGACAACTCACGTGCCATCATATCAATACCTGGATCCGCACGGTCAACTCACATGCTACGCGGACAACTCACGCGCTATGGTATCAATACCTGGACCCGCACGGTCAACTCACGTGCTACGCGGACAACTCACGCGCTATGGTATTCATATCCTCACAACCAAGCCCTCGGTCTCACTCAATCATGTACCTCACTAGCCTCACCATCATCAACAAATAAAGGAACACAACCCACACCAAGTATCATAACATATTAGCAAATAATAGAGAGTGAGGTAAACAAGTACGATAATTTCTATGACTGAGTACAATTAATGTGAACATGAATAAATTAAGCCTAAGCATGATCTCTAACATGAAGACAGACAAGTTCAACTATAAGTAACTACGTAAACACAGATGATGGCCATATGGCCTCACGGGATGGACCAAGTCTCAATCCCTCGCAGTGCACACCCACACGCCCGTCACCTAGCGTGGGTATCACCACCAAACAATCACATGATATTAATTTCTCCATTTTTATACCCTCAAAGCCAGAGTTAAAATTGTTACTTACCTCAACATTGTAAAATCCTACTCCGGGATGTCCTCGTCCCTCGACTCGGTCTCCAAAGGCTCTGAATCTATCCAAAATATTGAATAACACGTTCTAATTACTCTAGATAATTAATTTCATAATCTTAGGATGATTAAAAATAAAAGTCAACCATCGGTCTTATTACTAAAAATCTGTAAGAAATTATCAAACGCAAAAATCGAAAATAAATGGTGAGACAGTGCACTCCAGAGTGCTTTATAATGGTGTAATCCACCCAATTTCATGTCAATATTCTAATTTATAGTCCATTATTAACTAATAGTTACTTTATTCCCTCACGATTACATAAATAAGTAGGTAGTCACTATGTTTCTTACACAAAGATTTAAATAATAACCCTAGAGTATAGGTGGAGAAGTATGCTACGGTGGTTTACAAATCAATCATACTAAACTTTGAAAAGAACAAAAAAAAAAAGAACTTAATTGCCCACTCACGTTGGAACTAATCAATTCTCTACCTATTATTATATTCAATCATCATTACTACAATCATTGTACCATAATTAATTCTTATATTTCACATATTGTAGAAGTGTGTAACGAATTAACTAAGACCTTATTCATAAACCTTCAATATTATAACAATTATTTAGAGACTCAATTTTTACTCATCATTGTCGCATCATCATTATTAGAATATAAATTATAACCCTACTCCTCTACTTCATCAATATAATCTATATTATTGCATGGGTTAGATAAATTACCTGTATACTTGTCCACAAAATTTCACACAGAGATAGGCTTGGATTTTTCCAACAGATGTGCCGTCACAGTGCCCTGGTTATTCTGCCCTATATCCTGGTATCTTCTAATGGAACAAGGAATCAAATTTTTTTTATTTTATTTAAAAATTGTAACTCCTAAAACGTGTTGTGCATATATGTGGGTTTTGAGCCCACTATTTATTCATATCCTATTTTTATTATCAAATTTGTAAAGTAGGACCACTATTTTTTTTTATAATATAACATCTTATATACTCACACACGTAATAAAGCCCAATTTCTATATTTTTGTCAATTCAAGCCCAGTTCCACCACGTACCTCCCAAAATACATTTTGGATGCACTCCTAAGTTTAAAATCACCCAACGAATCTAACTGACTCATAAAAATTCAAAAATCGGAATTCGTTTACTCATAAGTCAACGTCAAGTTGACTTTTCTAGATTAGCTTTCTAACTAATAGATTAAGTATTCATTTCACTCAAAAATACTCCGGACCCAAACATATCGACTCGATACAACTCAACACAACTGAACAACACATAAAGAAGTAGAAATATGGGAAACGGGGCTACAACTCTCGGAACGAGCGATCGGGTCGTTACATTAACAACTTAGTTTATTAAAGAAGATATTAAAGAAATTCTCATTAATTCAATTAACAAAAGAGTAATTCATTCTTCGATCCTAACCAATTTGAATCATTAATAAACACATTTATAACTATACTATTTAATAGTCATTTTTAGAAGTGATTTATTATTGTTACAACAAGGCTTAATTATTTAAAGCTATCACAAAACTTACAGAATATTAATATAGAATTTATTAAAACATAATCTGTAAAAGAAGATAGAAATAGAAACTATTTAAAATTTCAACAAAATTCTCATCTTTCTCATATATTCATCTTATCATTTAAACATGATTAGATATGTACCTGATATTGAAAATAAAAGAAATCCCGGTGATCAAGACAGCAAATAACAACACAACAATATCACAGCAACAGCAGTACAATCAAGAATACCAGTATCCGGATTTAAGCAATAAGAATCAACATCCGAGAATTGAGTTTCAAAATAAGACTTTGTAAAATAAAAACTAACACTCTTTTTTTTTAGATTTTTTTTTCGTTTTTTTTTTCTTTTGTTTTGTTTTTCTTTTGTTCACTATTTGGTAACACTCTTAAGATTTTTCAGAATTTTTGCTCTCTATAATTTTTCTCCTCTTAATTCTCCTAAAATTTCTTCCCCCATCCTTCTCCTCAAATTTCTATTCTATTTATAGCAAAAAATTTCGAAATTTTCAGATTTTATTTTTATTATCTTTTTATTATTTTTTTATCTTTTTTTAATTAAAAGAAATCCCACTTACTAAATGCTTTTATTATTTTATAAAAAGAAATCCCACCTTGCTTATCTTTTATTTTTTAAAACACAACTTTAATGATTTTTATATTTTTAATTGTCCACTTTCTTTTATTTATTTAAAAGAAAATGCCACTTTCTTTTCTTTTCTTTAAAAAAAACAACTTTCTTTTACTTTTGATTTTTTTAATTTTCAGCCACTTTTGACTTTTATTCCAACTTTCATTTTCAATTATTTAAAACCAACCGAAAATTTAAAAAAAATATTAATATTATCAGTTTTTTTTAAATTGAAGTTAAAAATGTGGTCCAATATGCGGTCGCATAATCAAAATGCGGACCGCATAACCATTGCATAAATTCCTCAGGGATTTTGGGTGTCAATTCTGCAGCGCATTATGCGACCGCATTCTTGTCGTAGATTGTGTCAGAACATTTGATTTTTGTATATAAAATTAAACAAAAGCTAAAATATATAGAGTGAAAAATTTAAATACGGTCAAATATTTTTGTGGGGGCTTTTGTGTGTGTGTGTTAGGATTTTTTGGTTTAGGGTGTGTTTTGAGTAGTGTATAGTAGTGTAATAAATGGGTCGTGGGTCATGGGTTTGGGTTATGGTGTTTTGGGTTGGGTAGAATATGTTTGGGCTCAAGTTTAAAATTTAAGAAGAGGCCCAATTCCGAATTTGTCTTCTCTATAAAAAAAAATATTTATTATGAAATAAATTAAAAAAAATGTTAAGATTAAATTATAAAACCAAAATTATCTTAAAAACACCAATTAACTCATAATAATTATTATTACAAAAAAATTAGACGTTAATTAAAATAAAATCGCACAAATTAGATATTATAGGCTAAAAATGCAAAAATACATATTTTTGTGATTTTATAAAATAAACTTAATTATTACTAATTATAAACTTGAATTTTATATAAATACAATATATTTTTATATTTTTTATTTATTTAGACAAATAAATATGCACAGATAAATGCAAACAATTCAAGAAAAATAACACAAAATTCACAAATATTGCAAACAACACAAAACTCTTTTATTTTGAATTTTTGGGAGTAATTATCATATAGGGCAAAAATCACGTGCTCACAGCTGCCCCTCTTTGCGCGTAAACACGAAGAGTTTGTTGCCTACATATCCTTGGCTATAAAGGAATCAAGTTAGTGTAATTCTGGAGAGTTTGGTAGCTGGGATTACCGGGAGCCGTGGTTGTCACTATTGTTGTTGCTGCTACTGCTTGTCGACCTCCTTATTACACCAAAGAGTAAAATCAAAGCTAATGCTTATCAACTATGAGTTACAAGATTCTTATCTATATCTTTAATTTGTTTTTCTGTTAGGGATACTACTTCCTTGATTTAAAGTTTGTTATGCAAGGGGTTCTTGTTTGTAACCCTCGGTATTTATTGAATTCTGCTTCGATTTTGAAATGTATTCCTCTGTTTTGCAGGCGGGCTCCCGATTGTGATAACTTGCAATTAACACCTCCGTTCTACAAACGTGCTCCTGATCTTCTTCAACTGGAAATAACACCTCCGTTCTACAGGTAGGCTCCTGACTTCTTCAATTTCAAAATAATAACCTCCATTCTACAGGCGGGCATCCTGACTCCTTCAATTTGAAAATAACACCTCTGTTCTACAAGCGGGCATCCTGACTTCTTCAACTTCAAAATAACAACCTCCATTCTACAAGCGGGCATCCCGACTTCTTCAATTTGAAAATAACACCTCCGTTCTACAGGCGGGCATCCTGACTTCTTCAATTTGAAAATAACACCTCCATTCTACAGGCGGGCTCCTGATTTCTTCCACTTAAAAATAACACCTCCATTCTACAGGCGGGCTCCCGATTTCTTCAACTTAAAAATAACACCTCCATTCTACAGGCGGGCTCCTGATTTCTTCAACTTGAAATAACATCCTCCATTCTACAGGCGGGCTCCTGATTTCTTCAAAATGAAATAACATCCTCCATTCTACAGGCGGGCTCCTGATTTCTTCAAAATAATACCTCCATTCTACAGGCGAGCTCCTGATTTTTTTCAACTTGAAAATAACACCTCCATTCTACTGGCGGGCTCCTGATTTCTTCAAAATAATACCTCCATTCTATAGGCGGGCTCCTGATTTTTTCAACTTGAAAATAACACCTCCATTCTACAGGCGGGCTCCTTATTTCTTCAACTTAAAAATAACACCTCCATTCTACAGGCGGGCTCCTGATTTCTTCAACTTGAAATAACATCCTCCATTCTATAGGCGGGCTCCTGATTTCTTCAAAATAACACCTCCATTCTACAGGCGGGCTCCTGATTTCTTCAAAATAAAATAACAACCTCCATTCTACGGGCGGGCTCCCGATTTCTTCAATTTAAAAATAACACCTCCATTCTACGGGCGGGCTCCGATTTCTTCAACTTCAAAATAACAACCTCCATTCTACGGGCGGGCATCCCGACTCCTTCAATTTGAAAATAACACCTCCTGTTCTACAGGCGGGCATCCCGACTTTTTCATCTTGAAATAACAACCTCCATTCTACGGGCGGGCTCCTGATTTCTTCAACTTAAAAATAACACCTCCATTCTACAGGCGGGCTCCCGATTTCTTCAACTTAAAAATAACACCTCCATTCTACAGGCGGGCTCCTGATTTCTTCCACTTAAAAATAACACCTCCATTCTACAAGAGGGCTCCTGATTTCTTCCACTTAAAAATAACATCCTCCATTCTACAGGCGGACTCCTTATTTCTCCCAATTAAAATCTCTCTAATTGATTTCCTTGTTTTCTTTGAGAAAATTTTCGACAATGGCGAAAATTTTTCTGCCCCAGTTTTGGTAATATTCTTTGCGGTATGTCATTCTTCTATCATCGACATTTCCTTTCCCCTGCTTCAAATCAAAGAAAATTTGTTAGTTTAAAATGCGGTGAATGGTCGTGCCACTCTTGCCGGGGATGACTTTTCCTTCTTCTGTCCTAAGTTCCCGAAACTTGTCGGGGATGATGTTACTTGCTGGGAATGATATTTCTTCTGGGGGATGGTTTTTCCATTTATCCCTTCCCTTTTCTGTGTTTTAAAACTTGCTGGTGAGACTCAAAATCACTTTCTTCAAAAGGTTTGATTTTCCTTTAATATCGTTGGAAATAGAAATGTCATCAGCTAGGGATGCATTTTCCTTTTTCCTTCTCCGCTTTGTGTTGTCCGATCCTCTTGAGAATCGGTTGATAATCTGTCGAAGTTATTTGCGCATCTTGAAAATTCACAGGGGATTCTTTTGGAACTTGGTCCATGATTTTTCGACTGCATCTTTCAGGTCTTCTCCATTTCCTGACATTCCAGACCAATTTGGTCTGTCCTATCCTCGTTTTGCTTCGCACCAATTCGACACTGATAGTAAGCTCTGAAAAGTCTTTCTCAAAATAGACTTGGATAAAAACCTTTAAACAAAGAAAACTGAAAATATAGAAAAAGAAAAAAAAATAAGCTTTCTGAACAAATGTAGCGAAAAACAAAAAGGAACTTATCCTGAATGGTATAACCGGTCCCAACGATCACGTCGTGCATTCCGGATTAATCGACCCAGTCTATTTGTATCAATCCATCTTCTGATGGTCTCATTTGCTGAGGACGAACAAATGCACGACTCTTTGTCAAATGCGAGTCCTTTTGTGCCACTCTATCTTGTCGCCTCATAGTGCCCTTCGAGGGGTTTTCACTAATGAGACTCTCTCATTTCTCTCAACTCCCGTCGCCTTATGGTGCCCGTGAAGGTTTTCACCGATAAGACTCTCTCATTTTATTTTTTCTCAGCTTTCGTTGGATATTGGAAAGGTACCGATAAGGTTCTCTTCACTGGGGATTCTTCTGGCTATCAATTCCTTCAACTTATTCCCTTTATGTTGGGGATCGACGTGTTACTCTTGTTTCTTACTTGCCTGACTGGGCATTTCCCGGATACTGATCGGGAGGTCTTTTTCAGACATCTCATATGGGTTTTTGGGTGGGTCTTAAAAAGAAAAGAGTATCAAAAATTCACAATAACTCTGAATGGGTGAGATATTACAACTCTCGGAATCAAAACTTTTTTCATAAAACAACATAACTTTTGCCCCAGTTTCTTGTTTGGGGAAGGATTAACTTTTATTCACTCTATGACCGAGCCGTGAGGCGCCTACGTATCCTATTTGAGGAATCAGGTCAAACATAGTTCCTTGATTCATTTAAATCTCTTGTGACTTTCTTTTATCTATTTATTATTTTTTTTTCTTTTCTTTTCTATTTCCGTTATTGATTCCAAGAGAGGGATATGAAAGAATAAATAAGGCTCAAAGGGGGAAACAAGGGTTAAAAGTGTTTGGATAGAAGAAAGAATTGCCTCCGTCATTTCATTATCCGATAAATACCCAATACAAACAAATAAAATGAACCAAAATCATAAAGAAATTACACGTAATATCTCTTGACTGCATCAGAATTGATAGCCATGTCGGTGCATCTTCCCTCAATATCGGTCAGATATAGAGCTCCATTGGATAATACTCTGGTTACAATAAGCGGCCCTTGCCAATTCGGGGCAAACTTGCCCTTTGCTTCGGCCTGATGTGGAAGGATCCGTTTTAGTACTTGTTGCCCTACTTCAAATTTTCTAGGGCGTACCTTCTTATTGTAAGCTCTTGCCATTCTCTTCTGATACAATTGGCCATGACATACTGCTGGCAATCTCTTTTCATCAATTAGGCTCAACTGCTCTAATCGAGTTTTGACCCATTCATCATCATCAATCTCAGCTTCAGCGACAATTCGGAGGGATGGAATCTCCATTTCTGCTGGTATTACTGCTTCAGTTCCGTATACCAGCAAGTAAGGAGTTGTACCTACTGAAGTGCGAACCGTAGTGCGATAACCCAACAATGCAAATGGTAGCTTTTCATGCCACTGCCTAGATCCTTCTACCATTTTTCTCAGTATCTTCTTTATATTCTTGTTTGCTGCCTCAATCGCGCCATTTGCTTTGGGACGATATGGGGTGAAATTACGGTGTGTAATCTTGAACTGTTGACACACTTCTTTCATCAAACCACTGTTAATTAAGATTAGCACCATTGTCCGTGATAATCATCTTCGGGATGCCAAATCTACAGATGATATGGGAATGGACGAAGTCTACCACGGCTTTCTTGGTCACTGACTTGAATGTCTTCGCCTCCACCCACTTGGTGAAATAATCAATGGCTACTAGAATGAACCTATGACCGTTGGAAGCTGTCGGCTCGATCGGTCCAATGACATCCATGCCCCACGCAACAAATGGCCATGGTGCTGACATCGTGTGCAATTCCGTTGGCGGAGAATGAATAAAATCTCCATGCACCTGACACTGATGGCACTTGCGCACAAAATTTATACAATCACGCTCCATGGTGAGCCAATAATATCCTGCCCGTAAGATCTTCTTTGCCAATACATACCCACTCATATGTGGCCCACAAACTCCGGCATGCACCTCTGTCATCACTGTCGTGGCTTGGCCCGCATCTATACATCTTAGCAATCCCAAATCCGGGGTTCTCTTGTACAACACTCCTCCACTAAGGAAAAATCCGTTTGCCAACCGCCGAATAGCCCTCTTTTGATCTCCAGTTGCCTGCTCTGGGTATATTCCCATCCTGAGGTATTCTTGGACATCATGAAACCATGGCTCGCCATCAATTTCTTCCTCCACCACATTGCAATAGGCATGTTGATCCCGAACTTGAATATATAACGGATCAACATGAATCTTATCCGGGTGATGCAACATCGATGCTAGAGTAGCCAAAGCATCGGCGACCTCATTATGCATTCTTGGGATATGTCTGAATTCTATTGACCGGAAACGCTTCGTCAGGTCATGCAAACATTGGCGATACGGGATAAGCTTCAAATCTCTTGTTTCCCACTCACCTTGAACCTGATGTACCAGAAGGTCCGAGTCTCCCAAGACCAAGACGTCCCGGACATCCATGTCCACAGCTAATCGTAACCCCAAAATGCATGCTTCGTATTCAGCCATATTGTTGGTACAATAGAAGCGCAACTGAGCCGTAACAGGATAATGATGTCCTATTTCAGAAATAAGTACTGCTCCTATTCCGACTCCCTTTGCATTTGCAGCTCCGTCAAAGAAAAGCTTCCACCCTGGCTCCTTGGTTAGTTCTAACTCATCAATTTGCAACACTTCTTCATCCGGAAAATACGTCCTTAAAGGTTCGTATTCATTATCAACAGGATTCTCAGCTAAGTGACCGGCTAGTTCTTGGGCTTTCATGGCCGTCCTCGTCACATAGATGATGTCAAATTCTGTAAGTAATATTTGCCATTTTGCTAACCTTCCTGTAGGCATAGGTTTATGGAAAATATACTTCAATGGATCCAAACGTGAAATGAGATAAGTAGTGTAGGAAGACAAATAATGCTTCGGCTTTTGTGCCACCCAAGTTAGGGCGCAACATGTCTTCTCAAGATGAGTGTACTTAACTTCATATGCGGTGAACTTCTTACTGAGATAATAGATGGCTTGTTCCTTTTTGCTGGTGATGTCATGTTGCCCCAATACGCAACCGAAAGAATTGTCCAAAACTGTTAGATAAAGAATCAGAGGCCTCCGGGTTAAGGTGGAACCAACACAGGTGGGTTTGACAAATACTCCTTTATCTTATCAAAAACCTCTTGGCATTCTTCAGTCCACTTGACTGCAGCATCCTTCTTTAACAACCTAAAAATAGGTTCACATGTTGATGTGAGCTGAGCAATGAATCGGGCTGATGTAATTCAATCTTCCCAAAAGACTCATCACTTTAGTTTTGTTCTTTGGTGCTGGGAATTCTTGTATGGATTTGATCTTTGATGGATCCAACTCAATACCTCGCCGACTGACAATGAATCCTAGCATTTTTCCCGAGGGAACCCCAAATGCACATTTGGCTGGATTGAGCTTAATGTCGTACCTCCGAAGCCTTTGAAAAAACTTCCTCAAATCTGCTACATGGTCTTCCTGTCGCCTGGATTTTATGATTACATCGTCTACATACACCTCAATCTCTTTGTGTATCATGTCATGAAACACAGTAGTCATTGCTCTCATGTATGTCGCCCCGGCGTTCTTCAAACCAAACGGCATTACCCTGTAGCAATAAGTTCCCCAAGGAGTGATGAAAGTTGTCTTTTCTGCATCTTCTTCATCCATTAGGATCTGATGGTATCCTGCATAGCAATCCACAAAGGATCCAATCTCTCGCCCCGCGCAATTGTCTATCAAGATATGGATGTTGGGTAGTGGGAAGTTATCTTTCGGGCTTGCCCTGTTCAGATTGCAATAATCGACACATACCCGAATTTTCCCATCCTTCTTCGGCACTGGCACCACATTGGCCAACCGTTCGGGATATCGAGTAACCCGAATAACCTTTGCTATCAAGTGCTTGGTTACTTCTTCTTTGATCTTTACGCTCATATCGGTTTTGAACTTCCTCAATTTCTGCTTGACAGGAGGACATGCCGGATCAATGGGCAATTTATGTACCACTAGATCCGTGCTTAACCCTGGCATGTCATCATACGACCATGCAAAAATATCTTTGAATTCAAACAGTGTTTTGATTAGCTCTTCCCCGATACTCGGCTCAATGTGAATGCTGATTTTGGTTTCCCTAACATTATCCTCATCTCCTAAGTTGACAACTTCAGTATCGTTTAAGTTAGGCTTAGGTTTTTCTTCAAAATGAGTTAATTCCCTGTTAATCTCTTCAAAAGCCTCATCTTCCTCGTATTCCGATTCATCCTCATAATTGACTTCGTGCATAATTAATTTGGATTCAAATTGACTTCTTAGACTAGGTTGAAGATCCGTTGTGCATGCCATGACATTGGAACCGGTGAAAACAGAACTGTTCAGAAATGAAAAGATACAAAAATCAAAAATCAAGAAAATAAAGGAAACTTTTGTTTTTATTGAAAATGAGGGATAACAGAGTTTCACACTACAAATAAATCAAAAACTGGATTACAAACTCTGGAATAATCCAGGAAACAAAAGAAAATCTAGAGCCTACTACCAAGACATCTTCCAGATGGGAAGAGGAGTAGCCGTCCAATTGTTGGTTTTGACCCTGGGCCCCACATACTGTACGTCTGCACTACTGGAACCTTCTCCAGCTTCGATCATGTTAACATCGGCGAACAACCTTTCAAAACTCTTATCCAGATCTCCATCTGGCCCAATTGACGGTCCGAGGATCTTTGGGTTTGACATCCTCCTGAAACCTGCTTTCACAAAAAATCGGGAGAGGCGTGGAACTGGCTTGGGAAGGACCCAGACTTTCTTCTTCATTTTGTGAGCTCTCTTCACATCTGCAACCGTCGGCTTGAACCCTAACCCGAATGTCTCCAAATTTTCAGGCAAAGAAAGGGGTTGAATGATACCTTGGAGTTTGGCTCCCAAACCGTTTCCTGGTATGAACCCACAGTTCATTATTTCTGAGGCGATCATGAAGGTTGAAGCTGAGATCCTGGGAAAAGCAAGGTCCTTGCCTTCGGAAACCTTGTCCACTGTAACCCCTTCGAAGATTTGGTATACCCATGGTCCCTTGTCATCCTCCGTTTCTATGAATGGCACCACGTTATCACTCATAATGCCTATGCCATCATCCCCGTGCAATACTATCTCCCGTCTATCCCACTCGAACTTAATCATCTGGTGCAACGTAGAAGGCACTGCTTTGGCGGCATGAATCCAGGGTCGCCCCAATAGCAGAGTGTATGATGCAACCACATCCACCACCTGGAATTCCATGGTGAAATCGACTGGGCCAATGGTCAGTTCCAATATGATATCACCCACCGAGCTAGTATTCCCTCCATCAAATCCTCTGATGCAAACGTTATTCTTACGGACTCTGTCCTGATCAATCTTCAGTTTGTTCGGAGTAGCCAAAGTACAAATATTGGCACTTGAACCATTATCCACCAATACACGATTGACCACTGAGTCTTCACACTTCACGATCAAGTATAAGGCTTTATTATGTTCTGTGCCCTCTTTTGGCAATTCATCATCAGAAAATGTCACTCGGTTGACTTCAAAGATTTTATGCACAATCTTCTCCAAGTGATTTACAAAAAGCTTTTCTGGAACATGGGCCTCATTCAGAATCTTCAACAAAGCCTGGCAATGATCCTTGGAATGGATTAACAAAGATAACAATGAGATTTGGGCTGGGGTTTTCCTCAACTGCTCCACAATAGAGTAGTCTTGGGCTTTCATCTTCTTTAAGAACTCTTCATCTTCCTCTTTTGTTACTGGCTTTTTCACCGCCGTGGGATTAGATTTCCTTAACTCTACGGGAGCAAAACACCGTCCCGATCGAGTTAAACCCTGGGCTTCACAACTGACTTCATCCACTGACTTCCCTTTGTATATCACTGTTGCCTTTTCATACTTCCAAGGTACGGCCTTGCTATCTGTTACTGGCAACTGAGCTACCGGCTTTATGATGACCGGTTCCCTACAAACTCCTTTCACGATCATTACTGGTGCAGACGATGCTCCGGACACAACCAACTTTGTTGTTTTTGGTTTCTCCGTAGTGGCCGATGGGCTTTTCCCCAATATTATCACAAGCTTGACAACCTCCCTCTTAGTTGGTACCTCCCCTTCCACACTGGTTGATTTCTCTTTTGTACTATCCCTGATCATCATCACTGTCTGCGATGGCTTCCTGGGTTCTTCCTCTCCTTGCACGATCTCGATCATACAGGCCCCATGGTGGGTTGGTAGTGGGTTTTGGTTAATGTTGGGTACCTCGGGTGCCTGAACCTCAATCGTATTAGCATCAATAAGATCTTGGATTACATGTTTTAGTTTCCAACATCTCTCCGGGAGCCCCCGAACAATATTCACATTTCACTGAGTGGTCCAAATTTTGAGGTAAGGGATTTGGTAATCTAGGCTCAATAGGATTCAACAACCCTATCTGCTTTAATTTGTGGAATAAAGCAGTATAAGCTTCTCCTAATTCGGTAAATGTCCTCTGTCTCTGAGTCCTTTCATTCCTGAAAGTCGGATTTCCCCGGAAAGTTGGCCCTGTGGGATTTCTGTAGGCCCTTGGTGGTGGGTAGTTGTTATGGGGAGCTGGGTAGGCATTATGTGGGATTGGCGCGCGCCATTGCGGGCGCGCTGGAGGTTGGGTGTATGCTTGTGCTTGATGGACAGAAAAATGATGTTCTTGAGGATGGTAATAGGATTGTGCGGGATAATTCGGAATGTGTGGGTAATTTGGGTGAGGGGGCCTGAATTGGTGATGGGGGGTAGGACCTTTGGATCGAGACCAATTACCAGCTTCTACCGTTGTGACATCCTCTTTTTCTTCTTTCCGAGTGCACCTCCTGTGCCGCTCTGAATAGCCTGTGTTGTTGCCTTGATCGCTGAATAACTTAAGATTTTGTTGGTCTTGAGGCCTTCTTCTATCATGCCTCCCATTTTGACCACTTCGTTGAAGGTTTTTCCCACCGAGGTCACCAAATGACCGTAGTAAGTTGGCTCGAGAGTCTGTAGAAAGTAATCTACCATCTCCCCCTCTCTCATAGGAGGATCAACTCTAGCCGCTTGTTCTCTCCAACGAAACCCAAATTCCCGGAAGCTCTCCCCCGGTTTCTTCTCCAGCTTTAACAATGTGAGACGATCAAGGACGATCTCAAGATTATACTGAAAGTGCTCGGCAAATGATTGCGCCAAATCATCCCAAGTGTACCATCTGCTAGGATCCTGCCTTGTATACCATTCCAGCGCAGACCCGCTCAAACTCTATCCAAAATAAGCTATCAGTAGCTCATCTTTGCCGCATGCACCCCTCATCGTGCCGCAAAATCCTCGTAGATGAGACATGGGATCACCGTGTCCCTCATATAGATCAAACTTTGGCATTTTGAATCCCGCCGGCAATTGAACATCGGGGAAAGGACACGGGTCTTTGTAGGCCACACTGACTTGGCTGCCCAACCCTTGCATATTCCTAAGGGATTGCTCCAGGCTCTTGAATTTCCGTAGCATCTCATCTTGTTCCGAGCTATTGGCCGGTTTTTCCACTGGGGCTTCAAAGGGAGGAGTGTAGGTGGATGGTTCGGGTGCCCTGAACGTGGGTTCCGGGGGGTAATACTGAGTGTCGTGAACCTGAAATAATGGTTCACTTGATGATCTTTGCAGTGGAGCTGGGGGAGGTGCCACAAAGACAGGGCCCTTTGGTGGTGGAGGGTTCTGATTTTGTGGTGGAGCTGGGTAGTCGTGAGCATCTCTTCCCTGGTGGTAATGGAGGTCTGGGACTCTTGTCGAGGGACCGGGAGAAAAGTATTATGGGGTAAAACCTGGTAGGAAAGTAGGAGTAGCGGGTGCGTCAGGACTTTTTTGTGCTTTGGCTAGCGCCGTCTGCATTTCGCGCATTTCCAACCGCATCTGTTCCATTTTTTCAAGAGCTTCTTTGAGCATCTGGCTCATTGCTTTTTCTGACTCGCTGCTGTGGTCTGACCCAGTCATACTTTTAGGTACAGGTCCTTCCGATCTTGTATGATAATCGTGTGATGCCAGTACACTCTAACACTAACTGATCAGGAAAACAACAAACTTGTTAGTATTGAAATTTTAACAGATATGGTAAAAGCACATTGGGTATGCAATGTCCCTATGCAATGAACCATTTCTATTATGCTTTTGCTTAGACCGCATGCCTCATCCCAGCTTATCGTCTACGCCTATCCATTATTTCTCTTATTTCTCTTATTTATTTTCCCTTTTTTACTATAAGTAATGGTCGAATCTTATATAGATTGCCTACGTATCATGTCCCCGCATGAATCAGACCCTAGCGTAGTTCGTGTGAATACAATAAAAAATATTTTTCAAAAGGTTTTCCAAAAACAAACTGGATTTAACAACAAGTCAAACTTACAAAAGATGGTCAAAATACATTCAGCCCTTTTATACAAAAGTCTTATGACTAGACCCAAAAAGGAAATACAAGTTCATAACTAGGAAAGTTCTAAGATTTTAAGCTTTTGCGCCGGTGGGGCCCTGTTTGGCCTGGCCTGTGGTCCTTGGTGCAAGACTTCTTTGCAGATCTTTCAATTCTTCCATGATCCGACGGACATAATCCATGATAGAGGAAAAAAGGACATCCCGGGGCATCCTTTCACATGATAGGCACCTCATGTGAATGTAGTGTCCAATCTCGTCAATCCTTCTCCGAATGTTATCCCTTTTCTCTGAATAACTGCTCTATCTGTCGGTTTTTTAATCCCAGTATTCGCGCCTCATCCGTAAGTCGATCTTGGAATCTTTTCATTTGTCCCTCCATTCGGGCCATCATCTTGTAGCACCGCTCCTTGTCTTCTCTAGCTTCAAGAGCCTGTCTGTGGATCTGTTCTTGGAGAGTGAAAATTGTCTCTCTCAATGCCCCGACGCTCATCTCACAATCCCTTTTGACCTGCCGCAAGTATTCTCTTCGCTCCGCTGCGCCTCTTGCCCATCTGGCCTGCATCCCTTCCTTGCTAGCCTCGGACCTCTCCAACTTTTCTTGATTTTCTCTGAGCTGTTGTTTTAGCTCGTCTATCAACCTTTGATCAGTTTGGCTTCTTGTTTGGTTGTTGGCTTCTTTTCTGATCCGCCAGATTCGAGCCTTGAGAGTGTCCTTTTCTTGAGTCAACTTCTTTTTGATCCCTTCGTCAGCCGCAATCTGTAAGCCATTTTCATATTGGAGATTCTGTACACGTTTCTCTAGTTCTCCAATACGATCTTTGTATTCACGTTCTTTAGCTAGCCAAGCTAATCTTTCTTGGATTTTATGATCGAAAGCTTGAACGTGAGGCCTTTTGGTAGGTCTGATCGCCTCGAGCTCGGGCCTAGGGCTCACACGAAAACTTCTTTGAAACCAAGCAACATACTCGGGATCGAACTCGCCTTTTATTGGGTCCGGCACTATGGTGTTACTCTTTAAATACCGGCAACAATGCCAATCTTCATTCACCATCTTCTCAGGGATAGCTGCCCCTGGATGCAATTCGATGGCTATGTTGCTCAAATCCATCTTCTCTGGTATCACCTGATATCTCCCAAGTTGTCTCAAAACTCTTTGAGGCGCATAGGGTTGTATACTTCTTGCCCCTATTATCATCAAATAGCCCTTTGAAGTAGTCATGTGAATGATCTCCTTTATCGGGAGCCACCCTATAGTCCATTCGATTTGATCCGCCCTCAATTTTCTTAGATAGAAAATCCATGCTTCAAACCCCTTGGGTGTTATAAAATCTCCCACCCTTTCTTCGTATTTAACGATGAACTTGGTTCCGTCTGAAGCATGTTTTAAGAATTTAGGGTGGTGCCGAACATGTTCAATCATCCACATTTGCAGGAGAATGCTGCAGCCTTCAAAAAGCGGGCTTCCAGATTTGCATAAGGTCAAAGCCCGATACATATCGGATAATACCAGTGGGACAATGGTGTGGTCTTTTTTATCCACAAGAACCTGTGCAATTCTTGCCATGCGGGTGTCTATGGAACCTTCTGAGTTTGGAAACACCATGATTCCTAGAAATGCCACAATAAAAGCGAATCGGTGATGAATCTCCCATAGGCCTTTGTTTTGTTGGTTATTCAATCCCTTTTCATGTGTTTCAAATCCGTCTGAGTTTCCGAATCTGTAATACAAGAAGTAGAACTTGCAACTCCCGTTTTGTACGCGATCATTGCTTGTTTTCTTGCTGATCTTCAAGAGATCAAAGAATTTATACACCGATGGGGCCCTGGGAAATATGAGCTTCTGCTCCTTTAACTCTTGGCCGAAAGCAATGTAACCGGCTATTTCCTCTAAGGTAGGAGTGAGTTCGAAATCGGAGAAATGGAACACATTATTAACAGGATCCCAGAAGGTCACCAAAGCTTTGATCAAGTCATCCCGTGGCTTGACATACAGTATGTCTAGCAGAGGGCCCAAATGTTTTTTCACCCACACTCGACCATCTTCCTCTAGATCATTCCACCATTCTTGTAGTTGTATCCGGGCTCTTTCCATGATAACCTGAGGTGATTCTTGGATAGCATCCATCTGATCCTGAAGATTCAAAGTATCAAGGGTGACTCTTAAACCTTTTATGACAGCATATTTCCTTAAATGAAACAAATTACCGACTTATTTATGACCGAAAATCTTTGACACATTTTTAATGACTGTTTTTGTAAAATAGAGATTGGACCCGATGGGGGTTGCCTACGTATCTCACATCCGGTGAGAATCAAATCGGCGTAGTTCGCCAAAGAAAACAAATCGAATTTAAAAAAAATCTTTTTAACACCCAAAAAAAAATATTATTTTTTGAAGAAACGCTAATAGGATTTTGACATTGTTTGGACAAAACTTATTGTTATTCAATTTTAAGCTGGTCAGCATGCCGATCTAATCAAATAAATGCACATAATCTCATGTAGTAGGATGGTCTTTTAATTTCAGGTTACCTGTCCTAGACGGACCCAACCCCTGTGTTGAGTCCCCTAAGTCAAATGCAACATGATGCAAACAAACGTTCCTACTAGGGATCCGGCATGAATCTTTGTTATTCTAGGTTTAAAAAATGGGTTTATTGTTCTAAACCTGGCTTACCCGAGTGGACAACTGGGGCTGAGGAAGGGGTGACGTAACGGGAGCACTAAAGTCTGCCCGGCCTTGTCACTTACCCTAACACTCACTTATTTGGAATAATTTTGAAAAGTGGGCTACGCGAACGTATGCACCATTTTTAGAACTCAAAAAGAAGTAGGATTTCGGCACAATTTATATATACAGTTCAAATAATATTAAAGCGGTAAAGTTATCATTTTGCACATAAAAAAAATATCAGATAATAAATAAAGCCAAATACAACAATTATTCTAAGCTCGAATTTCTAACCCTGAACCAGTGGTTCTGGGTCAAATAGTTCCCCAGCAGAGTCGCCAGAGCTGTCACACCTCCTTTTTCCGCAGGCCCGCGAGGGCGCTAGGTATAAAAAGGAGTTTTTCCAATTAAAGGACAACCAAAACGAGATTCATTTATTGAGATATACAGAGTCGCCACTTGGGAGATTTATGGTGTCCCAAGTCACCGGTTGAATCCTGAATTGAGGAAAGGTTTGACTCTATTTAACAGTCTGCGTACCAGAAATCTGGATAAGGAATTCCGTTAACCCGGGAGAAGGTGTTAGGCATTCCCGAGTTCCGTGGTTCTAGCACGGTCGCTCAACTGTTATATTTGGCTTGATTATCTGATTTATTAACAAATATGAACTAATGTGCAAACTACCACTCTAAGCCGTTTTAATTGTTAGAAGAAAATTATAATGTCGTGAGAATATATCTCGAATTTCGTCACATAAATGTGTCCGCAATTTTTGATATATTCCGAATTCATTGGGATTTGGATTGGGGTCACATAAATGTGTACCCGAGTTTAGGGAGGTACAATTATTAAATACACGCTTAAAACTATTAACGCGTTATTATTTTGAGAATGCCGTGAAAATTTACTAAACGGCCAATCTCGGATTTCTAAATATATACACTTATGAGGGCTTCACAGTATTTGCAATTTATTTGGCGAGGCTCGTCTCATTTATTAACAAAGTAATCCTAAATTGACTACATTTCCTATTTTTTTTAGTTTTTTTATAAATAAAGAAATATCTTAATTAATCTAGAAATTAAAAATGCAACACTTATCTAATTTATGACAAAAACTTAATGAAACAGATTTTAATATATGTTTAAACAGAAAATATTTTTTTTTCGAAATTATTTTATTATTATTTTATTAAATACGAAATTTCATAACTTAATAATAAAAGAAGCTAATTCAGAATAATATTAAAACTTGAATATATAAAAAGAAAAACTAATAAAATCATTTATTCAAAACTATTGAAAATTATAGCCATATTAAAGCTTATATGGTAAAAATTATTTTTTATTCCAAATTGTTCAAAACTAAGCTTATTTTTAGAAAAAAACAACAATTATAAATTGGCTATAATTTTATTTAAATTCGTTTTTTTTATAAGCTAAAAAATATATATTATTTGTTATATTTAGATAAATGTTTAATAAAAATAAACATTACTTAAATAAATATAAAAATAAAAATGCAAAATCAACAACTAATATATATATATATATATATATATATATATACAAACTAAACCAATTATCTTACAACTAACTTAAACTCATATTTTTTAATTTTTTTACTATTTTTTGAATTAAACCCTTGATGTTAACTATTTACAACTATTTACCAAAACCAAAATCAATCTTAATTATTTACACCTATATTTTGAGATGGTTAAACTTGAAAAGAAAACAATTCTTGTGTTATTGAAAATTCAAATCGTACCTAAATGCCTAATTTACGCAAAATAATTAAAATTCGAATTTTTATTGAACTTAATTACATATTAACAACTTAGTTTATTAAAGAAGATATTAAAGAAATTCTCATTAATTCAATTAACAAAAGAGTAATTCATTCTTCCTAACCAATTTGAATCATTAATAAACACATTTATAACTATACTATTTAATAGTCATTTTTAGAAGTGATTTATTATTGTTACAACAAGGCTTAATTATTTAAAGCTATCACAAAACTTACAGAATATTAATATAGAATTTATTAAAACATAATCTGTAAAAGAAGATAGAAATAGAAACTATTTAAAATTTCAACAAAATTCTCATCTTTCTCATATATTCATCTTATCATTTAAACATGATTAGATATGTACATGATATTGGAAATAAAAGAAATCCCGGTGATCAACACAGCAAATAACAACACAGCAATATCACAGCAACAGCAGTACAATCAAAGAATACCAGTATCCGGATTTAAGCAATAAGAATCAACATCCCAGAATTGAGTTTCAAAATAAGACTTTGTAAAATAAAAACTAACACTCTTTTTTTTAGATTTTTTTTTCGTTTTTTTTTCTTTTGTTTTGTTTTTCTTTTGTTCACTATTTGGTAAAGTCTTTAGATTTTTCAGATTTTTTGCTCTTATGATTTTTCTCCTCTTAATTCTCCTAAAATTTCTTCTCCCCTCCTTCTCCTCAAATTTCTCTTCTATTTATAGCAAAAAATTTCGAAATTTTCAGATTTTATTTTTATTATTTTTTAAATCTTTTTTTAATTAAAAGAAATCCCACTTACTAAATGCTTTTATTATTTTATAAAAAGAAATCCCACCTTGCTTATCTTTTATTTTTTAAAACACAACTTTAATGATTTTTATATTTTTAATTGTCCACTTTCTTTTATTTATTTAAAATAAAATGCCACTTTCTTTTCTTTTCTTTAAAAAAAACAACTTTCTTTTACTTTTGATTTTTTTAATTTTCAGCCACTTTTGACTTTTATTCCAACTTTCATTTTCAATTATTTAAAACCAACCGAAAATTTAAAAAAAATATTAATATTTTCAGTTTTTTTTAATAAAAAATAAATTATTTTTTTTTAAAAAAAAGTTTTAATAAAAAAAAAGTTAATAATAATGGCAATAATATGAATAGTAATTATTTAATTTAAAAAAAATTAAATCATATATATATATATATAAAATTAAACAAAAGCTAAAATATATATAGTGAAAAAATTAAATACGGTCAAACATTTTTGTGGGGGCTTTTGTGTGTGTGTGTTAGGATTTTTTGGTTTAGGGTGTGTTTTGAATAGTGTATAGTAGTGTAATAAATGGGTCGTGGGTCATGGGTTTGGGTTATGGTGTTTTGGGTTGGGTAGAATATGTTTGGGCTCAAGTTTAAAATTTAAGAAGAGGCCCAATTCCGAATTTGTCTTCTCTATAAAAAAAATTATTTAATATGAAATAAATTAAAAAAAATATTAAGATTAAATTATAAAACCAAAATTATCTTAAAAACACCAATTAACTCATAATAATTATTATTACAAAAAAATTAGACGTTAATTAAAATAAAATCGCACAAATTGGATATTATAGGCTAAAAATGCAAAAATACATATTTTTGTGATTTTATAAAATAAACTTAATTATTACTAATTATAAACTTGAATTTTATATAAATACAATATATTTTTATATTTTTTATTTATTTAGACAAATAAATATGCACAGATAAATGCAAACAATTCAAGAAAAATAACACAAAATTTACAAATATTGCAAACAACACAAAACTCTTTTATTTTGAATTTTTGGGAGTAATTCTCATATATGGCAAAAATCACGTGCTCACACTCACTCAAGCCCCTCGGACTGACAGTAAAATTAGTACTCGGCTCAAAATCATTCATGAAATGAAAATGAGTGAATAAAATTGAGTTATGAAAAACAGTAAGAAAATAGCATGACTGAGTGCAAACATTAGCTAAAATCGTAAGGTAAAATAGTAGTAAAAGCCCTTAAGGGTACAAACAATCGATACAAGGCCCAAACACGAACAGGGCAGAAATTGCTGCAGAATATCATGCTTAAAGCGATTTCTAACCCTAACCGCAATCTCTCCCCTTCCTCACCTCTGTCCGACCGTCCTCTTTCTCTGTGTTCCTTCAAATTTGTAACTCCCTCAAAAGTTTTGTGGTTTATAAAAGTAGGTACAACGCCATGTCCAGCTTCGTATTGAAGCACATGGCAAGGATTTGCAAACAATTCTCGAGAAAGCATATGTCAACCTCTTAACTACATGTCACGACTCTAAATTAAACCAGACTCGATCGTGATGGCGCCTCTCGTGAAGACAAGGCCAACCGACACAAACTTCAAATTTAATTAATAGATATAATGATTCATAATCAAGTCATTAATAATGATAAATCCCAAAATAAAGCGAAATATATCATTTGCGAAAACAAAACACAGCCCGATATCGGGGTGTCACACGTCACGAGCATCTACTAAGATCTGAACACAATTAAGAATTTAAAATGTAATAAATAAAGTATAAGGAAGATAAGATGGAGAAAAACAGTGCTGCGAACGCCGGGCAGCTACCTTGCTAACTCCACTAACTCTGCCACTGCGCAATTAACACCCGCTATCGAGTTCAAAACTACCTGAATCTCCACACAGGGTGCAGGGAGTAATGTGAGTACGCCAACTCAGTATATAATAAAAGTAAAAGAAAGCTAAGTAGTAAGAAAACATGTAAGCCACGTCAAAATGCTACAACAAATGCAGTAGATTTCCAAAATAGTACAGAAATCATTTACTTCGTAAATCAAGCTCAATCTCAATAAAATCTCTTAAAATAACTTTCAATAGTTTCAAACGAGTGATAAAACAGTGAGTAAAATAATAGAATCATAAACAACCCCTCGGGTGAAACATGTACCATAAACCGTCCCTCATGCATAATATTATCAGAACCAACCCCTCGGACTACGTCACAATCACTCGTAATCAGTCCCTCGAGCATAACATGAATCAAGAACCACCCCTCGGGTAACATGGATCAAGAACAACTCCTCGGACTTCAATATGAAACAATAATAGCCCTCGGGCTACAATACATCACACACATTGGGTACTCACACTCACTTGGGGTGTACAGACTCCGGAAAGGGCCCCTTACGACCCGAGCGCAATATCAAGCCACCTCGTGGCATAATCAAATAGGCCCTCGGCCTCATACCAATCACAAGCCGCCTCGTGGCATAATAAATCTGGCCATCAGCATCTCATATATCACAATCAGTACCACATGCTGAGACGAGCAGCCCGTTCCCATAGTATCCTCACAACACAGACCCTCAGACTCACTTAGTTAGATCTCACTCAAGCCCCTCGGGCTGACAGTAAAATTAGTACTCGGCTCAAAATCATTCATGAAATGAAAATGAGTGAATAAAATTGAGTTATGAAAAACAGTAAGAAAATAGCATGACTGAGTGCAAACATTAGCTAAAATCGTAATGTAAAATAGTAGTAAAAGCCCTTAAGGGTACAAACAATCGACACAAGGCCCAAACACGACATTTAGCTTCAAACCCAATAATATTTTCCAAAGAATAACAATATTGAAAAGTTTTCAAGTAAAATACGCGATTTAGAGTCGTACAGAATTGACCAAGTCACAATCCCTAACGGTGCTCGACCCCATGTTCGTTATCTAACTTCACCTCAAAGTAGCACAACGATGTGAAATTCGGAGTTTCATACCCTCAGAACAATACTTACAATCATTACTTACCTTTATACGGTCCAAACTCTAGCCCGCGATGCCTTTGCCTCTCGAATCGGCCTCAGAATGCTCCAAATCTAACCAAAATCAGTATATTATCATCAATATACGCTAAAGGAACAAAACCCAAACGAAAATAATCAAATTAGCTCAAGAATCCCCAAATTGCTCAAACCCGATCCTCTGGCCCATGTCTATGAATCTAATACAAATCATAAAACTAGAATCCTAACATTCTCACGAGTTCATACATACCAAATACATCAAAATTCGATCATAAATGACCCCTCAAATTCTTAGATTTATCCAAGAGGGTTTTCAAACTTTTCTAACATAAAATTACAAATTAAATGTTAAAAACAACAATGGATTCCAGCAATCTAACCAAAATTGAGTTAAGAACAGTACACTTACCCCGTTGTTTTCTATGAAAATCCCTCGAAACATCGCCCTACCCGAGCTCCCTTTGTCCAACAATGGAAGAATGGGACAAATTTTGGTTTTACCCTGCTGCCAAGGGGTTTGTTCTTCGCGTTCTCGACCCTCCTCTCGCGTTCGCGATGAACAAATTCATCATCAACGATTCCCAAGCTCATTCGAGACAGCCGTTAGTATAATTGTCATAACATTTTAATTTGTACACAACTCCAAATGACAAATGGTTTAATGTTCTAAAAAATAGACACTAAAGACTATAATTTCATAGGCTGCTCATTTTCTGAGTAATTATTATTGCGAGATATAAGCTTCCAAAGTCAGCCCTGTGCAGCAGAGACTTTTGAACTCTCCCCGTACAGCCTATTGTGTAACTACCATAGCTTTTCGTACAGAAATCAAAATGCCAAATAATTTACGTATCTAAAAACTAGACACAAAGGACTATAATTTTCATATTTGGATCACCTCCAAATTCCTTATAGATTGTGAGATATGAGCCTCCGAAGTCAGACCTGTGAAACCTAGATTACCTTCTTCGCGAATGCGAAGAACAAACTTCAAGAATCCAAATGCTTCTTCGCGAACGCGAAGAAAATACCAGATATTAGAAAATTAGCATTCAAAGTAGCGAAGTGCAAAAGCTCAAAACGACCGGTCAAGTCATTACACTACAAGGCCGTGACATCTCCTGATTTTGACATTGCCAAGGAACAACTTTCTGAATTTGCTATTAAAGTTGAGAGCGACTGTGTTGGGGTTGTTGCAGTTCCTACATTACCCGAAGTTGTTACGAGTTTTGCAATCAAAAATGCTCCTAACATGCCTGCTAGAATTGGAGATTGCTTGATCGACGTCTGCTTTCCATCAAATAGAAGTCCGGTTTCTCCCACAAGCATCGGTGCTCTAAAGTAGAGACCACGAGCTTTTGCTAAGTAACTTAAGGTTATTGTTTAACAAAGACGACGGAATTGGGGATTGAGCATCTTGAATTTTCCGTTAATGTATTTCAATGTATTGCAATATATCTCACTGTATTTTTATGTATTTCATTGTATTAATTGTCTTTTTTCATTGTATTTCAATGTATCTCGCTGTATTATATTATTTCATTGTATTCATTGTCTTTTTTTATTGTATTTTAATGTATCCCGCTGTATTCTATGTATTTTATCGTATTCACTGTCTCGCTATATTCCATGAATGTATTCATTTTTTTAAATTAATACTCCATTCGTTTCAATTTATGTGAACATGTTTGACCGGGCACAAAGTTTAAGAAAAAATGAAAACTTTTGGAATTTGTGGTCCTAAACAAGTCAAAAAAGGGCCCAGAGTATTTGTGTAGTCATAAAAACTTCTCATTAATGGTAGTATTGTACACTTAGGCTAAATTGTTACTAAATTTAGAAAGGAGTCATTCTTTTTGGAATGGACCAAAAAAGAAATAGGTTCACATAAATTGGAAGAGAGGGGGTATAATTTGTGTATTCAGATCTATTATATAATTTCTTTGAAGATTGCTATGTTTTTGGGGTATTTTTCGGTTGAAAATCTTTTTTTCTAACTTGAAATATAAAATTTGTGTGTTATAATTGAGTTTGTGGAGTTATAGTAGGAGTCTATTATGTTAATTGATTCAGTTTTCATTTAAAAACAGTGTAATCCTCTGTTTTACGCCATGAATACAGTCGAATATAATAATCTGTGGAGTTGTAATTCCATGTTTCACGCCATGAATAGTCGAATACTCTCAAATACAAAAATTCGTCTAGCTGTAATCCCCTGTTTCACGCCTAGAAATGCTACTGTATACATGAATACAGTAGCTTAAATATCCCGAATACACTCTAAAAAACCTGAAAAACATAGATATAGGAAGTAATATAGTAAATAGTAGCTACAACTAGCTAATGGTTTTTGAAAGTCTCTCTAAGTTAAAACAGCCATCGAACATATAATATATGTATAATTTATATATAATATGTGTATAACTGTGTACTAGTTTATAATTAATGTACACTTGCTAAAAAAAAGTAAAAAGTGAATCCGGCTAGCTATGTGTGTAAATAACCCATTAATCAATTTGTAATCACAAGGTATAGTAGATCACTGATTATAAATTAAAATGACATAAAATATTTTATGCTTTTATTTTTCACGTAAAAATGATGAAGGTCTAATTTCCAATTTCCAAATTTAATTTTTTCCCCAACATGAAGATTTCTAATTTATCTAAAGTGGGCTATTAAATAAACTTTAAATTGACTTGAATATTCAAGCAGCAGCATTTAATCAAGATTTTGTTGACTTTGTCAAGATGATTAGGACTTCTTTTCTGGGTATTGTATGACACAGAGATCAGGTTTCTACTTTTATTCTTCCATCATCAGATATAGTTTGTTTGTCTGACACGCATATCGAATTGGTAAGAAAGCTACTTAAATTATAAATTAATAAAATAATAATCATAAGTAATGCATCTAGCTACCAGGCCAAATATGAGCTCAGATTCAGTAGACCAAGTAAAACTCCTAATCAGTCAAACCAACCAAAAAAAATATAAAAAAGAACATCAATAAGGTTACAAAGCAACCAAATAATGAAACGAAAAGTTACAATAAATCGCTGGTCATTTGATTTAAACGATTATAAAGAGCTTAACGTTACAACCAGTGGCGAAGCTACACTTATAAAATAATTTCAGTTGACGTTCGCAAAAAACTTACAATAGATATGTATATTTGATTTTTTATTATATTTATTCAAGTGCATAAAAAGTAAAGCAATATATAGGGTATGAACAATTCGTCATGTTGCAGCTGAGAGAAAAAAGAATGATTAATCGAAATCGGTCGGTGGCTTTACTATATATATATATAGCCTTTAAGGTAGTTAGTAGTTGACAAGCATATTTAGTATGGAGTCAGCCTATATTGCGTTCATAGTCTGCAGTTCTGTGATCCTCGTTTTGGTATTTTTGTGCTGCCTAAGCTACAGAGAAAAGCAGAAGAAGAAAGGAGCTGGCGATCTTGAAATAGGTGCGAGGAACCGCAGTGCTGGCCGCGGATTAAAAGACGGCCGTATGGTTGTTTTGGCAGGCGCTGGAGCTGCTGTCGCCGGTGTAGCAGCAACGACGACAGTGGTGAGTAGCAGCAGTGGTGTTGCTCACCAGGGTTGTTGTTGCGGCGGTGATGGTAGTGGTTGCGGTGGTGGTGGTTGTGGCGGTTGTGGTGGATGTGGAGGTTAATTTGTAGTTTTGACACCACTTAATAGATCACTTTTATTTGTTTTCTCCTCTTTTCGTTTTTGTTTTCCCTTCTATGAAGGTGTTGGATAATGAAGAACTGAAAATTGTGGACATGTAATTAAAAGCTTGAATTAATTATAATGAGTTACTTAATGTTGCTATCCAAATGAAGTTTATAATTAACTGTGAGACGGAATTTTTATTCATAAGTTCATTTTAACCGTAACGATATTTTCTTATTTTCAAGTCACCAAATCAATTTACTTATTACGGGTAATTTATTTTAATAATTAATTTAACAATATAAAAAGTTTGCAAGGTGTATAAAAATTTAATCTCTAATACAAATAGTTGTGAAATAGAGACAATACATTATTTTTAATAACATCCCTTGAGTTATTCGCTTGTTTGGATAATGCTCGATGTTGGTCAACCTTCTAGTCGATTACTTGTCAACATGGTAGTTATAAGAGAAAAATAGGAAAGAGAGACAATTATGAGCCGTTTGGAGGAGCTTATTTTAAGTGATTTTTAGGTTAAAATAGTTTTTAAGTTATAAATTAGAGATTTTAATTTTTGGCTTTTGGTTTATTTTTGTTATTTTAGTTTAAAAATAAATAATTAAAAATACTTTTTAACTCTATCCACATACTACAAAATAATTAAAAATATTTTGCTAAAAAATACTTAAAATAAGCTAATTCAGTGACTATATATTCGGGGGAGAAGGATAAAGATTGCTAGGAATTCGAAAGAAGGGAGTTAGCGCTAGAAATGCTTAATGCCAGTTCATTATTTATTGTTTGTCGTGTCTGTGTTCGTTAGAGATCAAATTTAACGTGACACAAACAGTCCAGGGGCTATTTAATAAGGAATTTTTATCTCATATACTAAAGGATAATATTTTATTTTTAAAAAGAAAAATATATTCTAAAGAGAATTTTTAAAATTTATAGCAACATATCTAGTTTTAGTTATGTCTTATTCCTAAGCTAGTAAATATGTTATTCAGTTACACTATTTCTTTTCTCTCTCTACTTTGATATTCCCTCATTCTCTCTCTTCACCAAAACCCCTCTCTGTTCTCTCCACAGAGAACTTCCCCTACCTCGCATGCTAACATCTTCCACTTGACATTGGCCATAATCGTTTTGCTTCAGCATCTCTATAATACCTATTTTCCAAGATAGTGATCAAAATTCAATGGCAAGTCATGTGAACGTAATGCTTAAGGGGATAACAAAGAAGGCAGTGACGGCAACTTATATGTACACTCTTTTTCTTCTCGTCCAATGATGTTGTTCCTGCTTTCATTCAAGAACGATTTGTCTTTATTCGCGAGGGTTTTTGCTCGACGGCGGACTCGCCGGAAATTATGGTTTATTCTTGAACAAATATGACGGAGTTTGGGGCTGAGCAACTTGATTTTCTATTAATATATTTTCAACGTATCACACTGTATTTTCATGTATTTCATTGTATTTATTTTCTTATTTTTTTCATTGCAATTCAATGTATCTCGCTGTATTTCATGTACTTTATTGTATTCACTATCTTTTTTTTCATTGTATTTCATTGTATCTGGCTGTATTCTATACATTTCATTGTATTAACTGTCTCGCTATATGCCATGAATGTATTCATATTTATTTTAATTAATATTATTATGTATTCAAATGTATTATATATTTTCTCTGAAGATTGTTATGTTTTCGGGATATTTTTCGATTGAGAATTCTTTTTATAACTGGAAATACTGTCGAATACAATCGAATACAACATGACTAACTAGTTGGACTTCCTTGATTCACGTCTATTTTTGCTACTGTATCATAAATACTATACCTTAAATACATCTAATACATCTTATAATAACAGAAAACATATCAACAATCCGTAATATAGCAAACTATATCAATAGATAGCTAATTACTACTAAGAGATAGTGTTTGAAAAAATTTCTCGTTTAATAACCATTTTTACGGCTGATCCTCACAAGATGGTCACAAATTATAAATCAATGCAACTTTTGTCCATGTACGATCATATTCTAAATAACAGCGTTAAAAGTGACTGTTTGTGCAAATGACCTCTTTGTAAATGTATGCCCCGTGCTGTATCTTGTTGTGGTTATGTTCTTTAATTCTTTTTGTAAAACATACCTCTAATTTATCTAAACTATAACGATTAATTATTATTATTATTATTCATGGAATTTCTTCATATTCCAAAATAATAAATTCGTAACTTATTGCTACTCCCACCCAACCGCTTAAACCAAAACTAGATGGTATATGTATAATATATGTATAATATATATATCTATTAAAAAAATTAAATATTAAATACGACCGGCTATTTATGTAAGATCCCAAAAGAGAGATCTTCCCGGGCGGGGAAGCTATTTTTCCAAGTAGAAATAGAACTTGAAGGGAACTTTTTTAGAAAAAAAGGAAAAGAAATAAAGAATATTAGCCATCAAAATAAAACATTATTACCACACTAACAATAATTATTTTTCGGTCCAAACAAGATGGTGTCGGTACATAAATCCTCGACGACCACAGAAGTTCTGTAAAATTTTCAAAGCCAGTGCATGTATAATAATGATGAAAGAATGAATCCTACCCCTGTAGTGTCTGGCGTGAATAATTTCACTACAAGTACATTTTAAGTTGCCATAGAATGAACATTTTATGGCATTCTATGGCTGTTTGGCAAATTTTAACTGCAAGTGCATTTTATACATTAAGGATTTTTTTTTATTTTTAGCCCGCAGGCGCTAGAAACGATTAACATTTGATATTCGAAAAAATGTATTTTTATTTATTTATAATTTTTGTTATTTTATTCCCTCCCACTCTTTTAGCTCTGATCATAAACGTCCTTCTTCCAATAGGAGTTATTCTTTGCCTTGACACTGAGAGCTTCCGGTCATTAAGTATGAGTACTCCTATCCGTTCTTGGGTTTGTAAAAAAGTATATGTTTTTTTCTTTGTGTGTATGTAAATATATATACACACACATACATACACACAAAGACAAAAAATATACTTTTTTTCTGCTATTTTGAGAGCGGCTATACAGTTTCATTTTCCCTACATTGAATCATAATCCTAATCAAACTTTTGTATGGACTAATCCAATAAATATCAAATGCCTACTGGCTACAGCCATTTTATTAAATTTCTTTCTAGGGATAACTATCCGAAAATATTAGTAGGCATATAAAGAACTTCTTCGTAGAAAACATATTGTTGCAATAAAATAGAATTAAGGTTTTAGGAGTATGGACTAAAGGTGTACAGTCGACAGGAGTACCGAAGAAGGAGGGTTGTGATACTAATACGAAGTGGAAGTTGGACGATCATGGTGTCTGTAGCTATCGACAAACAAAAATGGTTGCTTTTAAATTTAAGAACTTCTAGGTTCCTTGCGCCATGGAAATAGAAATTACTCAAATATTAGTTTAATACAAATGACAAATAATGCTTCGTAGTTACCGCGAAACACGTCCAATTGCTATTATATTTCTCTCTTGAAAGCTACTCCATATTGTTGAAGTTTGACAAACAATTTTGTCAATAGTAGTCCCACATCGGTGGGAAAAAGATTTTGGGGGGATTTTCCCCCTATAAAAGAAGGCCTAATGTTTAGGATTTAAACACACCTCTCATTTGCCTTCTTATCTCTTTAAGGCATTTGTATCTTCTCTCTTTAGTATTATTTCACTTGTATTTGGAGTGGAATAAAATATTGGTTGTGTCCGAGGAGTAGTCAAAATTAGCCGAACCTCGTAAATTCTGGTGTTCTTTATATTGTTGCTTTATTGTCTTATTTATTATTTGGTGGCTGCCATAATTTTTGGTATAGTAGTTGTGACTCATTCACACTATATACTTGGCTTCCGCAACAATTGGTATCAGAGCCAAGGTATTATCTCGGTATGCTCTGTGGTTGCAGCGTAGTCTGATCTTCCACATCAGAAAAGATTTATCTTGGTAACTGAGTCAAGGTTCTTTCTCGGTATGCTCTGTGGTTGCAGCTTAGTCTGATCTTCCACATCAGAAAGGAAATAATCTTGATTTGTGTCGTCAACTATTAAATAATATTTGTGTCAAAGATGGGAGACAATAAACAAGAAGAATCTACATCAAGTGTCAACAATACGTCATCATTGGCATCTTCGCTTATGACAAGAATTGTGTCAAATGCGAAATTTGCGGTAGAAATTTTTGACGGGTCCGGACATTTTGGGATGTGGCAAGGCGAGGTTCTAGATGTCCTTTTTCAACAAGGGCTAGATCTTGCTATTGAAGAAAAGAGACCGGATGGTATTGGAGAAGAAGATTGGAGAATTATCAACCGTGTTGCTTGCGGTACCATTTGATCCTACCTTGCTAGAGAGCAGAAATATCCATACACAAAGGAAACTTCTGCAAGTAAATTATGGAAAGCACTGGAGGATAAGTTTTTGAAGAAAAACAAGTCAAAATAAATTGTACATGAAGAAGAGATTGTTTCACTTCACATATGTTCCTGGTACCACGATGAATGAACATATCACCAGTTTCAATAAGTTGGTCATAGATTTGAAAAATATGGATACAACTTATGATGATGGTGACTTGGCCTTGATGTTGTTGGCGTCACTTCCCTGACGAGTACGAGCACCTTGAAACTACTCTACTCCATGGAAATGACGAAGTTTCTCTCGGAGAAGTTTGTTCGGCTTTGTATAGCTATGAACAAAGAAAGCGAGAAAAACAGAAGGGCGGAGAAGGAGAAGCACGATTCGTGAGGGGTCGTCCTCAAAATCAAACGAGGACAAGGAAAGGAAGATCTAAGTCAAGATCTAAACCCAACAAAGATGAATGTGCATTTTGTCGAGAAAAGGGGCACTGGAAGAAAGACTGTCCGAAGTTGAATAATAAGGTCAAACATAACAATGGAAAGGCCATTATGAATTCAAATGTTGCTGATTGTGATGATTCGGATTTCTCATTAGTTACAACGGAGCCGTCAACGTCATCAGACATATGGTTGATGGATTCGGCTTGTAGCTATCATATGTGTCCCGACAGGGATTGGTTTGTGGACTTTCAAGAAGGAGAATATGGAGTCGTCCAAACAGCGGATAACAGCCCTCTTACCTCATATGGAATTGGTTCAATACGATTAAGGAACCATGATGGAATGATCAGAACATTAATAGATGTTCGATATGTACGGGGTTTGAAGAAAAATCTCATCTCTGTGGGAGCCCTAGAATCTAAAGGGTTCAAAATTATTGCAGAAAATGGTGTGATGAGAGTATGCTCCGGTGCACAAGTGGTAATGAAGGCCTATCGGAAGAACAATAACATGTACCGTTATCTCGGTAGTACAGTTATTGGGACAGCGACAGTGACATCCAGTGACAACAAAGAGGCAGAAGCAACCAGGCTGTGGCACATGCGCTTGGGACATGCTGGAGGAAAATCCTTGAAAAATCTATCAGATCAAGGATTGTTGAAAGGGGTAAAAGCTTGCAATTTGGAGTTTTGCGAGCATTGTGTCAAAGGGAAACAGACAAGGGTTAAATTTGGTACAGCAATCCATAATACTAAAGGCATTTTAGATTATGTACACTCTGACGTTTGGGGTCCTTCCAAAACACCTTCATTGGGTGGGAAGCACTATTTTGTGACCTTTGTTGATGATTTTTCCCGAAGAGTATGGGTGTATGCAATGAAGAGCAAAGATGAAGTGTTGGGAATTTTTCTCAAATGGAAGACGATGGTGGAGAATCAAACGGGCAGGAGGATCAAGTGTATTCGCACAGACAATGGAGGTGAATACAAAAATGATCATTTCAATAAGGTCCGTGAAAATGATGGCATCGTCCGACACTTCACTGTCGGACATACACCACAATAGAATGGAGTGGCAGAACGCATGAACCGGACCTTGCTGGATAAGGTACGGTGTATGTTGTCCAATGCTGGCTTGGGCAAAGAATTTTGGGCTGAGGTAATTACATATGCATGCCACCTCATTATTCGCTTACCATCTGCTGCTATTGATGGCAAGACACCATTTGAAAAATGGTATGGAAAGCCTGCTGTAGATTATGACTCTTTGCACGTATTTGGCTCAACTGCATATTATCATGTGACGGAGTCAAAATTGGATCCAAGGGCAAAGAAGGCTATTTTTATGGGGATTACTTCTGGAGTCAAAGGACATCGCTTATGGTGTCCTATGACAAAGAAAGTAATATTCAGCAGGGATGTTACCTTCGATGAATCTTCTATGGTGAACAAGGTAACAAACAAAGATACCAAACAAGATGATGGTGCTTCTAAGCAGGTGGAGTTTGAGGGAAAATTTATTTTTCCTACACAAGAAGCAGACGAGGAAACAAATGAAGATTATCCTCTAGAAGGAGAGCCGGTAGAGGAGATTCCAACTCAGGAACCTCAACAATAACTTGAATCAATAGCAACCAGCAGGCCAAAAAGGAAAATAACGAAACATGTTCGTCTCATAGAGACAGTTGCTTGTGCAACCGCAATTGCAGCTGATGATGTTCCCACCACTTATAAAGACGCGGTCCAAAGTTCAGAAGACGATAAGTGGAGGATTGCCATGAATGATGAATTACAGTCCCTTCATCAGAATCATACATGGAGATTGGCCAATCTCCCGAAGGGAAAGAAAGCAATTGGGTGCAAATGGATATTTGCAAAGAAAGAAAGATTTCCTAACCAAGAAGATGTTCATTACAAAGCAAGGTTGGTGGCCAAAGGATATGCTCAAAAGGAGGGAATTGATTACAATAAAGTATTTTCTCCAGTTGTAAAACATTCCTCCATTCGAATTATGTTGGCTTTGGAACTAGTTCAGATGGATGTAAAAACTACATTTTTACATGGAAACTTGGAGGAGGAAATCTATATGACTCAGCCAGAAGGATTCAAAGTTGCTGGAAAGGAAAACATGGTGTGCAAACTTGAAAAATCATTGTACGGATTGAAACAATCTTCTAGACAATGGTACAAGCGATTTGACAAGTTTATGTTGCAGCAAGGGTACAAGAGAAGCAAATACGATCATTGTGTGTATTTGCGCAGGCTTAAAGATGATTCCTTTATATATCTTCTCCTATATGTTGATGATATGTTGATAGCTTCCAAGAATTCGAAAGAAATTGATAAGTAGAAGATTCAACTGAAGAAGGAGTTCGAGATGAAGGATCTGGGTGAGGCGAAGAAAATTCTTGGAATGGAGATAATAAGAGATAGACGTTCAAAGAAACTCTGTTTATCTCAGAAAGAATATTTGAAGAGAGTACTACAACGTTTTGGCATAGATGACAAGACTAAGCCAGTGTTAGTACTCCACTTGCTCCCCATTTTAAGCTAAGTACTACTATGTCGCCATTGGATGAAGCTGAACAAGAGTATATGTCAAAGGTACCATACGCAAATGCTGTTGGTAGCTTAATGTATGCAATGGTCTCTATTCATCCTGACATTTCACAAGCTGTTGGAGTTATTAGCAGATATATGCATAATCTGGGAAAGGAGCATTGGCAAGCTGTGAAGTGGATTCTACGGTATATTCATAATACTATAGATGTCGGGTTAGTTTTTGAGCAGGAAGGCAATCAGTCTGTAGTTGGATATTGTGACTCAGATTTTGCAGGTGATCTGGACAAACGAAGATCAACTACTGGTTATGTGTTTACTTTTGCAAAGGCACCAGTTAGTTGGAAGTCTACTTTGCAGTCAACAGTTGCTTTGTCTACAACAGAGGCAGAGTACATGGCTATTACAGAGGCCGTGAAGGAGGCAATTTGGCTTCAAGGATTGCTAAAGGAGCTTGGTGTTGAACAAAAAGGTATCACAATTTTTTGTGATAGTCAAAGTGCTATTCAATTAGCGAAGAACCAAGTTTATCATGCAAGGACGAAGCACATTGATGTTCGGTATCATTTCGTACGAGAAATCATAGAAGAAGGTGGAGTCACGGTATACTACGGAGAATCCTGCTGATATGCTAACAAAGGTGGTGACTGCGGTCAAATTTCAACATTGTTTGGATTTGATCAACATTGTTGAACACTGAAGATTGAAGATGAAGACACAACCAAAATTTGTTGTAGAGAGAAAATTGAAGATGTGAAATTTTTGTCAAGGTGGAGATTTGTTGAAGTTTGACAAACAATTTTGTCAATAGTAGTCCCACATCGGTGGGAAGAAGATTTTGGAGGGATTTTCCCCCTATAAAAGAAGGCCTAATGTTTAGGATTTAAACACACCTCTCATTTGCCTTCTTATCTCTTTAAGACATTTGTATCTTCTCTCTTTAGTATTATTTCACTTGTATTTGGAGTGGAATAAAATATTGGTTGTGTCCGAGGAGTAGTCAAAATTAGCCGAACCTCGTAAATTCTGGTGTTCTTTATATTGTTGCTTTATTGTCTTATTTATTATTTGGTGGCTGCCATAATTTTTGGTATAGTAGTTGTGACTCATTCACACTATATACATTTGGCTTCCGCAACACATATGACTAAACCCTTAGTAAATGCAATTCTAAATGTTTGCAAATAAAATGAATCAGTTAATTATTCGAGCTCATACGTTAACTGTAATATAAATTACTTGAGCTTAATATTTGTTTTACTCAAAAGTTGTTAAATACCTCTGAACAAATCAATCAATGTAAATAAAGGGACAATCGGAATCAACGGTAATATATATTGAAGATTGATCGTCGGGTTGGTATATACAGATTATCTTTAAAAGAAGATAATAAAATTTAATCAAGTATCAAGAACAAATGAGCAGTAGAAATGTTGATAATATAGAGAAGAGCGATATAGAGAGAGAGAATTGTATTATTCAAAGATCGGTCCTCATAAATGGGGGGAGACCCTTCTTTATATAGGGAAGAGGTCCACTCACCCAACTATTACATCGCCGCTAAGATATTACAAGTATAACGGAAATATAAAAAGGGAGAGGTTGGGGGCGTCCACTTAGACAGGTCCGCCGACTCGACATTTAAGGGCGGGACTGTATCCCTCTTGGCGTACGGCCATAAGGGAGGACGTCCCCGAATGTCGTCGTCCTCATGAGGAGGCGTCCCCGTCCTCCACTTCATCCGGACCGGCCACGTGTATATACAAACCAGTCATATTTTGCGTCCGATTTGTCCTCATACAATATTGAAATTAAAGAAATCGGTTAATTGGTTGTTTCCGGCTTTTTTCTGATAAAACAAACAAAGGAATGGTCACAAGGTTCCAAACATACAAATCCAGGAGCAAAGACTTGAAACATCAATTTCTTGGAAAGTCATAGCCCAAAATCGCGTAATTTATTATTATGTCTGTCACACCTCCTTTTTACGCACCCGCGAGGGCACAAGGGAGTTTTTCCAGTTAAAGGACAATCGAGACGGGATTAATTTATTTAATTCAGAGTCGCCACTTGGGAAAATAATGGTGTCCCAAGTGACCGGTTTAATCCCGACCCGAGGAAATTTATGACTCTGTAATATAGTCTGCGAAACTAGAAACCTGGATAAGGAATTCTGTTAACCCGGGAGAAGGTGTTAGGCACTCCCGGATTCCGTGGTTTTAGCACGGTCGCTCAATTGCAATTTTTTGTTTCTATCTGATTCTTTTATATATTTTAACTACGCGCTTTTAATGCTCCGCTCTTATTTTTAGAGGAATTGCGACGTCACGAAAACACATTTCGAGTCACACCGCAACCAGTACGCCTGTGACTTTAATGTATTTCAGTTTCGCCGAGAGTAAGATTTGGGTCACATAAATGCGCACCCGCGTTTAGGAAAGTAATTTGCTTACAAATCGCGCCTAAAGAGTCTATCGTCCTTATTAACTTCGGGAAAGGACCGTGAAATTAACTAAACGGTCTTTCCAGGGCTAAGTCTTCATAACAACTGATTAGAGGGCCCCGCAATTGTGTATTTGCGTTTGGCGAGGCTCATCTCATTATTACCAAGGCCAATCCTATAATGAACTATATTCTCTACTTGTTTTGTCTCTAATAACAAAGAAAAATGTTGATTGTTTATCATTACCTACTAGTTTTATATTTTTTGTTTTTATCATTTCGGCCATTCAATAGAGCCTTGACTCAAAATTAACCGCCGGAAGACAATTTCCTTTTTACTTTGCTCTTAAATTACTTAAGCTTCAATTTGTATTCAAATTAGTTAAGCTAATTAGTTACCCGAAAAATTTGTTTTATTTAGGAAAAGAATTTTGAACATGCTTCGGATTTTAATCCAATCTAACTGATAATCAGTTTTCGTGTAAATGATCTAGATCGTAGTAAATATGCATGAACTAAAGTGTACTGATAATCTAATAGCAACGAAGTGATATATCAATTGTCCAGGTTCCCTTCTTAAGCAAACTATTGATAGAACGGGATTTACATACTTAATTAACTAATTGATCATTGAACGCGATACTACTAATTCATCACCCTCGCTCAAGCTACCATCATCATGATTCTATTTACTTTCATACTGATTGTTTGTTATCATGCACTCTTAACCTGGTCAAATTAACACCACTAGCATAATTGAAATTTTTTCTTTCCAACATGTATTTCATTGATTCGTACACCCATTACATAGTACGTTTCCAGTAAACTACTTCTACTATGATAGCCTATGGAAATATAAAGTTCACATAATTACAATCCATATAGTCTATTACATGCTCAAGTTCTCTTTAATGAATATACATGTATTTAACTAAATTTCGATATGGATTAGAATGACATGATGATCAATAAGCTAAGCTTTATTTCTTCAATTCACATTTACAGCTTCAGGCAGTAGTGAAATACCTGGAATTCAACACAGCAAGAGAGTGAAGATCAGTTAAGTCGATGAAGCCAAATGACAACAGACCAACAGCAATAACCAACAGCAACAAACAACCAAACACTCAGCCACTGAACACAGCTAAAACAGTAGCACAGCACCACCACCAACACAAGAACAACAGGCAGTGGCAATCACAGTCACAGCAGCACAGCAACAACAACAACACAAGAACAACAGCAACCAAACGACCAAAGCAGTAACCACCAACCCAATGAAACAGTAATTTCAGTATATCCTTGCTGTTCTCTCTCTATTTTTAGTTTCAATATCGTTTCTCCCCCTGTTTTTCTTAACTCCCAGCTCTCTCTATCTATATCTTTGTATGTGTGTCTGTCTATATCCTACTGTTTCAGCTTAGTGCTATATTTATAGCTAAAAACCCCAAACCCCTCCTGAAGGCCTGCCCAATTAACTAACCCTTGCCCACTCTTCTCTCTGCCAAACCATGCCCTGCCAGTCCTATTGCTCCCTCTGTTTCAGCCACTAAGTTCTGCCTAAGTATGGGCTTTAATTAAAAAAGGTGAAGTACAAAAACCTGGTGGAGTGTCCTGCTGTGATAGCAGGCTCCACTAGGCTGTCTTATGGGTGAGGGATTAAACAAATGGACTTATCCAACCCTAATACTACATTCCAGAATCCAACAGCCAACAAACCTAATGGTGACTTGCATACGGGCAGACAGGGTGGTGAACAGTCCATTCCAACCATGCTAACATTATCTAGTATAGTAAAATCTACGAAATTAAGCGACGACATTCAATCAACACATAACATAGCAATGATAACAGTTAGCCAATAAAACAGTGAACTTAAAAAATCTCGGCAACAATTGAAACTAAGTATTCGACGACGCTAATCGACGCGAGTTCGTATCCTATAATTAACATATTCCAATGAGCAATACAGGAGAGCAATTGACCAAACCAAAAGGTCTTGGAGATGAAGAACGAAAATTCGAAACAAAACGGAAGAATGAATGAACAATTAAACCACACAATGAGCACAACAATATATAAAACAGAAGAAAATTGAAATACCTTATGAAGGCAATCCGAAATCGAACAAACCCGGGCTTACACGGACTTGAAATTGCATTTTTGAAGTAAACATGCTTTAATTGAAGTGTTTTTCAAACGAAAAACACTCCAATTAGAGCCTATTGACTCCAAATACTGTTGATTTGGACGAAATCCCAAGTTTCCTAGAATCTAGGGTTCTTAGGCTCAAATTGGGGTTCGAGCATTTCTGGTTAGATTCGAACGAAACCAGGGTTGGTAGGGGTGTGAGGGTGGTCTGGAGGGGCTAGGGTATGAGTTTGGGGGGATTTGGCGTTGGCTCGAGTTTGACTCGAATCTTCAAATGAAGATTCGAGGAGCTCCGGAGTGATTCGAGGTAAATGAAGGCTGGATTCGTAATGGGGGAGGTGAGGGGAGTATTTGGTGTTAAGATGGTGGCCGTTGGCCTACCGAAACCGCCGTGGGGCGATTTCCGGCAGGCGGAGCACGGCGGAGGAGGGCGACGTTATGCTGGTCTGTGAGAGAGACGGGTTCAATGTGAACGGCTAAAGGGGATTGGGCATCTGGGTATACTAAAATGGACGAATTAATCGGAGCCGTTGGATCAGATGATCTGAACGGCTCAGATCGATCAGGGATTATTGAACGTCGTCGTTTCTTGGTGGGACGAGGCCGTTTGGCTTAGCGGGTGGGGCGGACTGGTCCAGGTGTGCTGGAATTGGGCTGGGGTTATTTTGGCTCTTTGGGCCTGGGGTTTAATTATAAAGTGGCCCAATCCTATCTCTTAATACTAGACTCCATGATGTATTACATATATATGTATATATATATATATATATATATATATATATATATATATATATATATATATATATATATATATATATATATATATATATATATATATATATATATATATATTAACTTGTAACACAATTAAATTTTCCACTACAATTATCCTACATAATTACATATCACCTAAAAATGTAAATTACATAATTTCGATATCAAACACTAAAAATGCAAAACCTAATATATATTTTTTTTGTATTTTACTGATTTAAATAAATAAACATGCACACAAAAATGTAAATTTAAGATAAAAATAACACAAAATCACAAAAATCATGCCCAACACGAAACTATTTTTATTTTGAATTTTCTGGGAGTACTTCTCAGGTAAGGCAAAAATCACGTGCTCACAGCTGCCCCTCTTTGCGCGTAAACACGTAGAGTTTTCGTGCAAAGATAAGTGAGCGGATATAAGCGATTTTTGCCCATTCGAGCACTCCGTATGAAGCATTTTGGAAACGTTTTGACCGAACCTTGCTTCAAAGGTCTCCTACATATCCCTGGCTAAAAGGGAATCAGGTCAATGTAGTTCGGGAAGTTCTGGTAGCTGGGACTACCATGACTGTTGCGATCTCGCTGTTACTGCTGTTGCCGCTGTTACTGCTGTTACCACTGCTTAGCCGATCTCCTTGTTACACCGTACTAAGCAACAAAAACAAGAAGCTAGACTAAGTTACAGTACTACAAGTTCTTATCTATCCTTTTTAACTTGATCTTGTCGCGCTCCTTGCCATCCTGTCTGACTTGGTGTTCCTTCTGATGCTTCTTCTCTTCCGCCAATTGTTATTTCGGCCTATCTTGATTGCCGAACTCCGACCATTGTTTCCTTCTTTATGATCTTTGAACTATTCTCCTTCGCAATCTGAATCTATCTGTTCTGATCCTTGTTGCCTCCCTCTGTTTACGAACTTGGATTCATGCCGGAGATTTCTGTTACGTTCAACCGCTTTCCTCAACCAAATAAGAAATAGGAATCGCCACTCCATTCTCCAGGCGGGCTCCCTGACTTCAACTACTACTTCAAAATAAAATCGCCACTCCATTCTCCAGGCGGGCTCCCTGACTTCAACCACTACTTCAAAATAAAATCGCCACTCCATTCTCCAGGCGGGCTCCCTGACTTCAACTACTACTTCAAAATAAAATCGCCACTCCATTCTCCAGGCGGGCTCCCTGACTTCAACTACTACTTCAAAATAAAATTGCCACTCCATTCTCCAGGCGGGCTCCCTGACTTCAACTACTACTTCAAAATAAAATCGCCACTCCATTCTCCAGGCGGGCTCCCTGACTTCAACTACTACTTCAAAATAAAATCGCCACTCCATTCTCCAGGCGGGCTCCCTGACTTCAACTACTACTTCAAAATAAAATCGCCACTCCATTCTCCAAGCGGGCTCCCTGACTTCAACTACAACTTCAAAAATAAAATCGCCACTCCATTCTTCGGGCGGGCTCCCCGACTTCAACTACTACTTCAAAATAAAATCGCCACTCCATTCTCCAGGCGGGCTCCCTGACTTCAACTACTACTCAAAAATAAAATCGCCACTCCATTCTCCGGGCGGGCTCCCTGACTTCAACTACTACTTCAAAATAAAATCGCCACTCCATTCTCCAGGCGGGCTCCCTGACTTCAACTACTACTCACCGATTTCATCCTATCTTGATTACCTTCCTTTGCCTTTTGTACCATTTCCTTCTTCCTGCATTGCCTCTCGGGCCACCTTCTCTTCTGAATTATCCTGTCTTGGAATTGCCTTCCCCTGGGTCGTATTACTTTTTCTTCTGGCTGCCGGGGATATTTTTGGAACTGCTTACTCGCCTGCTGGGGATGATGCTGCTGAGGAAGTATTCTTTGTTTCCTTCACCCCTCGTTCTCTTCCTTCTTCCCATACCTCCTCTGGGACTCACGCTTTTGCCTCCTCGAGCAAATTATGGAATGTAATACTGCCGGGGGAATCTCGAAGCCGTTGTTTTATTTTTTTCAACAACTGCTGGGGGTGATACCAAGCTCGAAGATTACCCCATCGTGTCGTCTGGCCTTTCTCAAAACTATTCTGCTCGGAGCTGGTATTTCCCGAAATCTTGTGTTGCTTTCTACCCTTATCCTCTGAGTCTTTGCTTTCAAGAAAATTTTCGCAACAGGAGAAAATTTTCTGCCCCGGTTTGATAAACTTCTGGACGGTATGCTTTTCTGCCAACGAACCCTCTTTTTCCTGCTTTTAAATCAAAGAAAAATTGTTAGTTTCAAAACACGGTGAGTGGTCGTGCCACTCTTGTTGGAGCCGTTTTCTTTTCTCTTTCAACTGCTTGGCCTCTCTCGAACTTTGAGGGCGACGTTGACGCTTGCTGGGGACGACGCTCTTTCCACGAACGTCCTCTCATCTTTCCTTTTATTCCAATCTTTGGTTTGATCCGACTTTTTTTAGCCGGTGATCTGTTGCGTGAAATTATCTTTCGGATGTGCCGCATGTGTCCATTATACTCCATAATTCCTGCGAACCTTCCAATCAGCCTGTCGTCCCAATCTTACTATCATAACGACTTCTGCCTTGTTGCCCCGTTCCACGCCTATTCATTTCATTATACTGCTTTGGGAGACTTGGTAGTAAGCTTTGAAAAATCAATTTTCGAAAAATGAAAGAAAAGAAAAGAAATACTGACCGCAAATGACAAAAGAAGAGAAAAACTTTTTTGAACTAAAAAAATAGGAAAACTTATCTGAATGTATGACTGATCCAATGGCTATGCCGCGCCTCTGAGATTAAACTACCCAGTCTATTCATGTCAATCACTTTCTGATGCCGCGTTCTGCTAGAGGTAAACGGATGTCCAAACCTTGTCTCAGTGCAGACATTTTGTAACCATCTCGTCCTGTCACCTCACAGTGCCCTTCAAAGGGTTTTCACTAATGAGATTCTCTCATTTCTCTCTAGCTCCCGTCGCCTTAAGGTGCTTGTAAAGGTTTTCACCGTAAGACTCTCTCATTTTATTTCTCTCAACTCCCTTCGCCTTAAGGTGCCCGCTAGGGTTTTCACCGCTAAGACTCTCTCATTTACGCTTTCTTTTCTTGCGGTGGAGTATCACCCATGAGATTCCCTTTAGAGCGTTATCCCCTTTCGGCTTGTGCATCCTGGATTCAATCGAGGGTCGGGATGTCACTTTTGGCTTTCATTCACATGATTTGGCATTTCTCAAATACTGATCGAGAGGTCTTTCTGGTTCTTAATGTGGTTTCTGCGCGTGAGGCTAAAAGGGTTTAACCTCGGCGGTTAGCTTATTACAACTTTCGGAATCCACACTATCTTTCAAACGAAACAATGACTTCTGCCCCAGTTTTGTTGCTTGGGGGATTTTTGATTTTTATTTTATTATGACCGAGCCGTGTGGCGCCTACGTATCCTTCTTGAGGAATCAGGTCGAACGTAGTTCACTTTTTCTTATATTCTTTCTTTGTTTCCTTTTTTCTGTTTTGTTACACATCTTCCTTGATGATTCCCAAAGAGGGTATATGAAAGAATAATTAAGGCTCAAAGGGGAAACAAAGGTTAAAGTGTTTGGGTAGTAGAAAAATTGCCTCTGTCATTTCATTCTCCGAAAAATGCCAAATACACACAAACGAAACCAAACGTTGACAAATGCCTTAAAGAATTACGCATAATATCTCTTGACTGCATCAGAATTGATAGCCATATCGGTGCATCTTCCCTCAACATCAGTTAGGCATAGAGCGCCGTTGGATAATACTCTAGTCACCACAAATGGTCCCCGCCAATTTGGAGCGAACTTGCCTTTCGCTTCGGCCTGATGTGGTAGAACTCTCCTCAGCACATGCTGTCCCACTTCAAATTTCCCGGGACGTACCTTCTTGTTATATGCTCTCGCCATTCTCTTTTGATACAATTGGCCGTGACATACTGCTGTCAATCTCTTTTCGTCGATCAAGCTCAATTGCTCTAATCGGGTTTTGACCCATTCATTATCGTCAATCTCAGCTTGAGCGACAATTCGGAGGGATGGGATCTCAATTTCTGCGGGTATTACTGCTTCAGTCCCGTATACTAACAAGTAAGGAGTTGCACCTATCGAAGTCCGGACGGTAGTGCGATAACCCAACAGCGCAAATGGTAACTTTTCATGCCACTGCCTAGACCCTTCTACCATCTTCCTCAATATCTTCTTTATGTTCTTGTTTTCTGCCTCGACCGCACCATTTGCTTTTGGGCGATACGGTGTGGAATTTCGATGTGTAATCTTGAACTGTTGACATACTTCTTTCATCAATCCACTGTTAAGATTGGCACCGTTATCCGTGATGATTATCTTTGGAATTCCAAACCTGCAGATGATGTGGGAGTGTACGAAATCCACCACCGCCTTTTTGGTCACCGATTTGAATGTTTTGGCCTCCACCCACTTGGTAAAATAATCGATCGTTACCAGGATGAACCTATGACCATTGGAAGCTGCAGGCTCAATAGGTCCAATACCATCCATACCCCATGCGACAAACGGCCATGGTGCGGACATCATATGCAATTCAGTCGGTGGAGAGTGAATCAAATCTCCGTGTATCTGACACCGATGGCATCTTCGCACGAAATTTATACAATCCCGCTCCATAGTGAGCCAATAATATCCTGCTCGAAGAATCTTCTTTGCCAATACGTATCCGCTCATGTGTGGTCCACAAACTCCCGAGTGTATATCTGTCATAACTGTTGTGGCTTGACTTGCATCTATACATCTCAATAATCCCAAGTCTGGGGTTCTTTTGTACAGCACCCCTCCACTAAGGAAAAATCCGTTTGCCAACCGCCGAATAGCTCGCTTTTGATCTCCAGTTGCTTGCTCTGGGTATACTCCTAACCTGAGGTATTCCTTGACATCATGAAACCATGGCTCACCATCCACCTCTTCCTCTATCACATTACAATAAGCATGTTGATTCCGGACCTGGATATGTAACGGATCGACACGAACCTTGTCCGGGTGATGTAGCATCGACGCTAAAGTAGCTAGAGCATCGGCAACCTTATTGTGCATCCTTGGGATGTGTCTGAATTCTACTGATCGAAAGCGCTTGGTCAGATCATGCAAGCACTGACGATACGGGATAAGCTTTAAATCTCTGGTTTCCCATTCTCCCTGAATCTGATGCACCAGAAGGTCCGAGTCCCCCAGGACCAAGACGTCCTGTACATCCATGTCCACTGCTAATCGCAACCCCAAGATACATGCCTCGTACTCAGCCATGTTATTGGTACAATGAAAACGCAGTTGAGCCGTAACGGGATAATGATGTCCTGTTTCAGATATGAGTACAGCCCCTACTCCGACTCCTTTTGCGTTCGCCGCTCCGTCGAAGAAGAGCTTCCATCCTGGATCCTTGGTTAGTTCTAACCCCTCAATTTGCAATACCTCTTCGTCTGGAAAATACGTCCTCAAAGGTTCGTATTCGTCATCAACAAGATTTTCAGCTAAGTGATCGGCCAATGCTTGTGCTTTCATAGCCGTCCTTGTCACGTATATGATGTCGAATTCCGTAAGTAATATTTGCCATTTTGCTAACCTCCCTGTAGGCATAGGTTTCTGGAAAATATACTTCAACGGATCCGGACGCGAAATGAGGTAAGTGGTGTAAGAAGACAAGTAGTGTTTCAGCTTTTGGGCTACCCAAGTCAGGGCGCAACATGTCTTTTCTAGATGAGTGTACTTAACCTCGTGGATTGTGAATTTCTTACTGAGGTAGTAAATGGCCCGTTCCTTCCTGCCAGTAAGATCATGCTGCCCCAGTACGCAGCCAAACGAATTCTCCAAGACCGTCAGATAAAGAATCAGGGGTCTACCCGGCTCAGGCGGAACTAGTACGGGTGGATTTGACAGATACCCTTTGATCCGGTCAAACGCTTCCTGACATTCTGCCGTCCATTCTATCGCCGCGTCTTTTTTCAATAGACGGAATATGGGTTCACGGGTTGCCGTAAGTTGGGCAATAAACCTACTAATGTAATTCAACCTTCCCAACAGACTCATTACCTCTGTTTTATTCTTCGGCGGGGGTAACTCCTGAATGGACTTGATTTTGGATGGGTCCAACTCAATGCCCCGTCGGCTGACGATGAATCCTAGCAACTTTCCTGATGGAACTCCGAATGCGCATTTGGCCGGATTGAGCTTGATGTCGTACCTTCGAAGTCTTTGAAAGAACTTCCTGAGGTCGGCAACATGGTCTTCTTGACGTCTAGATTTTATGATCACATCATCCACGTACACCTCAATTTCCTTGTGTATCATGTCATGGAATACCGTAGTCATCGCCCTCATATATGTTGCCCCTGCATTCTTCAAACCAAACGGCATCACTCGGTAGCAATAAGTCCCCCACGGTGTGATAAAAGCCGTCTTTTCTGCGTCCTCTTCATCCATCAAAATCTGATGATATCCCGCATAACAGTCCACAAAGGATCCAATTTCGCGTCCGGCGCAATTATCAATCAGGATATGGATATTGGGAAGCGAGAAATTATCCTTAGGACTCGCCTTGTTGAGGTTGCGATAGTCCACACATACTCTCTGATCTTTCCGTCTTTCTTTGGCACCGGTACTATATTAGCCAACCATTCGGGGTATCGGGTGACGCGAATGACTTTCGCCTGCAACTGCTTGGTTACTTCCTCTTTGATTTTTACACTCATCTCCGTCTTGAATTTCCGCAGTTTCTTGCTTGACGGGAGGATATGCCGGATCGGTGGGTAATTTATGAACCACTAGATCAGTGCTGAGTCCTGGCATGTCGTCGTACGACCATGCGAAAATGTCTTTAAACTCCATGAGTGTTTTGATCAACTCTTCCCTCAGATTGGGTTCAATATGGACACTTATTCGGGTTTCTTTGACGTCATCCGCATTCCCTAGATTAACGGCCTCAGTATCATTTAAATTCGGTTTGGGTTTTTCCTCGAAGTGACTTAATTCTTCACCGATTTCTTCCACGGCTTCATCATCGCCGTACTCCGACTCACTCTCGTCACTTCTTATTTCATGCGTTATTATTTCCAAACCCGATTGACTTTCTAGACTGGGTTGATTAATCTTTAAGCACGCCATATCATTAAGATCGGTTGAAAGAAGGCTGTTCAGAAAAGTAAAAAGAAGGAAAAATAAACAAAATTAGACACGAAGGGAATCAAATTTCATTAATGGGAACAGTACAAGGAAAACAAACTGCAAACTTAAATCAAAATGAACTAAAAACAACTGGATTTTACTCCGGGGACAACCCCCAACACAGAATTTCGAAAGAAAACAATCCAAAACAAACTACCAAGACTCCTTCCGGACAGGGAGAGGAGTAGCCTTCCAATTATTCAGTTTTGCCTTTGGTCCCACAAACTGTATCTCGGCATGACTGGATCCTTCACCATCCTCGAGCATACATACATCTGTGAATAGGTCCTCGAACTTCCTGAAGAACTCTTCGTCTGGCCTGATCGTAGGACCGGGAATCTTTGTCGTTGGATGTCCTCTTGCTCCGGACCTGACAAAAGACTGGGAAAGGCGTGGAACAGGCTTTGGGAGCACCCATGTCTTCTGCTTACTCCTCTTTGCTCGCCGGATGTCCTCTGATGTTGGCTTGAATCCCAAGCCGAAGGTTCCCAAGTTTTCGACCACTGATACCGGTTGTATGATTCCTTGCAGAGATGCACCTAGACCTTTACCGGGTATGAAACCATGTCGCAACATTTCATGAGCCACCATGACATCTGCGATAATTGTTCTGTCATTGGGAATGCGTTCCCCTTCTGGAACTCGGTTGGCGGACGCCACATCGCAGACCTGGTATACCCACGGCCCAACATCTTCTTCTGTTTCAACAAAGGGGATGATGGTGCCTGATTGTAGATCGTTCTCTCCATGGACGACGATCTCCTGTTGGTCCCACTCAAACTTGACGAGTTGGTGTAAGCTGGATGGAACTGCTCTTGCGGCATGGATCCATGGTCGCCCTATCAGGAGGTTATATGACACCACCATGTCCAGCACCTGGAATTCCATGGTGAACTCCACCGGCCCAATCGTCAAGATTAACACTATGTCCCCAACCGATGCCTTGCCTCCCCCATCGAACCCTCGAACACATATGCTTCTTGCGTATCCTGCCGATGTCTACTTTCAATTTGTCCAGTGTAGAGAGAGGACAAATGTTAGCACTGGACCCGTTATCGACAAGGACTTTGGTAACCACCGACTCCTCACACTTTACCGTAAGGTATAAAGCCTTGTTGTGCTCGGTACCTTCCTCGGGTAATTCATCATCGGTGAAGGTGATCCGATTTGCTTCGAAGATCCTATTGGTGATCTTCTCCAAATGGCTCACTGAGATTTTATCCGGTACATGTGCCTCATTCATGACTTTCATCAAAGCTTGCCGGTGTTCCTCGGAATGTATCAGCAAGGATAGCAATGATATTTGCGCAGGAGTCTTCTTTAACTGCTCTAAGACAGAGTAGTCATGCAGCTTCATTTTTTTCAAGAATTCTTCCGCCTCTTCATCAGTGACCGGCTTTTTCAATACTGCCGGAGTGGTCTTCCTCAATTCCGCAGGGGCAAAACATCTCCCCGAGCGGGTCAACCCTTGGGCTTCACAAACTTCCTCTTTCACTTCCTTTCCTTTGTAGGTCGTTGTAATCCGAGCATAATTCCATGGAACAACCCGGCTATCCGTTATTGGCAACTGTATTGCTGGCCGGATGATGAAAGGATCCATTCGAACGCCTGCTACTGTCAAGATGGGCTTGATTGCTGCCCCTGGTACAACTATCTTTGCTTCCCCCGGCATCACCGGTACTTCGTTCACACTTCTTTTTCCCGCTTCTGACCCTCCTGGTACGTCCTTCTTGCAAATGGATGGCTCGTCAAAGCTCGGCCCCTTTTTCATTCCTACCCCGCCAGATTTGATCATCATTACCATCTGAGAGGCTTTCTCCTTTCCTTCTTCCACCCGAACCAACTCGATCATGTTGGTCTCATGATGAGTTGGAAGCGGGTTCTGGTTGATGTTGGGCTCTGTTGGAGTCTGGACCTCAATCCTGTGAGTGTCGATCAGCTCCTGAATGGCCGTTTTAAACCTCCAACATTTTTCCGTATCGTGTCCCGGACATCCCGAGAAGTAGGCACAATTTACTGAGTGGTCCAGGTTCTTCGGAAGAGGGTTTGGTAGCTTAGCTTCAACCGGATTTAGCAACCCTACTTGCTTCAACCGGTGGAACAGACTAGTGTAAGACTCTCCCAAGGGAGTGAAAGTCTTTGGCCTTGGCGTCCTGTCGCCCCTGAATGCCTGGTTCGGACGAAAACTCGCGCCCGAGGGGTTTCTGTAAGCTCTTGGGGGTGGGTGATTGTTTTGCGGGTTTGGTGCACGCCACGGTGCATGGACGGGAGGTGCAGAATAGGACTGTGCGTGGTGGACAGTAAAATGGGGATCAGGTGCGGGATAGTAATGTTGCGGGTGGTTATATGGATTGTGGGAGTAATTTTGGTGGTGAGGCTGGGGCGGGCTATATTGGGGTGCGGGGCCTCTATTTCTGAACCATGCCCCGGACTCGACGGCCGCAACTTCCTCTCTCCTCTTTTTCCCAGTACTCCTCCAGTACCACTTTGGATAGCCTGAGTGGTGGCTTTCAGTGCTGAGTAACTCATGATCTTGTTGGCCTTCAAACCCTCCTCGATCATACCCCCCATTTTTATCACCTCAGTGAATGATTTGCCTACGGACGTTACCAGATGTCCGAAATAGGTTGGCTCTAATGTCTGCAAGAAGTAATCCACCATCTCGCTCTCTCTCATCGGCGGATCTACCCTGGCTGCCTGTTCCCTCCAGCGGAAACCAAACTCCCTGAAACTTTCAGCGGGTTTCTTCTCTAATTTTAGCAATGACAAGCGGTCGGGGATTATTTCAAGATTGTATTGGAACTGGCTGATAAAAGCTTGAGCCAAATCATCCCACGTAAACCATCTACTGGGGTCCTGTCTAGTGTACCACTCCAGCGCAGATCCTCCCAGACTCTGACCAAAGTAAGCTATCAAAAGCTCGTCCCGTCCTCCGGCCCCTCTCATTTTACTGCAAAACCCTCGCAGGTGGGCCACTGGGTCACCATGCCCCTCGTATAGGTCGAATTTGGGCATTTTAAACCTCGCTGGCAACTGGACGTCCGGAAATGGACACAGATCCTTATAGGCGACGCTGACCTGGTTGCCCAAACCGTGCATGTTCTTGAAGGACTGCTCCAGGCTTTTAACTTTTCTGACAACTTCCTCGTGTTCCGAACTTTGGAAGTGCTTTTCCGGTTCTGCCGGATTATCCCAGTGAGGTGTATGTGATTGTGGTTCAGGAGCCCTGAAAGTAGGCTCCGGAGGATAGTAAGAGTTGTCATGGGTCTGAACATATGGCTCGCTGGCCGGCCTTTGCAGAGGAACAGGTGGAGGTGCCACAAAAACAGGGGTGGCTGGAGGAGGATTTGGTTTGGCTGGTGGAATGTGGGTGGCATATGGGTTTTCCCCCTGAAAGTATGGATAGATCGGGGCGCTTGTCGAAGGATCGATGGGCGGATGTTCCGGAGCCGAGGCGAGAGTAGGGCGGTTTGGTGAAGACTGTTCCCTGGCCCAGGCCAGGTGCATCTCTGTTATCCGTTGTTTTAACCGGTCTACCTCTTCTTTCATGATTTGTAGCTCGGATTTTTCTTCCTCGAGACTCTTGCCAGAACTAGACATGCTTACTGTAATCGGTCCTTTGGATCTAGTACGGTAGTGATGGTTGGCCAGTATATTCTGTCAAACCAACTGCTAAACTTTTCTGGATATGCAACAAACTTGTTAGTTTACCGAGTTTGACAGATATGTTATAGCACGTTGGATGCAATGTACCTAACCAAATAACCCTTTCTACATGTACTCTTAACATGCGTCATTCCGGCCCTTTTTCTTTTCCTTCTTCTTTTTTTTTCTTTTTCGACTATCTTTGAAAGCCTTATTGTTATTTAACCTTTGGATTCTTTTCCTTTCTTTTTAGTGGTGGTCGAATCTTATGTGGATTGCCTACGTATCACGTTCTCGCGTGAATCAGACCGAGCGTAGTTCTGGTAACAAGATTGTGGCAAAATTCAGTAACTCTTATATCAGATAAAACCTCAAAGTTACAAAACATGGCTTACAATAATCGGCAAAATAGAGGAATGCTTGACTCGAAAAACGAAAAATGCCAACCAACTTGACTCGATATTTCAAAATACATTTTTTAAATCAGAAGTCTAATGCTCTAAAATTCCTGGGAGCCCGCGAGACATCATTCGGCCTTGCCGCGGGTCTCGGTGTGAGGTCCTTGTGCAGTCCCCTTAAATCCCTCATGATCCGATGAACATAGCCCATAACCGAAGCAAAAAGGGCAGGGCGGGGCATTTGTTCACAAGCTAGGCACTTCATGGTGACATAGTGCCCGATTTCTCCAATTCTGTCCTTGATCATGTCCCTTTCTCCGAGTAGCCGCTCTATCTGCTGGTTTTTCGCTCCCAACCTTTGAGCGTTGTTGGTGACTTGGTCTAGGAGCCTGTCTATTTGTTCTTGCAGTCGAGCCATCAAATTGTGGCAACGGTCGAGGTCCGCTCTGGCATCTTGGGCTTGCTTGAAAACCCGCTCCCTGAGGATAACATTTGCCTCCCTTAGACTAGTGATGGTCTCGGTGTAATCTTCTTCTATCCGTTGCAGGTGAAGTGCATGTTGATGTGCCTCCTTTTTCCAGCTAGCACGGACCCTCATTGTTTGGGCCTTTGATTCTTCCAATTCTCTTTGGACATCGGCAACTTGGCTTCTCAAACCCTTTATCAACTTTTCGTCTGCTCGACTCCTCGACTGTCTGTCAGCATCCCTTTTCATTTGCTGGATTTGAGCCCTCAAAAAGTCATTTTCTTGCGCCAACTTCTTTTTATCTCCTTCGTCGGCGGCGGCTTGCATATCCCTTTCAAATTGAAGATCTTGGACCCGTTGCTCTATCTTGCCAATCCTTGTTCTGTAAACCTCTTCCTTGGCCAACCAGTCCCATTGGTCTTGGGACGCTTCAGCAAATTCCCTGAGGTGAGGTCTTTTGGCTGGCCTTTCACCCGATGTTTCTCCTTTGTACCAAGTAAGATATCCGGGTACAACCTCTCCTCAGACTCGATCCTGCACACAAGTGTTTGCCTCAACATATTGGCATTTGTTCTAGATCTGGCGGACCCTTGCTTCTGGGAATTGACCGTCGGGACCAATTTCAATAACCTGGGTACTCAGGTCTTCTTCTTTGGGTACTACCTGGCACCTTCCGAGCTGTCTCAACACCCGATGGGGCGCATACGGTTGAATGCTTTTAAGTCCCATTAAGAGAAAGGGGGACCTAGCCGCTGGCATGTACACGATTCTGTCTATCTGCAACCAACCCAACGTCCACTGTATTTGACTTGCGTTGAGAACCTGAAAGTATGCCCTCCATGCCAATGTTCCTTCAGGCAGGACGGCCCTATCAATCCTTGTATAGAATTCGCTTATGCAAGTTTTCTCAACCAACCCGTATCTCAAGAATTGGGTGCGGCGACACAGGTGCTCGATCATCCACATTTGTAGCAGTAAATTACAGCCTTCGAAAAAATCTCCCCCGGCTTTGCAGATTGTGAGGGCTCGATATATGTCCGATAGTATCATAGGAGCAAGAGTACTTTCGCTTTGGTCAAGCAAAGTACTGACGACTCCGGCTACCTTTATATCAATGTTCCCGTCTTTCCTTGGGAATACCACGAGTCCTAAAAAGGCTATCATGAAAGCAACTCGTCTGTGCTCCTCCCATTTCTGGCGATTACCCTTGCTGCATAATTTGTTTTCTGGCTTGTCGAAACCTCCCGCATGCCCGTACCTTTGATAGATGAAGTTTAAAGTACAAAACCCTCGTGCTAGATCTGGGTTACGTACCGTTCTGGCCGTCTTCAGTGAGTCTAAAAACCGGTGTACGGCGACAACCCTAGGGGCGATTAGATATTGATGCCCCAATGGTATATCAGTGTTTCCAATGTATCCGGTCATCTCCTCAACAGTTGGGGTGAGCTCGAAGTCCGAGAAGTGAAAGACATTGTGCGCGGAGTCCCAATATGTGACTAAGGCTCTTATGATGTCCCCACGAGGTTTTATTTCAAGCAGACCCGTGAGACCTTTCAAATACTTTTTAACCTCACCCTGCCCTTCTTGGCCTAGATCATTCCATCATAGCCGTATTTGTACCGGGATTTTAGTCATGAGTGAAAAGGGTTCATTTTGAATCGTGCTCATCCTGCACATTTATTTAAAGAAAACGATCATTTTGGCTGGCAATGATTTTTTTTTTTTCAAAATTTACAGATTTTGGTATATATTTCTGAAAAATGGCAAGTTGGACCCGACGGGGGTTGCCTACGTATCTCACCTCCGGTGAGAATCAAACTCGCGTAGTTCGGTCCGTCAAGACAAACTATTTCTTTTATTGACCGACAAAAAACACATTTTGTTAAGAAAACACATTTTCTTTTATTGGCCGACAAAGAAAACACATTTTATTAAGAAACACATTTTCTTTTATTGACCGACAAAAAACACATTTTGTTAAGAAACCCATCGTCGTCAAAGTCAACCTTCTGTTGTCTCTTATTAACAAACTATTGGTTTTGTTGGTAAGACCCATTTTTGTATTTTCTAAAAATATCTATTTACCCACACTGTTTCCTTTTGTTTTTCGTTTCTCCTCATTATTTAAAAGCCGGTCAGCATGCAAGTTCGAATAAATGCTTGAAACAAACATGGCATAGCAAGATGGTCTTTCATTTCAAGTTGCCTGTCCTAGACGGACCCAACCCCTGTGTTGAGTCCCCTAAGTCAAATGCAGCATGATGCAAATAAGTGTTCCTACTAGGTATTCGGCATGAAGTCACGTTATTCTAAGTTTAAAAAACCTGGGTATGTGTTCTAGACTGTGTACCCGAGCGGACAACTCGAGTTGAGGAAAGAGCTCCTTTCCGGGAACCAAAAGGCCAACCGGCTTAGAAACTTTCCGAGCCTCTTTATTATTTCGGGTTATGACACTAACAGAATAAGGAGTCTCAACCAGTGAGCACATCCCGGGGGTGAGAAGTGAAGGGTTTGCGGCACAGTTTTATATACAGTTCACGTAATATCAAAGCGGTAGACATATAGCAGTTTGTATGTACAGTGCAGCTAGTATCAAAGCGGTAGACATGTAGCACGTTAATTAAGCATGTAGTAAAATCACATATAGACAAAACAACAATTTAACTGAGCTCGAATTCTTAAACCCTGAACCGAAGTTCAGAGGTTACGTCCCCAGCAGAGTCGCCAGAGCTGTCACACCTCCTTTTTACGCACCCGCGAAGGGCGCAAGGGAGTTTTTCCAATTAAAGGACAATCGAGACGGGATTAGTTTATTTAATTCAGAGTCGCCACTTGGGAAAATAATGGTGTCCCAAGTCACCGGTTTAATCCCGAGCCGAGGAAATTTATGACTCTGTAATACAGTCTGCGAAACTAGAAACCTGGATAAGGAATTCTGTTAACCCGGGAGAAGGTGTTAGGCACTCCCGGATTCCGTGGTTTTAGCACGGTCGCTCAATTGCAATTTTTTGTTTCTATCTGATTCTTTTATATATTTTAACTACGCGCTTTTAATGCTCCGCTCTTATTTTTAGAGGAATTGCGACGTCACGAAAACACATTTCGAGTCACACCGCAACCAGTACGCCTGTGACTTTAATGTATTTCAGTTTCGCCGAGAGTAAGATTTGGGTCACATAAATGCGCACCCGCATTTTAGGAAAGTAATTTGCTTACAAATCGCGCCTAAAGAGTCTATCGTCCTTATTAACTTCGGGAAAGGACCGTGAAATTAACTAAACGGTCTTTCCAGGGCTAAGTCTTCATAACAACTGATTAGAGGGCCCCGCGATTGTGTATTTACGTTTGGCGAGGCTCATCTCATTATTACCAAGGCCAATCCTATAATGAACTATATTCTCTACTTGTTTTGTCTCTAATAACAAAGAAAAATGTTGATTGTTTATCATTACCTACTAGTTTTATATTTTTTGTTTTTATCATTTCGGCCATTCAATAGAGCCTTGACTCAAAATTAACCGCCGGAAGACAATTTCCTTTTTACTTTGCTCTTAAATTACTTAAGCTTCAATTTGTATTCAAATTAGTTAAGCTAATTAGTTACCCGAAAAAATTTGTTTTATTTAGGAAAAGAATTTTGAACATGCTTCGGATTTTAATCCAATCTAACTGATAATCAGTTTTCGTGTAAATGATCTAGATCGTAGTAAATATGCATGAACTAAAGTGTACTGATAATCTAATAGCAACGAAGTGATATATCAATTGTCCAGGTTCCCTTTTTAAGCAAACTATTGATAGAACGGGATTTACATACTTAATTAACTAATTGATCATTGAACGCGATACTACTAATTCATCACCCTCGCTCAAGCTACCATCATCATGATTCTATTTACTTTCATACTGATTGTTTGTTATCATGCACTCTTAACCTGGTCAAATTAACACCACTAGCATAATTGAAATTTTTTCTTTCCAACATGTATTTCATTGATTCGTACACCCATTACATAGTACGTTTCCAGTAAACTACTTCTACTATGATAGCCTATGGAAATATAAAGTTCACATAATTACAATCCATATAGTCTATTACATGCTCAAGTTCTCTTTAATGAATATACATGTATTTAACTAAATTTCGATATGGATTAGAATGACATGATGATCAATAAGCTAAGCTTTATTTCTTCAATTCACATTTACAGCTTCAGGCAGTAGTGAAATACCCGGAATTCAACACAGCAAGAGAGTGAAGATCAGTTAAGTCGATGAAGCCAAATGACAACAGACCAACAACAATAACCAACAGCAACAAACAACCAAACACTCAGCCACTGAACACAGCTAAAACAGTAGCACAGCACCACCACCAACACAAGAACAACAGGCAGTGGCAATCACAGTCACAGCAGCACAGCAACAACAACAACACAAGAACAACAGCAACCAAACGACCAAAGCAGTAACCACCAACCCAATGAAACAGTAATTTCAGTATATCCTTGCTGTTCTCTCTCTATTTTTAGTTTCAATATCGTTTCTCCCCCTGTTTTTCTTAACTCCCAGCTCTCTCTATCTATATCTTTGTATGTGTGTCTGTCTATATCCTACTGTTTCAGCTTAGTGCTATATTTATAGCTAAAAACCCCAAACCCCTCCTGAAGGCCTGCCCAATTAACTAACCCTTGCCCACTCTTCTCTCTGCCAAACCATGCCCTGCCAATCCTATTGCTCCCTCTGTTTCAGCCACTAAGTTCTGCCTAAGTATGGGCTTTAATTAAAAAAGGTGAAGTACAAAAACCTGGTGGAGTGTCCTGCTGTGATAGCAGGCTCCACTAGGCTGTCTTATGGGTGAGGGATTAAACAAATGGACTTATCCAACCCTAATACTACATTCCAGAATCCAACAGCCAACAAACCTAATGGTGACTTGCATACGGGCAGACAGGGTGGTGAACAGTCCATTCCAACCATGCTAACATTATCTAGTATAGTAAAATCTACGAAATTAAGCGACGACATTCAATCAACACATAACATAGCAATGATAACAGTTAGCCGATAAAACAGTGAACTTAAAAAATCTCGGCAACAATTGAAACTAAGTATTCGACGACGCTAATCGACGCGAGTTCGTATCCTATAATTAACATATTCCAATGAGCAATACAGGAGAGCAATTGACCAAACCAAAAGGTCTTGGAGATGAAGAACAAAAATTCGAAACAAAACGGAAGAATGAATGAACAATTAAACCACACAATGAGCACAACAATATATAAAACAGAAGAAAATTGAAATACCTTATGAAGGCAATCCGAAATCGAACAAACCCGGGCTTACACGGACTTGAAATTGCATTTTTGAAGTAAACATGCTTTAATTGAAGTGTTTTTCAAACGAAAAACACTCCAATTAGAGCCTATTGACTCCAAATACTGTTGATTTGGACGAAATCCCAAGTTTCCTAGAATCTAGGGTTCTTAGGCTCAAATTGGGGTTCGAGCATTTCTGGTTAGATTCGAACGAAACCAGGGTTGGTAGGGGTGTGAGGGTGGTCTGGAGGGGCTAGGGTATGAGTTTGGGGGGATTTGGCGTTGGCTCGAGTTTGACTCGAATCTTCAAATGAAGATTCGAGGAGCTCCGAAGTGATTCGAGGTAAATGAAGGCTGGATTCGTAATGGGGGAGGTGAGGGGAGTATTTGGTGTTAAGATGGTGGCCGTTGGCCTACCGGAACCGCCGTGGGGCGATTTCCGGCAGGCGGAGCACGGCGGAGGAGGGCGGCGTTATGCTGGTCTGTGAGAGAGACGGGTTCAATGTGAACGGCTAAAGGGGATTGGGCATCTGGGTATACTAAAATGGACGAATTAATCGGAGCCGTTGGATCAGATGATCTGAACGGCTCAGATCGATCAGGGATTATTGAACGTCGTCGTTTCTTGGTGGGACGAGGCCGTTTGGCTTAGCGGGTGGGGCGGACTGGTCCAGGTGTGCTGGAATTGGGCTGGGGTTATTTTGGCTCTTTGGGCCTGGGGTTTAATTATAAAGTGGCCCAATCCTATCTCTTAATACTAGACTCCATGATGTATTACATATATATATATATATATATATATATATATATATATATATATATATATATATATATATATATATATATATATATATATATATATATATATATATATATATTAACTTGTAACACAATTAAATTTTCCACTACAATTATCCTACATAATTACATATCACCTAAAAATGTAAATTACATAATTTCGATATCAAACACTAAAAATGCAAAACCTAATATATATTTTTTTTGTATTTTACTGATTTAAATAAATAAACATGCACACAAAAATATAAATTTAAGATAAAAATAACACAAAATCACAAAAATCATGCCCAACACGAAACTATTTTTATTTTGAATTTTCTGGGAGTACTTCTCAGGTAAGGCAAAAATCACGTGCTCACAATGTCACGCACCTAGTACGTTCAAATATGAACATGTTTAATTTTTTTGATCCAGTTACATAAGTTGACACTAATGACCTGTATGTTCAGCAAGTTTATTCTTGAATACACTTAAGACTATGAGATCAGCTAGTATTGCTGTCATAATTTTGGTGGGATTGTTGCCATTGGTCTTTGGTATTTGTATAACTATGTGTCTAGTATGGTCAGGTCTTAAAAAGAAAAAACCGTTAGACAACTTGGAAAGAGATGGCGGCCGCATAAGAAATGGGAACATGGTTGTTTTAGCTGGAGGTGGTGTTGCTGTTGCTGGTGCTGCTGCAGGTACTGTCGCTGAAGAGAACATGACCGAGGAGGATAATAAAAATCGTGATAAAGATACCATTACTATTGATCTTGGTGATGTTGCTGAAGTTGTTGAAGCAACACAAGGTTGTTGTTGCGGTGGTGGTGGTTGTGGCGGCGATAGTGGTGGTTGTGGCGGTTGTGGTGGAGATTAATTTGAATCCCAATCACCCTTTTCCCAACTTTGGTGCTTTGCTCTTGTTGCAGTTTCACTACTTCGGATGTTAGCGCTGTTTGTGAGTATGTATAGCACCTTGGGCAGACAGGCAGTATTTTGATAGTGTTACATTGTCTTTTCTTTGTCGCTATAGTTAGTTGAACATTTGTATATGTATAGTCATACAATGGCTCTGGTCTCTATTTCTATCCTTCAAATGATTGTATTTTTCCCACTTCTCTTGTAAATCTACAACTTAAATAAAAAGAAAGGCCTACAACTCTAATATAGATGTGATTGGTCTAGAATGTTAGTAGTAGTACTTCCTTTTGGTGAAAAAAGAAATATATAGTGGTACAATATGCAGAAACTTGTCTAACCTCCACAGCTCTAGATGAACTGCGAAGTATACATCAATCCTCCTACAAACTCGAGCATTTCCAGTCCAGCATAAAATAAATTGTTATGAATCAGCTCCAATCCAATATTAGTGTCACAACCCCAAAATCGACATAGTTGTGGTGGCGCCTATCATGAAACTAGGCCATCCTACACAATCCCAAAGCAAACCAATATTTCATAAAAGGAACGTTTTAACCTATATATTAATCAAATAAAATCCCATAACATAAGTCTAAATAACAAGTGCGGAAAGAAAATACAAATCCGATATCGGGATGTCAAGTCACGAGCATCTACTAAGGTCTGAATACAACTAGTACTACCACAGCCTAGAAAATACTAAAATAGCCTATGGAAGATGAGAGGCAGAGGAGCAAGGCTGCAAACGCCAGACATCTACCTTGCTAACTCCGATGGACCTGCCACTGAGTAATCAACACATGCTACCAGGCTTAAAAATACCTGAATCTGCGCACAAGGTGCAGGAAATTGAGATTAGAGGTTAGTGGATCACTCCCAAGAATGATTCGAATAGATTCAAGATTTATATGTAATAATTGGGGATCTTTAGGATGTGTATTCGACTAGAACTGAGGTTTACATGGGAGGGTGTCAAGACTTCTGGGATTTTTTATATCGGTATGGGTCCTACATATCAGTATGAGGAAGGTGTAGGTAATGGGTGTAAGTATGGATATGAGATATGCCCAAGGGGCTGTATACGAGTGACTGTGAGATATACCCTAGAGGCTGTATACGAGTGATGTTTTGCTCGAGGGGCTATATTTGAGTGATTGTTTGCCCAAAGGGCTGCTTATGAGTGATGTTTTGCCTGAGGGGCTGTTTATGATTTCATAATTTCTACTCATTGTTGCATTGAACCTCCGGTTGAGACTCTTGAAAAAAATCTTCAAATGATTTCTACTAGAACTGAGCTTAAACGTAACATGCTTTATTGCTCGTCACTACTGATCCAAACTCTGCTTTCAAAAGCTTATTGTACTTTTACTGAGATTTCATGATATGGACTTTATATGCCTTATTGCTCGTCACTACTTCTGAGCCTTAGTTTATTTTGGTTACTTACTGAGTTGGCGTACTCACGTTACTCCTTGTACCTTGTATGTAGATCCAGACGTTCCTAGATGCCGTAGCAAGTACTGATTGTTCAATTATAGATCCATCGGAGTTAGTGAGGTAGCTGTCTGGCAATCGCAACAATGCTGTCCTTCCTCTTTATCTTCCCTGTATTCAGTTATTTCCAGACTATTTTAGTCTTAGTAGTTTGGACAGATTGTCGTAGATGATCATGACTAGTGACATCCCGATGTCGGGTTTTTCTCTCTGCACTTTTGTTATTTAGATGTTCTTTATGAAGTTTTATTGTTAAATAGCTTGAATTTCTCTTTGAAAATAAAATATCGCATTTTTTTTGGTAATGAGTCGGCATGCCTAATTTCACGATAGGCGCCATCAAAACAGTGTAGTTTTGGGTCGTGACAGGTTTAATAAATATAATGATTTCGTAAAATAATGTTTACCAAATCCTAACATTTTTACTGTTTGAAATAAGTCTATGGTTGTAAAAATTGAGGTTTTTCACGGTTATATAACAAAGGGTTTACAACATGATACAATATCATGTTAAGAACAATGGAAACAAACATGATACCAATGAAAACAATACAATAAGGAACAATATAGGTTATTTGTTCTTTTTTCGCCAAAAGAAGCTGATTTATTTTGATTTTAATTAGAATATCCAAGAAGCATATGCCAGCTGTGTCAGCAAATTGATCACTACTCACTAGTTGCTGATAATTAATATGATTGAACTTATCTAATGTGTTCTAATCCTGTGTTTTACTTTAAATACTTATTTTTGTTGACTAACTTCCCTTCCTTTTCTTATTAGTTATTACAATGTTAGTATTTTTATGTATATAGGATTAATTTGTCCAGTACTATTAGGTGTATTATTATTTTGTACTGAAACAGCTTTCAGCTTCCAACAACTGCTAATTTTATATAAAACATAAAAATATAAACAAACTCCGTGGCGATTGAGTAGCTTACCAAATACAAATAAAATTCTCACCATTATAATTATCTGCACATTATTAGCGTTTAAATCTCTTAACACCTTCATATCACTGGATAATTATTGAAGTTCTCTCCAATATTTTAATCCAACTTACTGCTACTTAACAATGTTGACCCTTGTGTTATTATCCTTCTTCACGCATGAACAATAATTCAGCAACATGGCATCCCTTTTCTCTTGCTTTTGTGGCGAAGGATTTGGAAAGGATCGCAGTATAAGGAGAGATTGGAGCTTTCCCCATTCACCTCCTTTGGGCCCAGATTTATCTGACGTTGAAGAAAATGATGAATATATGTACCCCCAAAAGATTGCTCAAGGAGGATCCGCTCCTTTAGCTGCACCTGCTGCTACTGTTGTTTATACAAATGATGACGATGATATTGGATACAGTAGTGATGGAGGTATTGATAAGAATAACCCCGTTAATGGTAGTGATAACGGGGGTAATAGTACTCCTCCAACTGGTGGTTACGGTGATGGTGTCTATGAATATGCCGATGGTGGATACGGTAGTGATGGTGGATATGCTACTGGTGACGGAGGAGAAGAAGAAGATAGCGGCGACGGTAACTATGGCGGTGAGGATGACAGTAGCTACGGCGGCGGTGGATACGAGAGTGCATGAAAAGCATCACATGCATGCGATCGATCAGTTTTTTTCTTCCAGTATGTGTGCAATATTATTTCTCATCGTTTAAACTTTTTTTTTAAAATTTTTATTTTACTTTAATTTATGTGTATTAAAGATTGAGAAATTAGAGCTGGTCCTAGCATGATCCTTTTTCTTCTTATTATTTTGTTGTCTAGTTTGTGATTTTATGAATACAAGTCTTTATTATTAAGTTACTAAGTCAACTTAACTCAAACAGTCCACTTATTTAACTTAATATTTGTTTTAACAGTTCAAATAAAAGCTTTTCTCATCTTACAATAGCGTGTATCCTTTACTATCATTACTTCATAATAGGTTTGAGAACCATGGTAGCTTCTCGTAATTAAGTGGTGATGTTTGCTGCTCTCCATAGTACTATGGTAATGTTTACGATAAAGAAAAGAAGTGATACATCTTGACTAGAAGAGAAATACTCCAGTATTTCTAGGCCAAGCAGCTTGTGGGTCTTAAATACAAGCAAGTTAACTTTGTATATAATCACTTCACTTTTGGTAGTTACGTTACTTTTAATGAAGTCCTACCCGCAAGGGGCCATGTAAAATATTTTTAAGATGTAAAATTATCTAATTAATCTTTATACTGAATTGGGTCAACTGTCAACTGAGTTATTGTGGTTCAACTTATGTGACTAAAAGCTAATGGGCTTGTATTCCAATGGAGATTACACAATATACCTACCAAGCCCAAAATTAATTACTTGATTCTACCAAACCTCAACTCTTTAAAAAAAAATAGCACGGTCTAGCCAGTTTTCGGACTGGTCATTCAAAAGTAGCCAGTATATATCAAGTCAATGAAAAATACCCACTATTTTGCTGCAACATAGATCAGTCCAGCATAATATACTGGAGCTCGGTACACATGTGTATGAACTTCCAGCATATTATGTTGGAACTCCAACACACGGAAAGTTCCAACATAATATACTGGAGATTCGAGAAACTTATTTATGAACTTCCATCATATTATACTGGACCGGTATACTTTGATGGAGCTCCAGTATATTATGCTGGAGTTTTAGTGTACTTATGCTGGATACTTATCCTGGAACTCCAGTATAATATGTTGGAGTTCAAGTATACTTATGCTGGAACTCCAGCATAATATACTGACGTATTTTCCGGGTTTTGAATAGTATTTTTGCTCAAATTTATCTTTACATGAAAAGTGGCTAAATTTCAATTACTTTTGAAATTGGGCTATTTTTGAACAACCACTTGTAAATCTGGCTACTTTTGAATTTCTCCCTATAATTTCTGCGTATGCGGCCCATTTTAATTACCAGGTCCACCCAATCCCCTTTCCCTCTTCTTTTTTTTTTTTTTGAACGATAGGAAACATATATAATTAATACGAAAACAAACTTACACCGCAGTTATATAGTCTTGGAGGATATTACTATTGTTTAGAGTTAGTAAACTATTACAAACACCGGTACTTAGTTTCTTAATACCCAAACGAAGGCCTTGCAAGTCCTTTTCAAAAATGGCTTCAGCAAAAAGACGTGGCCATGCTTGGTGATAGCATTTCCCTGGTTTGAAATTCTTGACAGCTTCCTTAACTAAGCAATCTGCTACTGTATTTCCTTCGCTAAAATTGTGCCTGATCACTGGAAATTTCAGTTGAAGCATTAACGATCTGCAGTTAAGTGAACATGCATTAGTTCTAACATTTTCATCAGAAATCATCTTTAATATATCCGTTGAATCAGCTTCAATTTCAATTTTGGCAAACAGCGTCTCCACAACTATCTTTAAGCTTTCCTCTAATGCTAATAGTTCTGCCTGCATGGAGCTGTAAATGTAACAAGATTTAGTGAAGCCCATGATTCAATTACAAGTGCTATTTCTGAATACTCCTCATATACCTGCATGGAGCTTATCTTTCAAGAATGCCCCATCGATGTTAAGCTTAATTTTGTTTGGGAAGGTCTTTCCTATTGAATGTTGATCTCAATAGAAAGATTTTGTAGGGTTTTTTCAGTAAAGAAAAAAAATTCCCATATTTGATGAAAAACCTGCCTAGGGTTTATGTCCATATCCAAATTATTTATTTTATTATCGTTCCTATTCCTCCAAAGATTCCAAATCGTAAAAGAAAGGACGCTTTTTCAAGGATACTGCTGATGGTTGGCATGGCTTTGAGCATTCCTTAGAATAGCTAACCAGTTAGAATGATCATCATTATGATTAATAGTTAGACCAATACTAGACCAATAACGCTTAGCTATAGGGCCTAGGAGAAAAATATGAGCGGCATCCTCAAGTCCTTTTTTGCACATTGGACAAATAGGATCAATGTTCATACCAATATATAGAAGGTAAGATCTACAAGGCATTTTATTATGTATGCATTGCCAAAATAAAAACCTGAATTTTAGCAGGACAATTGAGATTTCAAATCCAATTAAAATCAGGCTTATTATCCCGAGTCGTTTCTTGGTTATCATCTAAAACATTGTAGCAGGACTTGAAAGAAAATATGCCATTTCTTTCAAATCCCAGGTCATTAGATCCTTTGTCATTGAGCATAATTGAATAGGAGTAGCACTGATCTTTTCAATAAGAGAAGGGGGTAGGTTAAAAGAAATTTTTGACATATCCCTGGCAGTGTTTCGCACAACGGGTAGTATTTCGACGGACGGAAAATGCTCCTGTGACAACTGGTATCAGAGCAGAGCAGGTTCGTGGGCGGAGACACGACGTGCACTGGAACTGGTAGCCAGGTTCGTGACGAGGTCAAGACGGACATGAACGAGACTGCAAGACAAGGGGTCAATGTGCTTGTTCGTGGTAGGACTGTCTTGGTTGAAAAATTCTTTAAAAGCCAAAGAAGGATGTGATGCAGAAAATTTCGAGTTTGTGGGTGCCAAAAATCAGTGTGGGATCTTTCAAATCAGTCAGTTGACGTGCTGGTTTTGCTATGGGTTTGACGTACCGAGAAATGCAAGGAGAAATAAAAAATATTGCACTTGAGGGCAAGGACAACGTATTCTCTAACAGAGTGCTGAACTTGGCGTCTTGGCAAAAATGGGCAGCATGAGTCGGGATCTATTCGACGAGGGCGTCGAATTCAACTGGTTGGGTGGTTTGTTAAACCCTTGACTAAGTTGATCGGCAAGCGGCGCGGCAGTGGCAAAGATTTTGGCAGGATGGCCTTGCCATTGGCCTTATGCGCGAGGAAAATCACATGCAAGACAACGCGGGTGTTGTCGATGGCAACAAACTGTTGCAAGGGCAAGTGTGATGGACTACACTTATTATTGAGGGCTTTGGGGTGACGGACTACATCAAGAATAAAAGGGAGTTGTTTGCAAGCAAAGGCCAACACCTTGACGAAAGGTGGACCTTGAAGAAAGGCGGGCGAAGCGGATGCTTGACAAGGCTAATCGAGAAAGACCTAGGCGCTAAAGTGTGGCAGCTTTGTGCCAAGGCAAAGGGATTGGCAATGTGGTGTTGCCATGACTTAGGTGAGCGGACTGGCACCTAAGTTAAGTGTGGGAAAATGACTCGGCAAAGGGAAGGGCATCAAGACTTGGTGACTTGAGGCCAAAATCAGCATTGGCATTGGCAATGGGCAGACTTGATCCAGTAGGGGCGACTTGACAAGAACAATCAACTGTGGCAGCGGGTGGCGTGCGGCAAAGTCGTGGGCGACGAGCTGTGGCGATGGCATTAAGCGAAGTAGTGTCAAGAGCCAAGGCTGGGGCAATGCCAGCCTTGGGCGTGCATCAGCTGGCCAAGAATGCACATGTAGTGCACATGGAGCGGTTTCCAAGTGTGTTGTGCATGTGCCAAGCAGTTGAACGGTTACAACCACCCATGTCCAAATGTTGTTGATTATAGGCTGAGTCTTTGCATGTTTTGTGGCATGTCTTAGGCATGTTCCCACGTTTTTTATCATGGGGATCATTTCCAATCAGTGTCAACTCAACATAGGAGTTATTTTTGGGGCTGGCAGCCTAGAAAATGGGCTAAGTACTTAGGGAGGGAAATAGTCTTAAAAGATAGGCATAGGGTTGTCTATTTTGGGGCTTGAGCATGGCAAAATATTTGCCATTGCCTTGCCAAACGAGTTGGGAGCACGAGTGGCCTTAGGCAAGGGCTTTTTTAGGGCAGAATCGGGCACTTGGTTGACAATTTTGTGAGTTGGTGCCTGCCAAGAGTGGCAACACCTTGCCAAACTCGGATATTTCCTTTGTAATTGTATATATTATAAAAGGTTGGGATAGGGTTCCCGTAAATCTGTTGTCTCCTTCTTTTAATTATGCTGCCTTGAATTTTTCTTAGTGTAAAACCTCAGAACCGATATTAAAATTGGGCGAATGCTGATGTTAAGTGGGGACTTCACTGCCGCACAACGGGTTTCGACGGACGGAAAACGCCCCTGTGACAGTTACCACTGTGGGGAATGTCGATTTAATGGCTATAGCCTATATGGGCGATTATCACCCCTAAACATTGACTAGGTAATCATCTATCTCTTGGACGTTTGAGAAAGATAAACTGATTTTTAAAATATCATTGCAGTTATATATATGATGCAACAACAAAGATCGTGGATTACCTGGGTAGAATTGGCAGTTGGTTAACTTCACCTAACTCTGTGTAGATGATATAAATTTAGGAAAATCTTGTATTTGCATTTTGTATATTTCGCAAAAGTAATAGAACTATTTATTACTTTGCAAGGAATTAAAGAGATTAAGGTGTGAATTAATAGAAAGCAATAGATAAGGTGAAACTAAAATATGTTAAGGTACAAATCGTAAAGAACTCAAAAGCACCTTACACGTGCGAGATTAGGCAGCCAAATGTTCGTTTTCTACTTTAATTCCATAAATAGAAAGAAGTTTTAGATTAAACTTTCACGTATTTACTCAACTTCCTTCTTAATGCATAGACTGAATTGATTTTGAACTTGTTTGGCCGATCGAAGAAGTTGACATCATTGAGAGAGACATTTCTTTTATGTTTGCATAACCAAAATTACCTACAATTAGGTTCTGATTTACTCATATTGATTTTATAAAAATAATAATCACCTTTTGTTAAAAAATGAGCACTCAATCCAAACCTTAATGCGAAGCTGATCATTATGCAAGATATAATATTAACAATATATAGTACAGAGAATAAATTGTGAATATCAGTTTACTAAAATTTTATGTTAATATGAATAAGAATATGAACATCTAACTCAAAATTCTAAAATAATGGATGAAGTGTAGCCAATAAAAAAGTGTATCATTTAACACCTTTTCTTTTTAAACCTAATAAAGTGGCGTGTCATTTGGCGGATAGAAGGAATCACATCACATGGTTTTTCTATTGATTCCCAGGGGCGGATGCACCCACAGGAAAGCGGTGTCATCGGACACCGCTCTACCAGAATAATTTATTAAATGTGTATAAATTATTAATATTACAAAAAAATATTTGTACTTAATTTATAATGACACTACTTTTAACCAACATCTCGTTTGCTCTTCTGATCAAGCGCTTTTGTATTTTGGGAAAGGTTTTGGGTTCGAACTGGAGCCTGATGCATCACAATAATAAATTTTTCCCTTAACTTAGTTAGTTTCATCCTAAGTTGTCTTATTATTATTTTTTCTACAATCTTTTTTTTTTAGGGTGATGAAGTTGGTCGAAACCATTTGCAAAGTCAAATAATGATAATAGTTTTAAGTGATTATTTAGTGTTTTATATAAACAAAAAAAGTATTAAGAATTATTTCTGGTTAGGATATTATGAATACATTCCATAAAAGCTTGTTGAGGAGAGTTATAATAATATACTAGGATTTGTTTTTTCTTTAGTTGGATTCTAATTTTTTTTCTTTTAATTTGTATTGTTATAGTGATTCATTTAATTGTTTACTTTTTTAATATCGACACCACTTAAGAAAAATTCTATTCTATTGATCTAACTCCTAAAGGGCGGCATGCACCAAGTATTTCGTGTTCCCGCATAGTTCGAAAAGAAATTGCACCGAAGGAATATGATATCGACAATTTACCCTAATATAAGTATTAAAAAACAGTCACTAATACTTGCATTATGTTATGAAATAATAAAAGAACAAGAGCAATATTGCAGAGAAAGAGAGAGAGGAAATTCTTATTGAATTTTGGGATGAATTACAATGGGGTAAGACCCCTCTACTTATAGCACAAATATGACTTAGTCACAAAGTAAAACTCTCCACAAGATAGACATTCACTCTAAATAGAATTCTATTCATAACACTCCCCTTGAATGTCTATTCAATGATAATGTGCCTCGTTAAAACCTTAACTAAAAGAAAACCCCAGTGGGAAAAAAATTATAGAAAAGGAAAAAGAGTACACATATCTAACAATACGCCTTTTGGTTGCCTCGTTAAAAACCTCGCAAGGAAAACCCAGTGGGACAAAACCTTGTAAGGGAAAAAGAGTGCAACGCGTATTAACTCCCCCTGATGAGAGCATCAATTCACATCCTTAAGCCTTTGCATCCCAATCTTGTGCACTAGCTTCTTGAAGGTTGACGTCGACAAAGATTTTATATCAGTTTCAATATATTTTCATAACGACATAACATAGAGATCTCTTCATTCATATATTCAGGTACATGAATCTCTCATGAGATATTATGAAGTGTTATGTCATGTGATCTTCTAAATCACTTGCCTCCTTTATTATGATCATTTTGATCATTTGCTCACCTTCTTTATCAAGAAGTTTATTTGAAACCGAATTGTCTATACGCTTTAAGTTAACCATAGACTTTGTCCGTCTAGGACTTAATATGAGCATTTGCAATGAGAATATAGTTACTTTATTTGGGTCAGCAAATGCGTCTGGCATGCTTTGCAATAAATTGCACATGAATTATCCTTTTATGAACTTCAAGTTCATATTATTTTATTCGAGGATCTAGATGTATAAATGATAATTCATTCCATGTAAAATTTTCTCAACTGTTGTATCTTGTCTCCCCCTCATGTTAGAAAAAACTAACTCGTTTCCTCAACTTTGAGAACTCATCTTTGTGCTTTATGGTGTTAATCAAAATATACACCGCACATCAATAAATAATATAATAAAATTATTTGGTTCTTGACCCTGGACCACTTATGAGGGGAGAAAATAATATACTTTCGTATATAACGTATATCAAACTGATATATATAACTTTGTTCTCATAAGCAATAGTTCAGATATTAAGTGGAGGCACTCAATAAATTATTTTGCTAAACCAGCTATGATGTAGACCAACTTATCAAGATGAACTTCTTGAATAGAAAATCTGGAATATGCTCTAAATTAAATTATTGAGCAAGTTACCTCGCACACACCGGCCAGGTTGCAGGTTAATAATAATTGCACATGTAACCATCTCATAGATGCATCTTATGTGGTATACATGGCAGGTGAATGGGCCCATATTCACCTTTGATATTTCCAGCATTCATGGGATTCAATCCCAATATCAGTTGGTCAATTAATTAATGAGAACAAACAATGTAATAGAATTCGTAAAGAACTTTCTAGTTCTTTAATATTTACCCATGTGAATTCTCTTTCATTTTTGCACATCATGCTTAAATTGATATGGCAAAACCAATTATGGCAACTGGATAAATTATCAATATTGATAAATTTCAGATTTACACCATGACGTGTGCAATTATGAATAAACTCCAAGTTTATTATTGTGACGACCCGGCCCGTCGTCACGGGAATTACCACCCCGTTATGTTGAAATTGTATGTTTTATGCTTTTATATCAGTGTTAAAGTCTATCGGGTGAGTTAGGAGTGAATTGGATTGAAAATGAGGCATATAGCCTTTGTGAAGGAAACTTGAATAAGGAAAGTCAACCCGGAGTTGACTATTTGGTTAGAGGGCTCGGAATCGGATTCTGATGATTCGGTTAGTTCCGGGAGGTGATTTTTGACTTAGAGGAGCGATCGGAATTGAATTTGGAGGCCGGTGTAGAAATAGGCTTGAATTGGCTAAGGTTGAATTTTGGCGAAATCCGAACGGTAGGTGAGATTTTGATCCGGGGGTCGGAATGGAATTCCGACAGTTGCAGTAGCTTCGTTAGGTGATTTTGGATATGCCTGCAAAATTTCAGGTCATTCGGACGTCGTTTGGTCGGGTTTTTGATCGAATGTGTAATTCGGAGAGTTTTAAGAAATTTAGGCTTGAATCCGTGTGTAATTGGTGATTTTGATGTTTAGGATAGTGTTTTTATGATTGGAACAAGTCCGTATCGTGTTTTGGAGTATGTTGGTGGTTTTCGTTGGGGTCCCGGGGGCCTCGGGATGAATTCGGGGGTCCAAACGGACCAAATTGAGCCAAAGTGAGCAGTTGAACTCCTGCAATTATTGCGCAGAGAATTTTTGCTCTCTGCGATCGCGTAAGGCAGCGTTTGGGTGTATCGCGATCGCGTGGTGATGTCTGCGATCGTGTAGGTCAATGTCGGAATGCAGTGCGATCGCGTTTGGGTTCACGCGATCACGTAAGGTCAAGTCCGGATGCAATGCGATCGCGTGGCTGGAGTTGCGATCGCGTAGGGATCTTTTGTTGTTCACTGCGATCGCGTGCCAAAGGCTGCGATCGCGTAGAGGAAAAATCAGGCCCCAGGGATTTGTGCATCGCGATCGCGTGCCAAAGGTTGCGATCGCGTAGGGTTAATTGGCCTGGCAGTGAGTTTAAGTTCAGAACAGAACCAGTCGCGGGTTTCATACCCAAAACGCCATTTTTGAGTTCCAAGAGAAGAAATTGACGGGAATTGCTGGGAATTCATCGGGGATTTGTTGGAGGTAAGTTTTGTGGCTTAATTACATCATTTTAACATGAAATCATGGGTTAAATTTCTGTAAATGGAAGATTAAAGGTGGGTTTGAGCCCTAGGCCTAAATTAAAGGAAAACACCTGATTTGAGTGGGCAAATGGAGTCCGATTTTGGTAAATTTTATATGCCTAGACTCGTATCGAGATGAGGATTCCGAATATGTGACTTTTGTAATTTTTCGACAAGCGTACCAAAAGTCGGGTTTTGACAACTTTGGGAATTTTGATGTAAATTGAGTTATATTGATTGGGTGTCGTCCCATTGGCCTAATTTGTTGTGTTTCTACTGTATTTGATCAGATTCTACGCGTGCGGGGCTTGATTCTCGTGGCAAGGGCATTGCGGAGTAGTCGTCGTGCCGTATTGAGGTGAGTAATAGATGTGGGTGATGACGAGCGGGTTCGAAACCCCGGTATACCACTTTGTGACGCTGTATAGCGGCGAGACACGCACACTCTCGAGAGTGCGGGGTCGATCATGAATTGGAGACTATATATTAGTCCAACCTGTTGATACTGTATTATTGGCTATTCTCGAGCCGTTGAACCTCCTTCTTGGACGGTTGAGTATATTGTGGGTCGTGAGCCAAGTTATTGGATCCCGCGAAGATCGTTATCATTGTCTTATCATATAGACATGCTAGTTTACTACTAGTCCGTGAGCTATTTCTGTTATTATGCTAATTCCAATCTCCGGAACTTGATATTCCTGTTTTCCAACTGAAAAATGATAAAAAGCGTTTTCAAAAACTACTTTTGAGCCTCTGCGAGGCTGTATCTGCATATTAGCCGACTAGTAGTGGATCGGGCTGCGCGCCGCAGCGAGATATATGTTGGATCGGACTGCACGCCGCAGGGATATCTCTATGAGATGTGCTTGGGCTGTAGGAGCCCCTCCGGAGTCTGAACCCCCACAGTGAGCACGGGTAACAAAAATTGGAGTCGGGCTACGCGCCGTAGCGGTCATATCATGCATTGCATTGCATTTAGCTACATCTGCTAGCTATTATGCTATTTATTGGTATTTGTTGGTACAGGTACAGTGAATATTGATTCTATGACGGGGTAGCTGATTATAGTTTTACATAGTGCTTTATTGCGGATTTCTTATCTGCGCCGTCTTACCCTTGTTTATTACCACTGAGTCTGGCAGTACTCATTTTACTCCCTGCACCTTGTGTGCAGATCCAGGTACCTCTCAGCAGTGATCCAGTAGCTGTGCGAGGCGACATCTGTGTGATATACAAGGTAGCTGCAGAGTCCGCAGGACCCGATATTCCTTCCTACTGTCTTTTGATTTTGTATTGACATTTCTTTCCGCACTTGGTATCTTGTAAACCTTTATACACTCATGTTCAGTAGAGGCTCATGACTCTTGACCCTTCGGTCTATGGGAGTTAGTATATTTTGGGACTTGGTCTCCCCGCTGTTGGTATAAATATTACTATTGTTTCATATTTTGAAATGCCTAAATGGGTTAAAGAGAGCTTCTAGCTCCGTTGTCGTTATTGATTGGTCAGGCTGGCTTAGCAATGTGCTGGGCACCATCACGACCGGATTTGGGGTCGTGACAATTATGATATGGGTTTTATATCAATAAATATTCACTTTATTGTGATATTCTTTTGTTTATGCAGTACAAATTGGAGAATAAAGTGGGTAACTTTTCACATACATATTACCCAGCTACAAGTTGTAGTAATGAAGATATTAAATCTTTCCTTTATTTATAGTCTCGATATAATCAACTGCTTTCGCATATACTTTGGAAACTGAATAAGTTTCTTTGAGACTTACTACAACACAATACCTTATTGGTAACCAATTGTGTTTCTCCAAAATAGTAATAATTGGCTATTCCAGAGCTCTCAATTAATTTTGCACTATCACATATTCATTATCATCCATGTGGTGAATATCTCTTTTAAAGAGAAAGTTATACCATTATGGCCATGATTAAAATAATATGCAAGATCTATTTCTTGCATTATCGTTGACTTTTAATAATTACATTGCCAAAATATTTTGGCGTACAATAGGTGTGTGACCAATGACCATTCATGCAATAATAATGATATTATTTTCTTATATCATCTCAAACCTCCTTGTATAGGTGAGTCTGGTGTAATCACTACCACTAGCACATTTATATTCTTCCAAAAACGAATATATATTCATAAATTAGATGATTTCTCATTCACATCATGAATGGACCATAATCATCTGTATGTGCTTTATAAAATCTCATGTCAAATCGATGACAAATATTTTCACAAATTGTGGGATTATTTTGAGAATCCTTATTGTTCTCATTACCACAAATGATGATGATTATAATTTCGTCTATTGCCACGTCCACATCCATTGATACATTCACGATAATAATTTTATCTTCTTTCAGACTTATCACATATTGCTATCGCATTCTCTCAAGGGAATGAGAATGGAGAAAATTCAATGGGACGGGTTTTCACTTTTTGTGCGCATGATCATCCATGACTTTGATCATGGCAAAACATAGAAATTTTACCACTTCATGTGAGTGTAATTTCTTAAAAACTCCATTAGAGTTATAATCAAACTTTGCTGTCTTTGCCTGTATATAAAATCAAATTATAGAATTTCAAGAATTTGAAAGAGAAAAGTAAAATACTTACCTTAAATCCAGAATTTTAATCATGAATGAAGTTCATGAAACAATTGACAATCATTATGCTCAATCCCAAAGTTTCTACTCAATTGGTTAGAGTCTCGTGCTGATAACGTGTTATGAAATAATAAAAGAACAAGAGCAATATTGCAGAGAAAGAGAGATATGAAATTCTTATTGAATTTTGGGATGAATTGCAATGGGGTAAGACCCCTCTATTTATAGCACAAATATGACTTAGTCACAAAGTAAAATTCTCCACAAGATAGACATTCACTCTAAATAGAATTTTATTCATAACACATTAAGTTATGTTATCTATATTATACTCCTAGGATTCGACCCTTTTAATTTCGGACCATGTTTGAACACTAAATACTTTGTTCCTTTTTAACTCCTAAAGCTAAAAATAATTGAAGACAAAAGCATCACATCAAATTAAGCTTTTAAGCACCCAACTGTAATATATGCGGTGGAAACATGTGCACCAAATCTTGTGTTGGGTGGTCGAAATGTTACAGGTAACAAAAAAGATCAAAATCCACTATCTTATGGCCGACCCCGAGAGGTCATGCACCAATCTTTCCCTTGTTATTGCTCTAGTATCTTAGACTTTAAGAATGTAATTTTGTTTGGGCACACCTGGCTAAACATTTCTTCTTCGTAATGCACCACTAACCATATAATGGATCGCTGCTTACTAAGTATTTAGACTTTTCTATAATATAATTTTATTATAATAGTCTATTTTCTTTTGGACATATTGTGTTATATATATATTATGCATTCTTTATAACAGTTTTTCACGATAGCAACAAAAAAATCAGATTATTATAAAGAAGTTTTTGCTGAATATAAATGATATCTTGATACCAAAATTTCTCAGGATACGATTGCTTGTGAGTGTGACAACTCTTATTCATTTTCCATTCATAGTGATTCAACTATTTTGTTCTTTGTCCGTAGTGGGCCATGTGTAAAGAATCTGAAAATTTAAGACAGAATTCAAAAGTAAGGGATAAACAAGACCAAATTTTAGAAACTTCTATAGATGTCTATGTAATACTATGTGGAAAAAAATCGAAGAATTTAATACAAAAGCTTAATTCGTTGAGTGAACTAAACTAGAGACATTAACCGATGCTGAGCAACTCAAAACTAGTCAACTGAATGTACTAACCAATTGTTTACCACACAAATACGAGTAACAATTAAATTCGATTTGTAATTTTAAAGATATGTGATTAATTAGTTCAATACCAATTAATATAATCAAGAAATAAAAAGTAGAAATGAAGGAAATAAGTGAATGAAACCAATGCAACTTAGTAGTGGTGACCTCGAGACGGGCTAATAGCAATAAAATAAATAAGTAAAGCAAGAACAGTAGAGCTAAAGAACACTGTTGATGAACAACAGGCAAAAAGTAGAGAGTATATTCTTTTCTCAGTGATTATGTATTCTTACGAATGATTGGGGTCCTTTTATATAATAGGGGAACCCTAAATAAGAAATATATCTATTTACAGTAGGGAATATTCTTGATACAGTTGTCTAACTGCCTAGTACGGAATCGTACAATCCTATTCGGAATTTGCGCCATGATTTTGGGGGACGTGGAAGGAATCCAGCTCATTCTGTTACAAATTCTTAACAATACTATTTCGGGGTCGGGCGTACTTAGCCCAGGTAATCCTCATACTCCTATCTCCGGGCATTACACTCTGTCTTTGAGCTCGATTCTACTTTACCGGTCTCGAACTCGACCTCACTCGAACTAGGGCCTATGACGGACCCTCGAGCCTATAAATCGGAGCCATATAATTTTGACCGTATACAGATAGTCCACGCATTTCTTAGAATAAGATGATAAGAAATGATTTGAACCTCAGTTTTTTCGAGCCTCGTGATAACTTCATGTCCGTGATGTAGGCGCCTTGAAGTGATCGGAAATGTCACGTCAGCATGCTTCCCCAAAATATCAAATGCATGCCAACACTGGTCGGCTACTAGCGTCGTCGCCTTTCTATAAATATACTAATCAGTTGAACAAATAATGGTATGCATTTCATCTTAATTTAATTTGATGTTTTGCCTTTTGTTATTACTTTCTCTAATCATCTGTTTCCATGGTTCGAGTCTCCGACCTGCTGCATAGTAGCAACTTTGCCAGTTACGCCAGGGTTCTCCTTTTCAAAGCTTTGATTTGAAACAACGAGAGAAAGGCGCGGAATTCTTCCCGCATAAAAAAATATGTGAACTTCACCCTGCCACTCATCTCTTTAAACTTCAACCTGGTGTGGCATTTCATTCCTTTTCCTTTTTATGGAGTGAGATGGCACTATCGTCTACTAGATTTTGCATCATACGCTGGTATAACGTCCCAAAGATGAACATTCTTAGATCGTTGCTTGTGCATTTTTCAACATTTTTGGTTTTTCTTGCTACATTTTCTTATATCCCCTTCTAGTCTTTTTCCTCTGCTGCTCTTTTCTAAAGGGTTATGGCCCGAAATTTGAATAGAATGCTCAATCCCAGCTAATGGAAATGTAGTTACATTTTTATCGAGGGTTTTTCGTCCTAAATTTCTTCAAGCACACAAACATTTCAAAAGACCAAAATGGGGTTCCCGTGAAGGAGGTTCCCGAAGAATCCGCTCTCGAGGTCGTGCCCCTAAAAGTAGATTAGGATCTTGGCTTTTGTTTTTTGCTTCTTTTTTCATGTGTAAGGACCCTTCGTGGATGTTAATCCTCTTAAAAATACCCTTAAGGTTTTTGTTAATCCTGGAGCTAAGCTTAAATTGATTTGATGCGAGCTAGGGACATCGGGACTCTTGAGTATCAACACCAGGCCGATGCGAGCCCATGTCTCGATATGTCAATTTAATAACCAAGGAAGATCTGGTGCAAGTAAAGAAGGACTGCAAGTGGGAGAACAACAAAGTAGTGATCCCTTCCCTCGAGGATGATATCACTACATATAAAGCGGGGTACTTAAGCGTGTATACTTACCCATTCACGTTGGGCCGTGCAGTTCCAGCTCATGGTCCCGTAGATCTAGTTATTCTCGACTTTTTCAACGATACCGAGTGATGTTTTCCCAGATCTACCCTTCATTCTAGCGAATCGTTCATTTGATCAAAATCTTTTCGAGTTAGGTCGAGGGGATGCCTTTCACCCTCAACCAATTGATCAGGCTATACAGTCCTCGACTTTATTGCAGTGGCTTGATAAAATTGCAACGCCAATCTTTGAAATCTTTCTTCTCCAGTATTGATGAGGATAAAGACCGAGGGTGGATGAGTCAGCTTGTTCGAGTCAGAACCTCTAACCAGATTTCTGCTGATTGAATGCTATTCCCCGAGGAGTGGAACATGAAATGTAAGTACATAGTAATTTTATACCGTGCTTTCTCTTCTTGGCTTTATCTTTTCCCTTGGTCTAACTCTTTTCCGATGGAACGACTAATGCTTGATTTCCCGGTAGGGTCCCGTATCTTGAAGGCTGGGTCCAAAAAATGGCTTCCACTTCCTCTTATCCAGAGCGTTGCTGGCGAGATTTGGTCAAGAGCCAATGGGAGGCCAAAAATTATAGTGAGTTCTCTTGTTTTTTTACTTGTACTTCTTTGGTGGAATACTTACTTAGGCTTTGTGCAAGTCCCAAAGACGCTGTTGCTATGCTGCCGGCCCCGGCTGGTGAAGAAGAGATCCCGAAGCCTTCTAAAGAAAAGAAAAGAAAGGAAAAAGGGAGTCACCTACAAATCCCTCAAAGGCCAAGAAAAGTGTGGATCAAAAGTCTAAGGCCGATAGGATGGCCTTATCTCCAAAAACGGCCCAACGCCTCTGGGATCACAAGGAATAAGAGGATGACGACTGCCTGTTGGTAGCTCATAAAAGAGGAAATGCCGGTTCTTCGAAGTTCGTCGAGTTAGTGATGGTTGATGTGGTTTATTCCAAGGCTGAAGAAATCTCCAAGGGGAGTTCAAACAAAGACCCCGAGCCATCAGGCAGAAAAAGGCACCTCGTCTAGGAGGCCATTTAGGTGGCAAGGTCGGGGGGTCCGATCTCGAGCCTCTTCAATAAAATAGAATTCCTAGAGTGGATCACTTGGGGTAATCAATGTGGATGACTCACCGCCTGGTCCCGAGTTCTCTGATGGGCAAATTTTAGATGCTTAGAACAAGAGATCTTCTAAGGTGGGGGCGAGCCACGAAGGGCATGACATCTTTAGAGAATTCCTTAGAGATGGCCCCAACCCAGATTCGTCTTTCATCTTTGATGAGGCTCGTCGACTCTTCAAACAACTAAATTTTCTGTCCTTTAGAATTATGCATGTGTTTTGCTTTTGCTGTTCTGAATCTAACTTTCACCCTTTTTTATGAAGGTTGTGGTGCTCCATAAAAAAGCATTTCCCAAGTCTCAAGTCGATCTTGCTCAATGTGAGGCTGAGCTTAAGAAGATCTCCGAAGAGATGGACAGTCTGAAAACCCTCTATGTCAAGAAGGAGGAGGAAATCAACGATCTTCGAGCCGAATTGGGAAAGGCTTGTCAACAATAAACCAAGCTTACCGAAGAGGTAATATTCCCATAAATCTTTGTCATGGAACAACCCGTTCAGTCTTCTAACAATTTTGTTTTTTAGTCTCAACGAAAAGGCGAACTGGTGGAGCAGCTTTGAAAGGAGCTTAAGATGAAGGAGCACGAAACCCTGGGCTGGAGGCAATACATGGATAATCTTGCCTCTGAGAAAGAAAACCTTTAGGAGCAATTGGCTTCAGTCGAATGTTAGTTCCAAAGCGTGAAAGAGAAGGGCCTAGCTTGAGGCCGCAAAATCGAGGAGCTCAAGGCTAAATTAGCTACTAAGCTAAGTCCAAATTTGATGATGTGGCAATTATGTCCTCGTACCCAGCCGGCGCCAAAGCAGCTAATGCCTGGGCAAAGGAGATCTCTACTATGGCCGAAGATGTGTTATCATTTGCACTCGACCATGCTGGGTGACAGTCCCAGAGGGAAACCCTCGAGGAGGTACACACTCTTCGATCTCTCAACCGATATTGAAAAGGCAAAGGCCTTAGAAGAAGAGGTTGTTGCTTTACTTTCTGATGAGGATGATTCAGCTAGTGGCTCCAGAGTGGAGGAGACGAAGATGGAGTCCCCGAGGGTGAGGCTCCCAAAGATACTGCTCCTGAAGATGCAGTTGTCAAGGATATAGCCCCAAAGTAGATTTAGGTTTCCTTATTCACATTTTTTGTGAAAGTATCTCTTGTGTAGATATGTTTTGTAATCACTTTTTGGAAATACAAGATTAACTTTTTGACTTGTGCTGGATTTTATTTTGACTTTATTTATAGAATACTTCGATTTCATAACTTGAATGGTTGGCTCAATAATTGGTTCGAACTCGACCATTGTGTCTTTATCGATAGATATATTAATCTTCGAGCTAAGTTTGAATCGATTCAATGTGATCTCATTGTATTGTGACTCTTGAGTCCAAGTCGAGTGAGAGCGGAGTCTCAAAATATATGTTATTTGCCCTTAAGCCTTTCGAAGTTGGCCCTTAGGCTCTTTAAGTTGGCCCTTAGGCTTTTAAAATTGGCCCTTGGGCTCTTTAAATTGGTCCTTAGGCTCTTTAAGTTGGGCCTTAGGCTCTTTAAATTGGTCCTTAGACTCTTTAAGTTGGTCCAATTCGGCTTCTAGAATGGCTATATAATTTTTCCCACTTTTTGGCTAAAAGACTTAGTGAAAATTTAGTTTTTCCTTAGCATTTGTTTTTTGTACCCGTTGGGACCTTGTTTGTGTACTAATAATCAAATATCTTTTGAGGGTTTTATCGAGAGATGATGTTATCGATGCCTTTAAATTATTCGAGGGTTGAATTTATCAAAGCCCATTGTATATCTTTTTTTGCCGAGGGTAGCATGATTTAATCAGTTTTTACAAAGTGTTTGAAGGCCTTTGATTTATAGTAGAATTCGGACGTCTCCGAGCCGAGTTATTTAGGTCGTAGCCTTTTTTTCATGACCTTAGTCTTTAATATGGTCGTAGTCTTCAGGTATGTCACTTGGACTTATTTTTCGATAATGTAATGAACTTGTTCGAACAGTTAGCCCCCGAGTATATTGTCCTTGGACTTTGTTTTGAGGGGATACCTCATCGAGGATTTATGAGTCCGAGTTTTTGATGACTCGGATATATTGACTATTGATGACAGTCTCCTAGTATTCGAGGGTGCTTTTATGTTTTGGATCTTGAGCCGTTTCCCATAGGATTATAAGTGTAGAGCTCGTATAATAGTAGACTTCTTTGAGACACAAAGTGTTTTTGACATAAATAGAATGCTTCTTCAAGTCATTTGAAACATACGTATATATTTTACCATCGTTGCTCGACTATCCTATATAGACACGATTCATCTGACCATTTGGCCCATTACAAAGTTTTCCTATCGAGGCCCTCTTAGGCATGAAATTTTTTCCTTGAAGAAGCTTTGGATACTGTTAAGTCCTCCTTAGGTAGCATATAATTGTTTCCTCTTTAAAAACCTTGTCGGTAAAACCAATTAGGACAAAATCTGATCTAAGGGAAAAAGATAGCAACGCATGCTTTAAAAACTAAGGCCTTCGTGTACAAAAGGTGTCTTCGAGATTGTGTACCTTCGATAGCTTCGCTCGAATATCTGTAAAATGTTAGTTTTAAACTTAAATGGACAAAGGATAAAGTCATACCTTAGCAGCAGTATCGTTCGAGTAATGATATATTCCAATTGTTTGGAAGTTGTTCACCTTCCATCATGCTGAGTTTGTAAGATCCTTTATCGACAATTTTGAGGACTTGATATGGTTCTTCCCATTTTAGGCCTAGTTTTTCTTCATTCAGGTCTCGGGTATTTAGGATGACCTTTTTTAGAACTAACTCCCCGACTCCGAAATGTCGGAGGTTGGTCCTTCCATTATAGTATGTTCAATCCTTTGCTTTTGCGCGGCTATTTAAACAAGTTTTGCTTCTTGTTCTTCATCTACCTTTGGGTTATGAAGGAAAGGCAGGCTCAAAAAATTCCACGTGAAGTCCTTTTTCTTTTTGAACCAGGATAAGAACCGATGATTCCTATCCAACGACCTCGAAATGAATTAACTCAAAGAAGCTATTTACCCTATTAAACTTTCCACACTATCCCCGATCGCGATATCTTCGATATCCTTGATCCTATTAGGGTTGATTTCGGTACCTCGATTCGACACCTTAAAGTTGAGGAAATTATCCGAGCCAACTCTGAAGGCACATTTCTTCGGGTTAAGCTTCATGTTGTATTGCCTCAAAATTTTGAATGTTTCCTGCAAATGAACTAAATGGTCCTCTATGCGCAGGGACTTAACCAACGTATCATCAATATTGGCTTCCACTGTATTAACTATTTGTTCTTTGAACATTTTGTTAATTATGCATTGGTGGGTAGATCTTGCATTTCTAAGCCCGAAAGGCATGATGTTGTAACAATAAGTTTCAAACTTAATAATAAACGAAGTCTTTTTCTGTTCCTCTGGGTTCATCTGAATTTGATTGTACCTGGAGTAAGCATCGAGAAAAGTTAGGATCTCATGGCTAGCCGTGGCATCCATCATACGATCGATGTTTGGCAAGAGGAAGGAATATTTTGGATATTCCTTGTTCTAGTCCTTATAATCTACGCACTCTAAGTTTTCTTCCTTTTTTAGGAACTACTACTACGTTGGCTAGCCAGTCGGGGTACTTTACCTCCCCGAATAGATCCTATTTTAAGAAGTTTTGCTACCTCGTCCTTTATGAAACATACTTTACCTCGGACTGAGGCCTCCCTTTTTGCCTCACCGGTTTGAACCTGGGATTGGTGCTTAGTCGATGCGAGGTGATTTTTGGTGGAATTCTTGTCATATCTAAGTGGGACCAAGCAAAGCAATCCATATTATCAATAATAAATTGAATGAGTATTTTCCTAGGTTAAGGGGTTAATCCTGTTTCCAGGTATACCTTTCTCTCGGGCGGATATTCGATAAGTATGACCTGCTTTGGTTTCTCGGCAGTTGACTTGGTTGCATTGGGCTCTTCAGGAATGAAAAAAGTTCAAGGAGTGAGAAAGTCCTCTATTTCGTCCTTGATTACCTACTATTTCGACTCCGTCGAGGCCGGGGGTTGCGATTGCTATTTAGATGTTTTCTTACCTTTGGTGCTCGATTTCTCCAAGGTCAACGACTCTGGTACCGGCACTATTTCATCAATCGCAAACATCTCATTTGCAGCATGTTTCTATCCGTAGAGTGTTTTTACTCCTTCCTCCGCTGGGAACTTCATCATCTAGTGAATATTGAATGTAATGCCCCCATGTTGTGTATCCATGGTCTTCTGAGGAGTGTGGTGTACCTCATGTTACCTTCGATGACATAGACTTGGTGTCTTGTATGGTCCCGGCAACGTTTACTGGAAAGATAATCTCTCATTTTGATGTTTTGCTTGCCATGTTGAAGCCATTAAGGACCCAGGATGCAGGTACAGTCTGATCTTGTAGGCCTAGTTGCTCCACGACCCTCAATCTGATTATGTTTGCTGAGCTACATAACAACGTTTAACTTGAATTTTATTTAAAAGGACAGATACTACCAGGGCGTCGTTGTAGGGCTGAGATATGCCTTCTGCTTCCTCGTCACATAATGATAGGATATCTTCGGGCACATAGCTCCGAGTCCGTTTTCCTCTTGTGATTGATACTTTTGTTAGTTTGAATACAGGTAATCAATGGATATCAACTTCGCCAATGATCATTTAGATTACATGTTTTGATTTTTCTTGCTCATTTCTCCTTGCATCTTTCTCCTTGAAGTGATTCTTAACTCGGTCACTTAGATATTCTCGATGGCGACCCTCGTTGAACAGCCGAGCCACTTCTTCCCTTAGCTGCCTGCAATTTTCTGTTCTATGAACATGTGTGCCATGATACTTGCACATCAAGTTTGGGTTCCTTTGAGAAGGATCAGTCTGTATAGGCCTAGGCCACTTGGTGCCTTTGCTTCTTCCAATAGATGGCACAGTCTAAGATGCATCTACGTTGAAGTTATACTCCAATAATTGAGATGCCTCTGCGGGATTAGTATGCATATAGAATCCACTTTTACTTATGAGTCCCCAAGAACTTTGACCTTGATCATTTCGTCGATCGCTTTGATGAGTGTTATGGCTCGGGCCGCTGTTTCTTCGATCAACATGTGGTTGATACCTTTCTTTGTCGAATCTCGAATCCCAGTCTATGTCCATCAGAGGCTTGGCCGTGAATCTTTTAGGGTGAACTGAACCCGAGGGGGCTCCCAACTGATCGTCCTCAACCCTAATTTTGATTGGTAACAATTGTACGTATCTGACCATGTCAGGGCTTGATACTCAATCAAGTTCTGCTTTAATTGTCGAGAAGCAATCTAGCTTCGCTCATTCAAACCGTATATAAAGGCCTATACTGCCAATTCATTGAAGACCGGTGGTAGTTCCATTCTTTCCATTTGAAACCTAGACGTGAACTCCATCAACATCTCATCATCCCTTTATTTTAGCTTGAAGACGTCTGGTTTCCTCGTGGATATCTTTATGGCCCCGGCATGTGCTTTCACAAAGGCGTCTGCTGACATAGCAAATGAGTCAATAGAGTTAGGAGGTAAGTTGTGATACCCAATCATGGCTCCGTTCGACAATGTTTCTCCAAACTTTTTCAACAAGATTGATTCAATCTTGGCATCATTCAAATTGTTTCCTTTGATCCACAGGTGTATGAAGTAATATGCTCGTTAAGGTCGATTGTTCCGGTATATTTAGGTATGTCAGGCATGCAAAATATTTTAGGAATAGGCGTTAGAGCCATACTTTGGAGGAAAGGTTTATGTATGAACTTTTTGGCATCTAATCCTTTCAGAACTGGAGGTGCCCCATGTATCTAGTCTACACTGGAGTTATAATTCTCCACCTTCCTATAATTATCTTCAATTTTCTTTTCTCCGGACTCGATCCTCTTAGTGAGCTCTTCGAGAATCTACATAATCGTGGGATCAATCCCGAGCCGTTTCCATTTGACCTTTTTGGCATTGGCTCAGCACGCCGATTATTTCTATGTTCAGCTACGGTTGGAGTTTTATTTTGACTATGAAGTTGAGCGATGGTGATTTGTTGAGCCTGCACATCTCGAATATCACTTGGAGGGTTGCCATCTCCTACTCCTGGTGTTTCTTGGTCCCCTGGTCGGGCTTCCCTGCGTTCATTCCCTATGAGATCTGTGCCTAAATCCGCGTTTAGATCATTATGTGAACTGATATCAACTGGCTCCATATTTGGCACTTCCTCAGGGTTTATTGGTGGTACACATACCCCATTGTTGTTGTTTTCTCCAAGACCTTCGTCGTCATGAACAAGTGTGTTTTATGTGCTAGACATGTTTCAGCCTGAGAATAAAAAAATCATGACAAGAAAAAGCGTAAAACAACGTGTGTAACAAGAATCGGTAAAGAAATAATTACTATTATCTTTAACCCCACGATGGGCGCGAAACTGAAAATACGAGTAACAATTAAATTTGATTGTGGTTTAAGGATATGTGATTTAGTTCAAATACCAATTAATAATCAAGAAATAAGAAGTAGAAATGAAAGAGGTAAGTGAATCAAACCAGTGTAATTCAATAGTAGTGACCTCGAGACGGTGACCTTGAGACGAGCTAATAGCAATAAATTAAGATAAGTAACGCAAGAACAGTAGAGCTGAAGGACTATGTTGATGAATAATACGCAAAAAGTAGAGAGTATATTCTTTTCTCAGTGATTATGTATTCTTACGAATGATTGGGGTCCCTTTATATAATAGAAGAACCCTAAATAAAAAATATTTC
>JASVEL010002535.1:0-47925 GCA_032618575.1 Nicotiana noctiflora
CGGTTGTGGTGACCCAGGTCACCTTGTCAGGTTTTGCCGTCGAGCAGCGGGCAACACTCAGCAGCGGGGTCATCTCCCCATGATTCAGGCCCCAACTGACCTACAGCCTGCCCAGCCAGCCAGGGGCGGGGTAGAGATCATAGAGGTGGAGGTCGAGACCGTAGAGGTGGAGACCGTCCCGCCGAGGTAGAGGTCAGCCAGTGGATGACCATCCTAGAGACGTAGCTTAGAGGGGAGGTGTCGATCCCCGATTTTATGCTTTACCGGTTAGGCTAGAGGCAGAGGCATCAGATGCTGTGATTACAGGTACCATTCTGGTTTGTGATAGAGGTGCTTCAGTATTATTTGACCCTGGGTCTACATATTCATATGTGTCTTCCTACTTTGCACCATACCCGGCCGTGCCTAAATATGCCCTGGATATTCCAGTTTTTGTGTCTACACCAGTGGGTGACTCTATAGTAGTCGACCAGGTGCATCGCTCGTACGTGGTTATATTCGGGGGTCTTGAGACCCATGTTGATTTATTGCTATTAGACATGGTGGATTTCGATGTCATATTGGGGATGGATTGGTTGTCCCCGTATCATGCTATCCTAGATTGTCATGCCAAGACAGTGACCTTAGCCTTGCCAGAATCACCCCGACTAGAGTGGAGAGGGACCCCAGGCCACTCCGTTTTGCAATGTTATTTCATATGTTAAGGCTCGACGCATGGTCGAGAAGGGGTGTCTAGCTTATTTGGCATATGTTCGTGATTCCATCGCGGAGATTCCTTCTATTGATTTAGTTCCTATTGTACGGGAATTTCCTTGAGGTCTTTCCTTCAAACCTACCGGGTATGACACCCGACAGGGATATTGATTTCTGTATTGATCTGGCACCGGGCACTTAGCCCATCTCTATTCCACCGTATCACATGGGCCCGCTAGAGTTAAATGAGTTAAAAAGATTAGTTACAAGACCTTATAGAAAAGGGCTTTATCAGACCCAGTGTTTCTCCCTGGGGTGCACCGGTATTATTTGTGAAGAAGAAGGATGGCTCGATGCGGATGTGTATTGATTATCGGCAATTAAACAAAGTGACGATAAAGAACAAGTATCCACTGCCGAGGATTGATGATTTGTTTGACCAGCTCCAAGGAGCGAGGGTGTTCTCGAAGATAGACTTGAGGTCGAGCTACCATCAGCTGAAGATCAGGGCGGCTGATATTCCTAAGATATCCTTTCGCACTCGGTACGGGCACTATGAATTTTTGGTCATGTCTTTCGGGTTGACCAATGCTCCAGCAGCATTTATGGAGTTGATGAATCGGGTGTTCAGGCCTTATCTAGATCTGTTTGTGATAGTCTTTATAGATGATATCCTGGTATACTCCCGCAACCAGGAAGAGCACGAGCAACACCTCAGAGTGGTTCTTTAGACTCTGAAGGATAATCAGCTATATGCCAAGTTTTCAAAATGCGAGTTCTGGTTGAGTTCGGTTGCATTTCTGGGTCATATTGTATCGGTAGAGGGTATTCAAGTGGACCCAAAGAAGATTGAGGTAGTCAAGAATTGGCCTCGACCAACTTCAGTGACCGAGATTTGGAGTTTCTGGGGGATAGCAGGTTACTACCGTCAGTTCATAGAGGGGGTCTCTTCTATTGCAGCCCCCATGACTAGGTTGACCTAGAAGGGTGCCCAGTTCAAGTGGTCAGATGAGTGTGAGGCGAGCTTTCAGAAGCTCAAGACAGCTTTGACTACGGCACCAATGTTGATTTTACCCACGGGTTCAGGGCCTTACACAGTTTACTGTGATGCATCCCGTACTGGGCTTGGAGCGGTATTGATGCAGGGTGGCAAGGTTATTGCTTATGCTTCGAGACAGTTGAAAATCCATGAGAAGAATTATCCGGTTCATGATCTTGAGCTGGCAGCAGTAGTTCATGCCTTAAAAATATGGAGGCATTATCTATATGGTGTGGCGTGCGAGGTATACACGGATCACAAAAGTCTTTAGTATTTATTCAAGCAAAAAGCGTTGAATGTGCGACAGAGGAGATGGTTAGAGTTGCTGAAAGACTATGATGTTACTATCTTATATCACCTAGGTAAGGCCAATGTGGTGGCCGATGCATTGATTAAGAAGTCTGCCAGCATGGGTAGTCTCGCTTATATTCCGGTCAGCCAGAGACAACTTGCTCTAGATGTCCAAGCCTTAGCCAATTGGTTCGTGAGATTAGACATTTCTAAGCCTAGCAGGGTGTTAGCCTGCACGATCGCTCATTCTTCTCTATTAGAGCGTATCCGTGAGAGGCAATTCGATGATCCTTATTTGCATGATCTGAGGGATACTGTACAACGGGGAGGTGCCACGAAGGTAACTCTAGATGATGACGGAGTATTGAGATTGCATGGGAGAGTTTGTGTGCCTAATGTTGAGAGGATTCAAGAGTTGATCTTAGTGGAGGCCCACAATTCACGGTATTCTATTCACTCGAGCGCCGCGAAGATGTATCAGGACTTGCGGCAACACTATTGGTGGCGTAGGATGAAGAAGGACATTGTTGCGTATGTCGCTCGGTGTCTAAACTATCAGCAGGTTAAATGTGAGCACCAAAGGCCTGGTGGTGTGTTCTAGAGAATTGAGATTCCCGAGTGGAAATGGGAGCGGATTACAATGGACTTCGTCACTGGACTCCCTTTGACTCGGAGGAAATTTGATGCTATTTGGGTCATTATTGATAGGCTCGACCAAGTCAGCACACTTCATTCCAGTATCTGCCTCTTACTCATCGAAGAAGTTAGCAGAGATTTACATTCGGAAGATTGTTCGCTTTCATAGGGTGCCTCAGATCGGGGTACGGAGTTTACCTCGCGTTTCTAGAGAGCGGTCCAGCAGGAGTTAGGTGCCCATGTTCAGTTGAGTACAACTTTTCATCCTCAAACGGACGGTCAGTCCGAGAGGACTATTTAGATCCTAGAGGACATGCTCCGAGCCTGTGTCATTGATTCTGGAGGCTCGTGGGACCAGTTTCATCCATTAGCAGAGTTCGCCTACAACAACAGCTATCAGTCTAGCATTCAGATGGCTCCATATGAGGCGTTGTATGGTAGGCGATGTCGGTCTCTAGTCGGATGGTTTGAGTCGGGAGAGGCTCGATTACGGGTACATACTTAGTTCAGGAGGCCTTAGATAAGGTCAAGACTATCCAGGAGAGATTGCGTTCAGCTAAGTCCAGACAGTAGACTTATGCGGATCGTAAGGTCCGAGATGTGGATTTCATAGTTGGTGAGCGGGTATTGCTCCGGGTATCGCCTAGGAAGGGCGTGATTAGGTTCGGAAAGAAGGGCAAGCTCAGCCCTAGGTACATTGGTCCATTTGAAATCCTGGACCGAGTGGGAGAGGTGGCTTATAGACTAGCACTGCCACCTAGTTTATCTACCGTACATCCACTTTTTCATGTATCTATGCTTCGGTGGTACCACGACGATCCTACACAGGTGTTAGACTTCAGTACTGTCCAATTGGATAGGGATCTATCTTACGAGGAGGAGCCGGTGGCCATTCTAGACCGGCAGGTTCGATAGTTGAGGTCGAAGAGTTTTCCTTCCGTGCGAGTTTAGTGGAGAGGTCAGCTTCCTGAGGCATCAACCTGAGAGTCCGAGTCTGATATGCGGAGCCGTTACCCACATTTGTTCCCCGACTAAAGTACTTCCTTCTCTTGTCCGTTCGAGGATGAACGGTTGTTTTAGAGGTGGAGGATGTCATGATCCAAAGGGTCATTACCTATTTTCCTTATTTGTTCTGTGCTTCCGAGGCCTTGAAAATATTATTGTATATTGCCTTGATTTACGTGCATAGTCCGAGCATGTAGCCAAAAAATTTTTGTGTTATAATATGTGAATTCTATGGAAAATTTGAAGAAATTTGATATTAATATTGATATAGTTGACTTCAGTCAACATGTTTGGTAAACGGACCCGAATCCGAGTCTTTGGGTAAATATGGGACTCGGGCATGCGCCCTGAGTTGAATTCCGTGGCCTAGAGCCCAAGATATAAATTTTTCTGTGAAATTATTTTTCTAAAATTATTAATGAAAATGGAAAGGAAAATTGATTAAAAGACCATGGTATCGAGCTCGTATTTTGGTTCCGATGCCCAGTACATGTCTTATATATTATTTAAGTACTTCCTGCATAGTTTGACGGAATTTGAACGTCGTTTGATATGTTTTGAATCGTGAGTTCCAAATTTGAAAGTTTATGAAGTTTAAAAGAATAAATCATGAATTTGAGGCTTAATTCTATGAAAATGATGTTATATTGGCGATTTGATCACGCGGTCAAGTTCGTGGTATGTTTTTGAGGTTGTGTGCATGTTTGGTTTGAAGCCTGAGGGATCGGGTAAAGATTTGACAGGCCGTTAGAGCAAATTTTGATTAAGAACACAGTTGGTATTTTCCCCCAGCCGATATCTTCGCAATTGCGAAGAATTGCTCGCAATTGCGAGATGTCCCAGAATAGGCCTCATATCGCAAATGTGAACAAACCTTCGCAAATGCGAAGTGGCCCAAGAAAGGCCTTGGTTCGCAAATGCGAGGCAACCTTCGCAAATGCGAAGTTGCCCAGGAGAAGCCCAGGTTCGCAAATGCGAACGTAATCTCGCAAATTCGAGTCGGTCAGAATTGGCCTGAGTTCGCAAATACGAACATATCCTCGCAAATGCGAGTTCTGTAGCCCAGACCTATTATGTTCGCAATTGCGAACATATGTTCGCAATTCCCATATCCGCATTCGTGCAATATGATACTTAAACGATTTTAAACCTCTTTTTCACCATTCTTTCAAAACCCAAAACACCACAAACGATTTTCCAAGAGTAATATCACTCCAAATCACTTGTAAGTCAATTTTTACTCAACTCTTTCAATTCCTAACATCATTAAACATGTTTTCCACGAGAAATCAAAGGTTTTTGTGGTTGAAATTGTTGTTTTTGAGTAGAACCTAGGTTTTTAGTAAATTGGGGAATTGGACCTCGATTTGAGCTTCGATTTCGAAACAAATCATATAATTGAACTCGTGAGGGAATGGGTAACCGGATTTTGGTCTGAACCCCGACTTTTGACCACGTGGGACCGGGGGCGTTTTGGGAAATTTTGGCTAAAACTTTGAGAAAACCATTTTTATGCATCCAAACCAATTTATATAGTAATTATCAAACTAATTGAACCAATTGTGATTAGATTCGAGCGAGTTGAAGGTCGAATTTCAAGGTAAAGCAATAGTGGAAGGTTAATCGGACTTCAAGGCTTTGAGGTAAGTATTTGATCTATCCTAGCTTGAGGGAATAGGAATGAGTGTAATAATTGCTAATTGCTATGTGATCGAGTGCGGTGTATAGGTATGGTGACGAGCATCTATACACTGGTGTCTAGCATGACCGTGAGTCGTTTGTTGACACATGTTGTAAGTTAATGTGAAATGTGCTTAAGTCATGTTCTTGATGCCCTTGACGGGTTGTGAAGGGTGATTATTGTTTCCCTTACTAGGACTTTGTTGTGTTATTGATGTTGTTCCCTTGCCGGGATATGGTTATGATTATTGTTTCCCTTGCTAGGACGGTTCACATTACTTGTTTCATTCTTTTGCCCTTGACTGTGATTGTTATTTGGGTGAGAAAGAGTGACAATGCACGAAGGGTGATGCCGTGCCATTTTTACTTATGTTCGCACGAAGGATCATTCCATGCCTTGTTTTACTGTTTATGCACGAAGGAATATTTCATGCCGTTGTTACTTAACTTATGCAAGAAGGATCATTCCGTGCCATTTTATTATTTATGCACAAAGGGACATTCCGTGCCATTGTTACTTAAACCATGAACGAAGGATCATGCCGTGTCATGGATGTGAGGATGAGAGTAAAAGCATGAAGGGTGATGCCGTGCACTTTTATTTAATTATTTGGTGAGGATGAGAGTAAAAGAATGAAGGGTGATGCCGTGCAACAATTTAAATTTCTTGTTTTGTGATAACTGTTTTGACTAGACTCTGATTTTTCTTTGCTGATTAATTATGTGTTTCTGATTGTGCTCCCCCAACATGTACCTCCTTTGTTAATTATGTTACTCAAAATCTCTGTTATTCTGTGGTACATGCATGTATAGAACTGCACAGGTTTATATGAGTGTCTGGTCCTAGGCTTGTCACTACTTCACCGGGATAGTCCAGGCACTTACCAGCACATGGGGTCAGATTGTGCTGATACTACACTTATGTGCGTTTTTGCACATGTCCAGATTTTGAGCAGGAGCAGCAGCAATAGTACACTAGCGGGATTATCGTACTTCCAAGACCGAGGTAGTTTGCAGGCATCCGCAGGCCCGGCGTCTCCTCTATTTACTTTCATTATTGTTGTGGTCTCATTGTTCCGAGACAGACGGTTATTATATATTTTCTTTTAGACCATTATGTGTAGTTATTCCTTAGTAGTTCGTGAGTTTGTGACTCCACATCTTGGGTAGAGGATTTATGTCAGTTACTTCACATTATTATTCATATTTTATTCGAAAGACTTCCGCATTTAAAAATATGAGTATTATTCTTGCTATTTAAAATGAGAACAAAGTGGTTGTATAAACATGAAATTGGTGAGTGAATTGGCTTGCCTAGCTACCACGAGTAGGCACCATCACGATCCCGATGGTGGGGAAAACTGGGTCGTGATAGCGAATGATGAAATTATACGTAAAATCAAAGATATGTAGGACGTGAGTCAGCAAACAACTGGCATCGATTGCAAGTAGTTGATCGGTGCTGAATGAATCTTGAAGACAAAGTAGCCGATAACAAAGGTTCAAAATGTTGACTTCGTATAACATTCAATGAGTAGCCACTACAGAGAATATCCGCATTTATAGCCAATCCTTATGCAATCATCAATACCAGTTTTATTCACATTCAAGAGGAGCTTGATTTTGAGGATTTTCTCGTCCTAAATAAAGTTATAAATAGGGTAATTAGCATCATTTGTAAACATGAAACATTCTACATGAAAACCCCATAATATGCTCTTATTCTATAGAACTAATTTCTTTATTTTATTCTTAAATTTTGTTCTTGTCACTGCCATTACAGAAGAAAATTACTTAGTCGGAATTCTATTTCCTTTAGTTTTATTTCATAATCTTATTGCTGCTACTATTTATTTTATATTTTTGGGTCAAATCGAGTCACTTGTCTATAAATCATGTAACAAAATCAGCAATAATATCTTTTTTAGATGAGTCACGTTGCAATATCTTGACCATTTAACTTTATCTTGATTTTATAACTCTTACGAACCCTTTATCGGTTAAAGCTAAAACTCGGTAAGGTCCTTCCCATGTTGGTCCCGGCTTTCCGGCATTAACTTCACGAGTACTTTGAGTAACTTTCTGATAACCAGATCCCGAACTTTAAAATATTGAAGATTTTATTTGCGGTTCTAATACCTTCTCATCCTTTACTTTTGTTCAGCATCCTCACATATGCCAGATCCCAGTACATGTAAATCTAGTTTAACCAGCAACACTTTATTATTTGTTTCTTTGTTTGTTCGGAAAAATTTTAAGGTTTATTCCCCACACTTCCACCAGTATCAAAGCATCTGAATAGTAAATGAGGAAAAGGGATATTTTACTTGTACTCGACTTCGTCGTGGTCCGATAAGCCCACAATACATCAGGCAACTCATCTGACCACTTGCCTTTAACATATTCTAATTTCTTTTTAAGGTTTCAAATAATTACCTTATTGTTCGACCCCGCATGTCCATTAATTGGGACCAATATAGAATGACATTACTGGGTTTCAGCTATAATTGGCAAAGGTTCTTATGAATTAGAAAATCAAGATAAAGTTAGATTACCAAGAAATTGAAACGTGAATCTTCTAAAAAGATACTATTACTAAAGATCCTTGCTGATGCTGAAACTATATGTTGTACTCTTTTTTTTCGCCCAGTTTTTATCCCAATTGGGTTTTCTGTTAAGGTTTTTAATTACGCAACAATGTAAAGCATACTTTGAAAGAAGGATCATCGGCAAATGCAAACATCTAGTGGTCGAGTTCTCATACTTAGCATCCATATAATGGTGGCGAAATAATACATGACAAGGCAGTAAAAGTGAGGCAAACATCGGTAACTGTTAGAATCAGAATCAATATCTTATCAAGATCGGGGCCCGTAGAAATAAGTTGTACAAGTTAACTACATATATTTATCAACTTTATTTACTTAAGCAAAAGAATATGTATGTAAATATACTTTTAAATATATAAGGATTAAACCTTTTATGTTTTTTATCTTATTTCTTGTCCAAATGAAAATTTAATTTATTTTGTCGTTTGAAATTTAACCAAAATTCAAATGCTTGTGTTGGAATGAACAGGTAACGTCCTCTTCAAGAGCACCATAAACATAAGTCCCTTTCTTATGAAACCCTTATAGTAAAACGGTAAGTTCTAGAAGTATTTATGCCCGAAGTCAAAAATTATCAGATGAGAAAAAATTCTAAAATCTTTGTAAGTTAAATGAAAAATCATATTTATTGCACAATAATTAATCAAAAATATACTTTTATTAATTAAAATTCCACACTCGGTAAAGAAGTATTGGCATAATTACAAAAGGTAAAAAATATATATACATTAGCTCTTGCTGCTAACACCCTACGGGACATAAGAGTCTTTGATCCTTTATTGAGGGAAGTGTGTTCTGCTTCCGGTGTGAGACTTTTATCTTCTTTAGTTTCTCCTTCGGTTACTCCAAGTTAGTATTCAAGAATTATAAACAATGGTCTAAGCAAGAAGGTTCTTGTGAGCAGTCGTCTCCAGCTCCCGGGCCTTGACAATACATTCATCGTGGTTAGCGATTCCTTCTTCGGCTTCCTCCTTGGTCTTCCTCTTCGTATCATATGTAGCATAGGGTTTTCTCAAATAGGACAAAATCTTCTTGGTGTTGGAGATTTTCTCAAAGTTTACCAATTTTAGAAAAGACTTATATGATACTACCATATGCCAATACGGTACCAATTCGAATGCGATACAATGAAAACAAAATCCGAAAAGGAAATCCAATTATCCCGGTCGCGAATTGCGACGTGGGCAGTATACTCAATAGACACCCCACTCGTCAATCATACATGCGACACGGGCTCACAGCTAATACGCGATTTCCTCAGAAAAATAGGAGACAAAACACATAAAAATAGATATAGGGAATTGTGCTCAACATTGCACTGTAGCATTGTGCAACCCGCTTCAAATAACATACTCATGGAGTCGTGGCACCCAATCCACACATAGATCTCATAAGAGGAGTCACATCAAGCTAACTTTTTTCATTACAACGCAATATTAAACTTTGGTCACAAGCACACTAGGTGCATAATACCATCCCTGAGGGGACATATGGCGTTATAAGCTACAAAGTTCAAGCACAAATTAGGTATGATATACAATTTGAATCTTAAGAGCTATCTGCTCATATAACATCACTTCCACACGGATCCTTAATACATAAGCAATTTCTCAATTCGTCTCATAATTCGCACGGAGCAATACATCACTTTATGAAATATCTGCCAATGAAATAACAACTACTCCTTCATAGGGAGTGTATTACTGAAATGAACACGTTTGGCCTGATATAGAGCCATATTCATATTTGAATCCATCCACCGGCCTTAAGCCGATTCTAGTCGCACCGACTAGGCTAATAACCTTTCCAAGGTCCATAATAATCTCCCTCTTCTCATAAGGCAAAAGAATGACCGTCATAACCGGAGTATCCATCCACAGTCTACAACTCAGTAACTGAGTGTCCACCAGGCATATATTCTCAATTTAACGATACCATCACAATTCTTCATACTTGGTTTGAATCTTTAATCAATCAAGTGACTATGTGCCACATTTATGCAATCTTCCTATGTGACGCATTCCCACAATCTACCATAACAAATATCCGGGTCTTACATCCAACCCACCGGATACACTAATGTTGAAAAACAATCAAGAATCATTAACCATGATACAAGCCCTTTTTACAAAACACGGATCTCAGGTGACGCCGAAGACAATACCAACTTACCTTAAACCTCAAAACTCCTTCCCTGATCATCCGAGATCGTGACATCCTTGTCAACACCTAACTGTTATGTTGATCTACACTTCAAATTCAATACCACTCACTACACCCAACATGCCAACATACGATAGAACATGATCTTTATCGAAGCTTTAGAACCACTATTAGGCTAACACTTCATCACATAAAAGTGTTTCACTGAACTCACTTTAGGAGAAACATAGCAACACACAGGTGAATACTCATAACTATAGAATATGCAAACATTTACGTAGTGGTCTAAGGCACCATATCCCTTTCGGAATTCGCTTCCACAAAGCCAACCATAACATAGGAGTTTTTGAATAATATCAATTAAGGCAGCTGACAAGCCTCATTCGCACCGTCAAAACTCACTTTCATAACTCGATCATACTAAGGAAACTAATCACTAACACCAACATGCCAAATTTGTTATGGTCAATCAATCTACCTTCTTCCAATTTATATTTGAGTGCCTTAGAGATGATACTAACTCCATCCAACACATAACATACTCCATCTGCACTCATCTCGAGTGACCTTGAATCACGAGACTATGTTGTCTCTAATCCCACGAATCATTTTGTACTTCCCAAATGCTACAGTGCAGTTCAAGACATTATAGAACATTCTAGCCTCTTCTCAAAATCCGCTACCAAGCTTGTTTATTAGCGATACCTATAGGCTCGAAATCATTAGGCATCACACTTTACCTCCTTGAATCTACTAGGCCAATTGCTGAGAGCTGCCTGCTCAGACTTGGCCCTATGATAATTAACCCCGTGATACTTCCATCGCATGAATACCCACTTGACGAAGAACCCACCGAATTACTTCCCTTGGAACCTACATCTATACAAGGTAAAATCCTGAATCTTTCCCCAAGTATAAACATGGACCAACAAGGCCAACCATAGCATACATTTCGACAATTCATTAGCTCGAATTACTACTTATAGTCTTTTCTCATAGATGAGATAACCCCTCAATATGCTAATAACCAAAAACTTCACAAGTCATTAGCAATGCAACCCAATTATAGGCTGTGGGACTCTCCCACTTAGCTTGAAACCATTATCTCACAAATCTGGAATTCCCTTGTCCTCTTTATCTCTTATTGACATACCCTTGCGAAATCAATTGCCAAAGTTCTCGACATATTTATGTAAAACCCTTTTCATTATTCTGACTCATCAAATATATTTGCACAATTGATCTCTTTGCTATATTACCGATAGCATTCATTGTAGAAGCCTCACCCACCACGCGACCGCTAACCTGCCCACTTGGATAACTCACCCATAAAAAAGCTCTCCGCAGCATCTTCCAACGTTGCCGCACGGGGTACAATCACTATGACGTCAATAACCCATTCTGAGACTAAGATCACTCTCCAGCTGCATAGGTCCATTTACCCCTCGTGGACATCATTCAAATGTGTAGCAACTTCCTTTCAATTTAAAGTTATGATGCATCCGTCTTCATTTAGTTGGCTTCTTTTCGTTATATTAAATCTTCTGCCGCCCAAGAATCTTTACTTCAAATTAGATTCGTAGACCCCAATAACCAAGCACCAATATTCTCAGATAACTCCAAACTCTTCTTAAGGTACGTGGCCCTTCCACCGCATTGCCCATATGCAACTTCTCCACTCTCCCACTTTGGCGGAGCTCATCCCCTTAATCTACTACTCGACCTTTGCTTTGTATACCTGGCCTTTTAGCAGTTTAAAATGACACTCCCCATATATCTTTCTCATTTTTTGCTACTCAGTTGTTGTCTTAATAAAATTCATCTTCGTAGCACTTGAATCCACAAATTTCTACTAACTTTAAATGTTTTCGAAGGTCATCTTCATCGAATCGCCAACATTAGAAATACTAATTCAATCCTGAACCACCGCATCCTGCGATATCTAACAGTGGTATCTCCGATACTATTTCACCATATCTTGCCCCAAAGGGAAATTGTAGAAGATCATAACACCGACAAACATAGTACGTTCAATTAGGACAACAATAACCAAACATAGAAATTTCTTTCGAGGATAAGTACATACGTCTCCATACCGATCCACGAGACTCTACCAGACTTGCTCATGACTCGTGAGACCCTAGGAATCTAGCACTCTGATACCATGTTGGCACGACCCAAAATCCACTAAGGTTTGTGATGGCGTCGGACACCGTTGTCAAGCAAGCCAACAAAATACTCATTTAATTTCTCCTTTTTGATACCTTTGAAATCTAGGATTTTCCTTCCATTTTTCATAATTAAAAGAAATCCACTACTTCAGTTCAAATTAAATATTAAAAAATTAGTACAAATATTTAGAAAGCCATCCCACAACCCGGTGTCACAAGTGCATAAGCATCTACTGATAAGGAAATAAATATATCACCTATTCGGAATATAGTGGACAGGAAATAAACATAATTATGAAAGAGACTACACTAGTTACGGGTCGCCTCGAAAGAATGCAGCTCGCCTAGTCTCCGGGTTAAGCATGTTGCTATGTCATTAAGCCACTTGCCACACTTAAACCCGTGCTACAAAAATGCACAGCAAGTGTAGTATGAGTACGAAAATAACGTGTATTGAGCAAGTATCCCGTTTAATATTGAAGAAGAAGAGACGAGAGGTCGACTTTGATACTTACTAGAGGTCCAATAATAATATACTAAAATAATGTGAGGAAATCATGAATTTATATAGCAGTTCTAACTCAAAAATCTAGAAAGAGGTAAACACATTTAATAAATAATAAAGGATTTTCAAGATTTACTTTTCGTTATCTTATCAACTTATATCTAGCCATGAAAGGAATTATCAATTTTTAAAATACTCAGGCAACAATATATAAATATATCATGCGCAAATTACACCGAGGTCAACGGTCCGCTCCTACATAAATGTAAATTGTGCACTGCCAAGAGTCAAACGGATCGAATCGTAGATGCATTTGTTATCCCGCTCGTGTACTAACCAGCAACGCGGTCAAAATAAAATAAACACACACCCTGCTCATGAATGATGCATGGGACGCATGTACACATAGAGATATATGCTCAATAAGTTAATTCAGAACTTATCGGGGAATATTTATCCGAATAATACAATTTATCTTATAATAATTCAGGAAAAATGATGTTTAGTCCCTTTTTAAATTCATTTACTAATCAAGGCGATTTAAGCAATACAAGCTACTAACGGATTCATAAATAATCCAAGTATAATATGCTTTTGGGTCCTAACTACCCTGACAATAGCATAATAGTAGCTACGCACGACCTCTCGTCACCTAGCATGTACGTAGCCACCATAAATAGGAGCACATAATCAATTATTTTACCTATGGGGACAGTTCCCTCTTACAAGTTTAGAAAGGAGACTCACCTCGCTCCGAAGATCCAAGCCGGCATCCCACGCCCTTCTAAAGACTCGAATCAATGCACAACGCTCTAAAACTAGTCAATAATTACGTAATTCATTTATATGCTAAGGTGCTCATTATAATCCAATTTGTAATAATTCCTAATCCCAAGCAAAAAGTTGACCAAAACGCCCTCGGGCCCATGTGCCCGGAATCCAAAAATTTTCAAAAATAAACTTTAGCCATAAACTCAGGAACTCTAAGATATGATTTTTCTCTTAATATCATCCCCAACATCGTGGTTAAATTCCAAGAATAGTAATTTCATAGGTTTTCCCTCAAACCTCAAGTTTTTCTACAAAATTCATGCTTAAATCCATACATAATTAATGTATTTAACTCAAAATAGGTGGGAATATCTTACCTTGTCGTTGATGACAAAAATCCCCTCTTGAAGTTCCCTAAAATTGCCCCTGCCAAGTGAGAAACGAGAGAAGAATGGCCAAAATCCGATTTTTAAAACCCCTCTACCTCTAGCGATTTTCGCACCTGCAGTTCCCTGACCACTTCTGCGATTCCGCAGGTGTGGTTACAATGCTGCATCTGCGGTCTTCCTTGGGCAACCCCCTTTTCGCTTGTACGATAATACCTCCGTACATACGGTCATGCTTTTGCAGAACATTGACCGCATCTGCAGTCCGCTCCAGCTGCCCCCTTTCCGCATTTACGACTACTATACCGCAGGTGCGGTCTTGCATCTGCGGAAATATGATCGCATCTGCGGTCCCTTCTCTTCTAAGCCTAAATCCACTCCTGCGGCTCCTTTCTGCTTCTACGGGACCACTTCTGCGGTTAGCCCACCGCAGAAGCACAAATACCATCAACCAGATCCTTATGCTATTCTTCAACTTCCAAATTTGATCCGTTAACCATCTGGAATCCACCCGAGGCCCCCGGGACCCCAAACAAACATACCAACCTATCCCAAAACACATTACGGACTCGTTCGAGTCCTCAAATCGCATCAAACAATGGTAAAATCATGAATCAACCTCTAATCCAAACTTAATGAACTTCAAAATTTCAATCTTCTATTTTTGATGCGTAAACCCGTCAAATCATGTCTGATTGACCTCAAATTTTGTGCATAAGTTATTTTCAACATTACGGACCTAATCCAACTTTCAGAATCGGATTCCAACCCCTATGTCAAAAAATCCACCTTCGGTCAAACTTTTCAAAAACCTTCAAGTTTTTATCTTTAGCCAAATGGCTCCAAAATGACCTATAGACCTCCGAATTCACTTTCGATTGTGCCCCAACTCCAGAATCACCGTACGGAATGATTCACGATCTCGAATCCCAAACAAACATCAATAACACTGAAATGCACTTTAAGAAAAACTTATGAAATTTCTTCTAAAATGCTAACTTCCAGAATAGGTGCCAAAACACACCCGATTCCGAGGTAATTTACTCAAAATTCCAATCCCAACTCAATCTTTTAACTTTAAGCTTCCGAAATACGAATTTTCTTTCCAAATTAACTCTGGACTTCACAAAATTCAATTCCGACCATGCGTACTAGTCATACTACCTGAAATGAAGCTGTTCATAGCCTTAGAGTGCTGAATGGAGCACTAGGACTCAAAACGACCGATCGGGTCATTACAAGTCTATCTTTATCCAATATTTTTCTGTGGTTAGCGAATTCAGATAATTGGAAAGCTTCATTAACTTTAAAATTATATGGCATTCATTGAAAACCAATATAATGACACTTCGTTTACCAAGTGAGTCTGGAGTGGGTGTCGATTAAGTGTTTCATAAATTTTTATGTTCAGGCGGCCGTGGAGAAGGAGCATTTACTATTTTTTTCAGCTAAAGCTAGTGGAGAAGAAACAACTGGTGAAGAAGTAGGGGCAGTTGTTGTCGGCCCAGAAGTTGGTGGTGGAGGAAGGTCATGGGGTGTAAACTCTTTTGATCGGAGGCGCCGATAGGAGCCAAAAAATGGGAAATGACTCTTTTAACCAAATTTATTTTTGTCAAAAGTCTTCGGACTTATTCCAGTGGTGGCGTGCAAAGCTCTTCAGTTGAGCACCCAGTTGAGCAGATGAAGGTCTTTTTCTTCTCTGTAGGGAATCTGCGTCATCATTGATTTCTTCATTTTTTAGGACCACTGTGGTTTGTCCATTTCGTGTTTCTTTCACATTATTCTCCCTAATCCCAGCAAAGGAGGTATGTTTCCTATTTGGTTGCTCATTTTTTGGGCTGGGGACTATAGGGGTAGGCGTTCCGGCAGTTCGGATTGCATATGAAATTTTGGTTTGGATTTTCAATTTTCGGATTGACAAAATGACAATCCAAATCCAATCCAAATATCGAATTGGATCGAATGTTTTAAGTTTGGTTTCAGATTAATCGGTTTGATATTTAGTATTTTTGGTTTTGAGCTTATAACTTGAGAAGTTTCTTCTTTTTACAAATATGAATATCCAAATGAAGTACTCATGTTATACTGCCTGAAAAGTTCTTCATTTTCACCTCAATCATCCAAATAAAATATTAAAGTAATGAAATTATCATATAAATAATTTTTTAAAAATACAATAGAGACGTTAATACGACAAATAAGAAGTAGAAATAGTAAAATCATGTCCAAATAGAAAGTATTCTCATAATAACTTAGTAATTAATATTGAATATATATGATAATATCTAATATGTAGGGTATTGAACTTATTACTATTGACATATGAATAATGGACTAAATATAAAGTATAAGAATTTTGGATTTTTGGATATCCAATAATTTGAAGTACCAAATCCAATATCCAATCCGAAATCCAAAAAATTTAAAAATTAAATCCAACATTTGATTCGTAATCCGAAAATCTAAACCAAAAATCCAAGAAATTTAGTTTTCGATTTGGATTTCGGGTTTGCCCAAAATATGACCACCCTTAGGGGACTCTGGGAGGGGCACCTTCACTGAAAGTGTGAGTAGATTCCCGAGCTCTCCTCTGGTTAAGAACATTTTACAGTACCTGTACGACTTCCTTCGGGTAGGGCTGCTTATCGGGTGGATTAAGCGGTTATTTACTCTTAATGATCTGGCTTAACAGTTATCGGCTTTTAAATTTATTAATTCATTAGCCACCCGATAAGATATCGGGCGGATTGGTATCGATTTAACTCTTATCGGGCGGTCTATCGGCCTAGCATACATATTCACAAATCGAAATTATTCTCAACTAGGTACTGCCGTACTAAAGTTATTCAAATCTCAAATGTTAATCCAGCTATTTTCATTTTTTGATTTACTTCAAAGTAACTTACTTCAACATAATAGTTCCTTCTAGGTAATTGTACCAACGGTATACATGTCCAACTAAGCTAAGGAACCAATCTCATTAGATACTAAGAATAAAATGTCAACATGAAAATATCTTAGGCTTAACTACAATGTGGAAACTAATCACTCGACGCAGTAGGACTGACTCACCTTCTCTACAAACTTAACGAACAACACGGAATGCCTATTCTGAAATCACTATCTTTTAAGACCCAACAACTGCTGCACAAACTCGTCTAATTTTTAACCATTAAATGATAGCCACTAAGACCGCAGTCAAGCAGTTAAACTGGTAATTCACATCTTGCACCAAAAGTAGAGATACTTACAAGCCTAACCACAGTATCCTTCCAATATTAATGTTTATTCGACTTAAGTCGTTGGGCAAAAGGAAAAAGTTCAAGAATAGCCTTTTGCAACTAAATATGTTGAGAATTTTGTCCTGCCAGCACACTAAAATTTTCCAACTTAGAGAATAGACTATAGAATATAGATTGTATAGAAAGAGACGGGTTTGTTTTTTATTATTTAAGTATACGGTTTTTGTTATATATATATATATATATATATATATATATATATATATATATATATATATATATATATATAATTTTTTATGTTCTTGACGGGTTAACGAATTATCCGTTAAGAAAATTGAATAATCCACCCCCAAACTGATAAGACGTTAATAAAAATAATTCAATCTATTCCCCATTCGTTAAGCTATTAAGCCGTTACAGTATGCCACTAAGCTTCGATTGGGTTCGATTTTCGGTTTTGGATCTGTTTTGAACACCCTTACCTCTGAGTCATCGAGAGCCTCAATATTGGGGCAAACGACGAATCCCTTTGGAAGTCCTATGTGATACAAAAAGATAGTTAAATTATTTCCAAGATATATTAAAATATTGAAAGAAAGAGAAATTTTTATTTATCGTGGATTTTGGCTTTTTATCCATATTTGGGTATCAATTCTTTTAACTTTTAGGTTTCTGGTGTAGTAATATTCAAAAATTTTGTGTACCTATTGGAACAGATGTTTAACCTGTGATGATTTCCAATGAGTAGCTGGAAAAAGGTAATATAATATTACTAAGGAAGGAAGGTCCTTTTTAATATGAAAGAAAGAGGAATATGAAGACTTATGAAAGAGATTCCATGATTCAAGAAAGATAGGTGATGTGGTCGGGAGGATATTCATGGTTGCAATGATAAAGAACCGTTCCATCCATCAATGGTCGTTATTACTGTCAATGATAGTGAGGAGAGCATAGTGAGTGCGTTTTCTAAGTTTTAGCACACCCCCACGGAAAGGTGTTGGGAAATTGAGGTTCATCATGTGTACAAGAGATTTGATTTGCATGGTCAAGGAAAGCCACTGTATGCCATATAGATGGACCCACTTATGCCAAACAGACTTGGTACCGGTGGAAAAACTCTAAAATTATTTGGTCAAATCTTTCATAATAAATATGCATAAGTCATGATTTGAAAATGGTGATTCTGTCCAATGTATAAATATACATGAGTCATGATTTGAAAACGGTGATTATGTCCACTTTATTAAGGTGGAGGACTTCAACGTTGTTGTAATTACGTTCCTCCTTCACGATAGGGATGCTGGGGGGTGAATGGAAGAAGGATAGCTATGAACAGGCCAGAATCTGTCCCTTTTGAGATTTGAAGGTTTGTTTTGTTATTAAAGGCCATATTTCATTCTAAGATGAAGAGGTATGATGGTATTTACAGTAGGAGGTTCAGACTGAATATCAGTCTAATTTTTTTTGTTCTTCTTTGGGTCTCCACCAAAGAAAAGGCAAGAATTTCCGAAAGTAGTAGTGTCAGATGACATGATGATAAAAATAATCTGTGAAGAAAAATTTTACAAAGATAGTTGAAGTTTTCAAATTGGGTTCTATGGTAAGTTGGAGAAGACGCAGAACATGGAAAAGTAAAGAGTAAAAATAAGTGGTGGTGGGGAAATTATAGATGGCAAAAAATTATAGTCATGATTAACTCGAAAACTGGCAAAACAATTTGTTGAATCATGGAACAACATGTGTTTGGTTCATTAAATGCGAGAAGATGTGCATTCTTTCAAGTGTCAAAAACCACTCAGGTATTTTCCGCCAAGAATAGAACTCTTATATACTTTCCGATAACATCAGGTTGCGTCACCAGAAAATGGGGGCTATCTTTATGAGGTAAAATTGGTTAGTGGGGGTTGGGTGAATGTCGAAGTGGCACGTAGAACTAAAGACAGTTGGGACGTGAGTCGGCAAACAGCCGGCACCGATTGCAACAATATGACCAGTGATGAATGAATGTCGAAGACAGAGTAGATAATGTCGAAGGTTCAAAATATTGACTCCGGGTAGCATTCAATGAGCAGCCATTACAGAGAATATCTGCATTTATAGCCAATCGTCATGCAACTATCAATAAAAGTTTTTTTCATATTTAGTAGAAACTTGATTTAAGGATTTTGTCTTCCTAAATAAAGCTATAAATAGGGGGATTAACATCATTTGTAAACACGAAACATTATGTACCAAAAAGTCATAATCTGTCTTATTCTATAGAACTGCTTACTTTATTTTACTCTTAATTTTTATTCTTGCCACTGCTATCAGAGAAGTTAAACAGTTAGCTAGACCTGTATTTTTTTAATTTTATTTCATAATCTTATTGATGTTATTATTCATTTCGTATTTTTCGGTCAAGTCAGTGCATTTGTCTATACACCACATTACAAATTTAACTGTATTATTTTACAGATAAACATTAACTAACATTAGTTAAGTGATATTGATAATAGGATAAATATAGGTGATTTAGCGTTTGTTTATGCCCAAGCTTGATTATGTTCCAATTTTATAATGCGGTTAATTGAATAAAAATGGGCTCTAATTGTAATTTTTACATATTGCAAGATGAGGAGCCTATGTGAGGCCTTAGAAAGGTAATTGGAACTATTTTAAAGCAAGAACGACCCCTCGGAGTTGAGTACACATGAAGACGAGGAAGAAAATCAAGAAACGGAAGACCTAGGCTAGCGCGCCTAGGTGTGCGCCTGCGCTAAAATGTGCGCGCCCAAGACAGAATATTGGCCAACTAGCACGATCAGATGCGCGACCGCGCTATTCCAAATTTTGGGAAGGTGTATTCAGGTTAAAATTGAAAATCTGGAGAAAACCCCACTTAACCTATATAAACTCAAGCTCGTCCAAGGAGTAAGAATAAAAATTTTCATAGGCTAGTCCAAGGTATTGAGAGGCAAGAGGCAAGGAGGAGATATGACCATCAAGTTCTTCTTTTCTTCCCTTTGTTTTTGCTATTTGTGATGAAGTTGAACCCTATTGTATTAAACATTAGTATCAGTAGCTAAAATCCATTATTCGAGGGTCATGGGTGAACCATGAAAGATGTTGTTTGATGTTTAATTCGACGAAGTTGGTTTATCATATTGGGTTGTTTATTTAGTTCTGATTTTAATTATTTTGCTGAGTAGCTAACAGTGAAATACTATCTATGAATCTTTGCTTGAACTCGAAAGTGGGAACATTAGATTGCAATAGAATTAAATAGAGCAAGTTCTTGAACCTCGGCATCAGAGAACGGATTCGCTATTGGGATACCTAATTGCCCTTGCTTGGTTGAAATACAGGAATTGTAAATACATTCTTGTTAATAAACTTCATAGACATATAAGCATTAAGTTAACTTGAATAGGCAAGTAAGAACTCGATAGATTCTTATGAGTGTCGCACCTCCTTTTTTACTGCTTATTACTACACCCAGAAAGGGATATAATAAAAGGAAGAGAAGGAGTTTTCCCACTTAAAGAACAGTCGAAACAGGATTTATTTATTAAGATTCAGAGTCGCCACTTGAGAGATTAATGGTGTCTCAAGTTACCGATTGAATCCCGAACCGAGGAAATTATGACTCTGTTACAATCTACGAATCAGAAATCCAGATAAGGAATTCTGTTAACCCGGGAGAAGGTGTTAGGCATTCCCGGATTCCGTGGTTCTAGCACGGTCGCTCAACTGTTGTTTTTGTTTTTATCTAATTTCTTCATATATTTTGATTTTATGTGCCTTTATTAGTGTTCCGCTTTATCATTTTAAGAAGAATTGTAACGTCGCGAAAATATATTTCGAGTCACACCGCACCAATACGCTTGTGACTTTAATACATTTCAACTTCGCCGAGATTTAGATTTGGGACACATAAATGTGCACCCGTATTAGAAATGTATATTTATTACAAATCGTACCTAAAGTGTCTACGTCTTGTTAACTTTTGGATAGACCGTGAAATTCGCTAAACGGTCTTTCCGATTTCTAATATTTTTATAGGTGATTATGGAGGACCCCGCAACTATGCATTTATGATTTGACGAGGCTCATCTCCGTTTTCTATTAAGGTTCATCCTAAAGTATACCATATTCTCTATTTCTATTTTTCATCCTAATATAATTATTTTCATATTAATTTCATATTATTGTGTATAGGAGTCCATGCTATATTTTGTTACTGGCCTGGACCATGAACTGGCTTAACGGTCTGCAGAGAGGTACTGGGCTTCTAAAGCCCAACGAATATTTCCGTTCTTTACCGAAGGCACAAATGCCGTCTCATTTTGATCAGGGTCCGATTTCATACTCGGGCCCAAATCCTTCACATTTAAGCCAAGGCAAGAACTAACTATCATTTAATCAGCACTTATGAATGTAATAATTAACAGTTTCTACAAATCCTAATGTACATTTAGTTATTACTGATTTCAATATTTATCAATTAATTCAGAATTCTAACATAGTAATTTTATATCAATGTTGTTATTCAACTGGCAGAATCATATATTCAAATCGTTATTATGACACTAATTGTAGAATTATTTTATTCACTGTCAGTTAACTGGAGTAAACAGTACTATAGTTTTAACTAAGCATGCTCGCATTACTATTGTCAAATTGCAGAGTCTCAAAAATAAATTTACAGCTAAATCAGCTTAAGTAAGGATAAACTGTTTACAGTTTGAAATATGAAACTACATATACTTTTATAATTAACCGATCCATATTCAAAACTAAATTAATAGAATATCCAAGTATTAATACTTTACATCTAATTTATAATAGTTTCAAATCAAAGTGTTTTAACTACGTTTGTACCAGTTTTAGTCTTAGATGTAAGTGATCTTCTCTGCCTAGCTTATTTATCCTATCATCTATATCACTATTGCTATTATCTAATTAAAAGAATACGTCCAGTCTACTACTTATTACAATCAAGTCCTAAATGAATTACAAGGATCTAAGTACTTTTAAACTACATAATGAAATAATAAATACACGACTTATTTAGCTAAAACACGATTATCACTTTATTTCTCCAATCAACAGCTCATTTACAACTCCAAGTGATAGTAGTATACCTGGTTCAAGTAACAAATTGATGAGTCTAGAGTTGGAGTGTGATGACCCGGCCCGTTATCATGTAAGTTATCACCCCGTTATCCCCGTTATATGCTTTTTAATGTTACAATATGCATGTTGGGTGAGTTTGAGTCAATCCGGGTCAAGTTTGGTTGGAAATGAGACAAATAGTCTCTTAGAAGAAGGAATAGTTGAGAAAAGTCAGCTGGATGTTGACTTGTGAGTTAGAGAGCTCAGAATGAATTCTGATGATTCGATCAGCTCCAGGATGTCATTTATGAGCTAGGAGAGCGATCGGAAGTGAATTTGGAGCTCCGATGTAGTTTTAGGCTTGAATTGGCTAAAGTTGAATTTTGGCGATATCCGATCGATAGGTGAGATTTTGATCCGGGAGTCGGAATAGAATTTCGATAGTTGTAGTAGCTTTGTTAGGTGATTTTGGATGTGCCTGCAAAATTTCAGGTCATTCGGAGGTCGTTTGGTCGGCTTTTTGATCGATTGTTGGTTGCGGAAGTTTAAATGAAAACTTAGGCTTGAATTTGCTTGGATTCAATGTTTTTCGGGTTTAAGGGCATGTTTTTGTGATTGGAACAAGTTTGTATCGTGTTATGGAGTATGTTGGTGGTTTTCGTTGGGGTCCCGGGGGCCTCGAGATAAATTTGGGGGTCCAAACGGACCATTTTTAGCCTACGTGAGCAGCTGATCTGCTGCTATTTCTGCAGAAGAATTTTGTTCTTCGCGTTCACATAGTTGTCCACGCATTCGCGAAGTTAGAGAATTGGGGATTTGTTTTCATCGCGTTTGCAAGGCGAAGGACGAGAACGCATAGGGTAAGGCCTGGGGAGCATCGCGATCGCGAAGGTAGGCATGCGTTTGCGTAGGTCTGAGGCAGTTGGTCATCGCGAACGCGACTGAAAGCCACGCATTCGCATAGAGGAAAATCGAGTTTTGCTGCGTTTGTTCATCGCGAACGCGTGTGTAGCATCGCATGCGCGTAGGGTAAAAGGGCTAGGCAGTGAATTAAAGTCCAGAACATTTCAGACGCGGCCATTCATTCATAAAACACCATTGTTTAGTCTTAGAGAGAGAAAGTGATGGGAAGTTGCTGGGATTTCATCGGGTTATCATCGGAGGTAAGTTTTATGGTTCAATTATGTGTTTTTATCTCAGAATCCTCCTCTATTTCACTGAAATTGGATGAATTAATGGGGGAATTTAGCCTAAGCCAGGGTTTTGGTAAAATGTCAATTTGAATGGGCAAACGGAGTCCGATATTAGAAAATTTTATATGCATGGACTCGTGTTGAGATAAGGGTTCTGAAAATATAACTTTCGTAATTTATCGAGAAGCATACCAAAGGTCGGGTTTTGACAACTTTGTGGGTTTTAGTGAAAATTGAGTTATTTTGAATGGGTTGTGTGTAATTAGCATATATTGACATATTCTCTATGATTTGAAATAGATTCGACATCCGAGGCGGTTGAATTGCGAGGCAAGCACAAGGCGGACTAAGGCTTCCTCTGGCTCGAGGTGAGTGGTGATAGTAAATAATGTACACAGGGTTTGAAACCCCTTACTAGCACTTTATAGTGCTATGATGAGATGAGACACGCGTCATGTGACGGGCGTGGTGACATTGTGATAGGCAAATTGAAGTTGGTCCTTTCCGACTAATAGTGTATTGTGTATTGTGACTGAGAATGGGATTATAACTGTGTAATTGGGCTAGTAGCCATGTTTGGGGCTTTGTGCCGATCTGTAGAGCATTAGGGGACCTGTAGAGCTAGGTGACCCCTATATCATGTTGGAAACTTACACTCAACCGTAAAATTAGTTGTATAGCATATTGTGGGCCAGTACTAGATGTGTACTATGAGAGATAGACTACTTAGGGTGGAAATTCCCTGAATTAGCTGAGTGGGCCTGAAAGGCCAATTCTATACTGACTGGGACAGGGTCAAGGACCCATTATCAGGTATTATATGTATATACCTACATTGGATCGGATTGCACGCCGTAGTGATGTATATGTGGATCGGACTGTACGTCGCAGTAATACATACCAGTGGGACGGACTGCACGCCGCAGTATTATTGCGCTTGGGCTGTAGGAGCCCCTTCGAAGTCTAAGTCTGCTGACATTCTCAATGAGCGTTGGAGTATATTATGGTATCGGGCTGCATGCCGCAGCAGTATAGTTATATATGTATATGTATATTGGATCAGACTGCACGCCGCAGTAATATATGTGTAGATCGGGCTGCACGCCGCAATATCCTAGCGCTTGGGCCCAGGGAGCCCCTCCGAAGTTTGTGTACACCCCTAGTGAGCGCCGTCGATGTTAAATGGAGCGGGTTGCACGCCGCAGCGTTATATGTATTGGAGCGGGCTGCACGCCGCAGCAATATACTTATACATATCTATATACATGCGTATATACTGATACATTATAGACATATGTATATATATTTATATACATTGAGTTGGTTGTACACCGTAGCGGTACGAGTGAGGCTTTTGTCAGTGTGGGACCTTGTTGAGATAGATGTATGCTGGAGATTAGAGTATTCATCGTAGTGATGACTTGCCTGTGAGGTTGCCTTAGAACTGTTTAGTGATAGTACCGGAGTTCTTATTTTCAGTTATTGTTTATTATTGATACTCACTGAGTTGAAATATACTCACCCCACTCCCCTGCACTTTTTGTGCAGATTCACAGGTGCCAGAGAGCAGTTGAGTTGTCGTAGCTACAAATTCATTTCTATTCCGCAGAGACTACGAGGTAGCTGCCGACATCCGCAGAATCTGTTTTCTCCTTCTTTATCATTTTGTTGCCTTCATTTTGCCTTGACTTGTTTGTATAGGCTGTTTTATCTGTATAGGCTCAGACTTGCGACACCACGATTTGGTTGGGACCGTATTTTGTATGCTTCTACTATCACGTTTATCATTTTGATATGAACACTTGCTATTTAAGCTTTAATTGATCACTTGAAATTAATAATTGGTTGGTTTAATGGATAACATGGTCGGGCTTGCCTAGCATTATGTCGGGCGCCATCACAACCGGGGTTTGGGTCATGACAAGTTGGTATCAATGCCTAGGTTAACAGGTCTCGCAAGTCATGAGCCGGTTTAGTAGAGTCTCGTGGATCGGCACGGGGACACCTGTATTTATCCTCGGGAGGCTGCAAACCTTTTAGGAAAGTTTCAATTCTTGGAATTCTTGTCGTGCGATTATTTTATTTAAACTGAACTTTGACATTCTATTCTCTCGTAGATGGCGAGAACTCGAGCTTCCGGACGAGGTGGACGGCCACCACTACCACCTGCTAGAGGTCGTGGATGCGGCCGTGGTCGTGGCGGAGGTAGGGCAGCTGATGCAGTGCCAGCTAACCCACAACCTCTAGTTGTTGAGGCTCCAGCAGTGCCAGTTCAGGCACCAGTTGTGCCCATTGTCATTCCGAGTCTACAGGAGACCCTAACGTAGATATTAGCAGTTTGCACTGGCCTGGCACAGGTGGTTTCAGTTACCACCGTAGCAGCTACATCAGGGACAGGGGGTGGTCGTCAGACCCCTGCAGCATGCACTCCAGAGCCAGCAGTGCAGGGCCTGCAGACACCTGAGGCTCCTCCAGTTCAGCCTGTGGTTCCAGTTCAGCCAGCAGATCAGGTTCAGGGGGATAAGGTCCCAGCTATGACTGACGATGAGTAGCATCGTCTCGAGAGGTTCAACAGGTTATCTCCTCCGGTGTTCACTGGTGCTCCGGGCGAGGACGCCCAAGGTTTTCTGGACAATTGCCGTCGGATGCTCCTTACGGCAGGGATATTGGAGTCCAGTGGTGTATCCTTCACTACCTTCAATTTCAGGGGCCATCCTTCGCTGGGTGGGAGCCTTATGAGCGTCGCAGACCAGCAGGGGCAGCACCACTATCATGGCCAGAGTTCTCCACTATGTTCTTGGAGAAGTGGGTGCCTCGATCTCAGAGAGAGGAGATGCGTAGGCAGTTTGAGTGACTCCGCCAAGGAGACATGTCAGTATCAGAGTATGAGATCAGATTTACAGAGTTGTCTAGATATGCACCATGGTTGGTTCCTTCCGACAGAGAGAGGATTGGATGCTTTGTGGATGGCCTTATATATCCCATCCGTATTCTGATGACCCGAGAGAGGGTTTTGAGCCATACTTTTGAGGATGATATGGATATCGCTCGCGACATAGAGACAGATCGTCGCAGAGAGCAGGATGAGAGGGAGACCAAGAGGCCTCGAGGATCGGCTAGTTCCAGTGTCACTCACACCAGAGGCCAGGGTCAGCAGAGTCGGGGTCGCTCTTTCAGGTCTTCACAGTCGGGCCGCTCAGAATGCCGTAGGTGGTCTTCTAGCCAGGGTTATCAGGGTTCGCACCAGAGCCACCCATCTCTCAGCGCTATGCCAGCTCAGAGTTCTTCACAGTCCCCATCTGTCTAGGATTCTTCTCGGCCTAGTTCATCAGCTGGACACTCCAGCGCTAGGGGTCCTTACCAGTCTCAGCCCCCAGCACCGGGGAGTTGCTTCGAGTGCGGAGAGTTTGGGCACATCCGCAGGGAGTGTCCCAATCTTTTTTCCAGGTCTTATCAGCAGAGGGGGCATCCCTCGTCATCTGGTTCTTCTACTTTAGCACCCGCCCCGCTAGCTAGCAGTGAGGGTCAGTCAGCTAGGGGTCGCCCTCGAGGGGCAGGCCGATCAGGCAGATATGCTAGATGTTATTTTCTTTAGTGCCGATCTGAGGCCATTGCTTCTGATGCTGTCATTACAGGTATTATTTCAGCTTGCCATAGAGATGCCTCAGTGTTGTTTGATCCTAGTCCTACTTACTCTTATGTGTCTACATATTTTACTCCTCATTTTGGCACGACCCAAGGGTGTCTTGAGTTGCCAGTGCATGTATCAACCCCGGTGGGGGATACTATTGTTGTGCACCATGTATACCGGTCCTGGCTTTTCACTATGGGGGTCTGGAGACCCGAGTGGACCTATTGCATCTTAGCATGATCGATTTTGAAGTTATATTAGGCATGGACTGGTTGTCTCCATGTCATGCTATTCTGGATTGTCATGCTAAGACAGTCACTTTGGCTATGCCGGGCATTCAGAGGATCGAGTGGTGAGGCATGACTGATTATGTACCCAGTAGGGTAATATCTTTCCTTAAGGCCCAACGAATGGTTGGGAAAGGATGTCTTTCTTATTTGGCATTTGTGCGGGAGGTCGAAGCTCAGACTCCGAGTATTGATTATGTTCCCATTGTGCGGGACTTTCCTGATGTATTTCCCTCAGACTGCCGGGCATGCCGCCGAATAGGGACATTGATTTTGGGTTCGACTTGGTGCCAGGCACTCAGCATATTTCCATTCCTCCATATCAGATGGCAACAGCTGCGCTGAAAGAATTGAAGGAGCAGCTCCATGAACTTCTAGATAAGGGGTTCATTCGGCTGAGTGTGTCGCTGTGGGGTGAACTGATCCTATTTGTTAAGAAGAAGGATGGCTCTATGAGGAAGTGTATTGACTACAGCCAGCTGAACAAGGTAACCGTAAAGAATAAGTATCATCTGCCTCGCATTGATGATTTATTTGATCAGCTCCAAGGAGCTAGGGTATTCTCGAAGCTTGATCTTCGTTCAGGCTACCACCAGCTAAAGATTAGAGAGTCTGATATTATGAAGATAACCTTCAAGATGAGGTATGGGCATTATGAGTTTCTTGTGATGTCTTTTGGGCTAACCAATGCCCCATCCGCGTTCATGCATCTGATGAACAGTGTATTTTGGCCATATTTGGACTCCTTCATGATTATATTCATAGATGATATCCTGGTGTACTCTCGTAGCTAGGAGGAGCATGCTCAGCATCTTAGAGTTGTGTTACAGAGATTGCGGGAGGATCAGTTGTATGCCAAGTTCTCCAAGTGTGAGTTCTGGCTCGAGTCTGTGGCATTCTTAGGACACATGGTGTCCCGTGATGGTATTCAGGTAGAAGGTAGAGGCGGTAGTGGTCTCCCTTCGCAAACCCGGTGTAAGGCCCCGTGAAATTTTTGTGCATAAAACCTAGTAGATGTGGTGTCATGGTCCGAATGATGTGTTAGGAATGCGTAGAATTCTTCGCGGCGAGCTTGCGAGCCGCTGTTCGGACCCTTGGTAGTGATTTAAGTTTCAAAATGTAGAATAAAATTTTTTCCAGAAAAATGTCAATCTGCGGTGCACTTTTGCGACCGCAGAATCAATATGCGGTCCGCATAGTGACCGCAGATCGTTCCAGAGAGTTGCCCAAAATTGTGTCCAATGTGCGGTCGATATGCGATCGCATGTCAATCTGCGGTGCACTTTTGCGACCGCGGAATCGACATGCGGTCCGCATAGTGACCGCAAATCGTTCCAGAGCCTGCGTAATTTTTGAGCCATTCTGCGGTCACTTTGCGGACCGCATGTGTGTTCTGCGGTCGCATAGTGACCGCATATTTGACTCCGGCCCAGTTTTTGTAACATTTTGACCCGATCTCTTCTTTAATATAACACACCTCTTCTTCATTTTTATCATATCATCTCACCAAAAATTAGAGAGAGAAGAGAGGGTTTTAGAGAGAGAAGTTCTTCATCTTCAAAGATTGTTCCAACTACTTAATTCCAAGGGATTCTAGGGCAAGGATTCAACTTCCCCAATATTTTCAAGGTAAAAACCCTAACTATTTTCTTTGATTTTCAGTTTTAATTGGGTAAAGAGAGGTTTGCATATAATAGCTTTTGAAAATAGAATTTTTACACTCATGCATGATTATTGAACTTGATTTCTAGTAAAAGAAGTGGGTAGAAGTAAGAGTCTTCAAGAACAAGGTTGGCAAGAATAGGATATCTTGGGTAAGCATAAAGTAGAAAGTTAACGGAAGAAAAATCATCACCAGGTATGTATGGCTAATTTTGATTCTTGTGAAATCGCCCTTATGTGTAAAATTGTTTGGCATGTGTTGATTTGAGAAATTGTATGTGATTAATTGATGTTGTTGTTGGATATTCAAAGTTGTTGTTGAACTATGAGTGTTGTGGTAAGAAATATGAACCGAAAGGTAAATGAGAGTTGAATTGGGTAAAGAATTTGTGAATAATGATTATGATGGCCTATATGGCACCTTGTGGAAAAGAAATCGAAACACTTGAGAATTGGTTTATTGTGGAAAGAGATGAAACACTTGAATTATGGAAAATTGTTGAATATACATGTGTGAATATCATTGAATGTGGAAACATTGTAACTTGGTTGTGATATTGGCTTGAGAAGTAATTGAGAACATGAAACAATGTGTAAGTTGCTTATTTGAACTTGTTAAAATTGTGTGTAGTACCTTATCTGCTGTTTGAAATTGTTGTGTTTTCAACTGTAAGGCGGGGTCGTGTCGCGCGCTGCGACGTGGTGAAATAAGGTTTGGGTTGGGGTGATAAGGGTGGCCGAGGTAATAAGGGTGGTCAGGGGTAATAAGGATGGAAAGCGATCGAAATCGCTATTGAAAATTGATACATAAATCAATAATGTGAAATTGTGAAAGGAGACAGCAGGAGAGTTTGCAACCTGTGGGGCACTGATTGCCCCTTTGTTTGACTACTTGTGCTTTATGTGATTGATTGGTAATTGTTAAATTGGTTGATCGTAGGAAGTGCTTTGAGTTGAGAATTATTTGAAATGAGGAAAATGTGGAAACATGGTTGGTTGGCTTAATTAATTGTTGATGTAATTTAATGGCTTGAGTTTACTTGGGACAAAGTTTGTCCATACATACCGGTACAATTTAAGTGTACTGACGTCCCTTTTGCCGGGGGCGCTACATTCGTGTCATGATTGTAGGTGGATCAGTAGCAGGCACTTCAGCTCATCGGGTGTAGTATTCTTCTCCTTCCACTGCCCGTCTTGGTGAGCCCCTTTCTTCCTCGGGGCCTTGTGTGGTTCTTGCCACTTCGGTTTGGATTTCATTTTGGTTTTGAAAGGTATAGCCGGAGCCTTGTTACCGGCAAGTATTGTATTTCCCTTTTGTATCCTAGAGGCTCTGTAGACATGTAAACTGTGGGACTCCAGTCTTATATATATAAGGTGTTATGTCGGGCGTTGTAAAAGTTGAAATCTTGTTAATGAATCACTCGTATCATTTTATTTGTTTAATGTGAAATCAATTATGATTAGTAATATATTTGGTTAATGAGAAACAGTCATCACAGGGGTAACGCGTGGGAATGAAAGGCACCCAGGTCCGCTTGACTGGGGCAACCCGGTCAGGCGCCGGTCATGTCCCTCGATTTGGGGCGTGACACTCAGTTACTGAGATCCATAGCTTCCTAGGATTGGCAGGGTATTATCGCCGATTCGTTCAAGGATTCTCTTCTATTGCTTCACCCTTGACTAGATTGACTCAGAAGGGTGTTCCTTTCATATGGTCCGAGGAGTGCGGAGATCTTTCAGAAGCTCAAGACAACACTGACCACAGCACCAGTCTTGATACTGCCATCAGCTTCAGATCATTATACTGTGTATTGTGATGCCTCAGGAGTTGGCATTGGTTGTGTATTGATGTAGGAGGGTAGAGTCATTGCTTATCCTTCTCGCCAGTTGAAGCCCCATGAGAAGAACTACCCCATTCATGATTTGGAGCTAGCAGCCATAGTTCACGCTCTGAAGATTTGGAGGCATTACCTGTATGGTGTCTCCTGTGAGGTGTATACGGATCATCGCAGTCTTCAGCACCTATTCAGCTAGAAGGACCTTAATTTGAGGCAGCGGAGGAGGCTGGAGTTGCTTAAGGATTATGACATCACTATCTTGTATCATCTGGGGAAGGCCAATGTTATGGCCGATGCTTTGAGTCGGAAGGCAGTCAGTATGGGCAGCCTAGCTTATATCCCAATTGGGGAGAGGCCATTTGCTTATGACGTTCAGGCCCTAGCCAATCGGCTAGTGAGGTTGGAAATTTCAGAGCCGAGCCGAGTGATGGCTTGTATTGTTTCTCGGTCTTCTTTATATGATCGCATCAGGGAGCGACAGTATGATGACCCATTTGCTTGTCCTTAAGGACATAGTGCTACACAATGATGCTAGAGATGTGACTATCGACAGTGATGGTGTTCTGAGGATGCGGTGTTGTATTTCTGTGCCCAATGTAGATGGCCTATGAGAGTTGATACTGGAGGAGGCACACAGTTCGCGGTACTCCATTCATCCAGGTGCCGTGAAGATGTACCAAGACCTGAGACAGCACTACTGGTAGAGAAGGATGAAGATGGACATTGTTAGGCATGTAGCCAAGTGCCTCAACTGCCAGCAGGTCAAGTATGAGCATCAGAGACCGGGCGGTGTTCTTCAGCGTATGGTTATTCCAAAGTGGAAGTGGGAGAGGATCTCCATGGATTTTGTTACTGGGCTCCCTCGAACTTCGAGGAACTTTGTTTCTGTGTGGGTGATTGTTGATCGGCTGGCCAAGTTCGCACATTTCATCCCAGTTTGTACTACTTACTCATCGGAGCGGTTGGCGGCGATCTTTATTCGGGAGATTGTCAGGTTGCATGGGCTCCCAGTGTCTATTATATCTGACAGAGGCACTCAGTTCACTTCTCAGTTTTGGAGGGCATTTCAGCGGGAGCTAGGTACGCGGGTTAAGTTGAGCATCATATTTCACCCTCAGACAGACGGGCAGTCTGAGCGCACTATTCATATCTTGGAGGATATGCTGCGATCTTGTGTGATTGACTTTGGTTGTTCGTGGAAGGAGTTCTTGCCACTTGCTGAATTTGCCTACAACAACAGTTACCAATCGAGTATTCAGATGGCCCCTTACGAGGCGTTGTATGGCAGACGGTGTAGATCTCTCGTGGGATGGTTTGATCCTGGTGAGGATAGACTGATAGGGACCGAGTTAGTTTAGGATGCTCTGGATAGAGTGAAGTTTATTCGGGAGAGGCTTCGCACGGCACAGTCTCGCTAGAAGAGTTATGCAGACCGTAGGGTTCGAGAGTTGTCTTTCATGGTTGGTGACAGAGTATTGCTGAAGGTTTCACCCATGAAGGGTGTCATGAGGTTTGGGAAGAAAGGGAAGCTGAGTCCCAGGTACATTGGTCCTTTTGAGATACTCGGGAGGGTTGGAGAGGTGGCATATGAGTTGTCCTTGCCCCCCAGTTTGTCCAGTGTTCATCCAGTATTCCATGTGTCTATGCTTCGGAAGTATATCGGGGATCCATCTCATGTATTAGACATCTGTACCATTCAGCTTGATGGTGATCTATCTTGTGATGTGGAGCTAGTGGCTATTCTGGGTAGACAGGTTCGAAAGTTGAGGTTCAAGGAGATTGCTTCAGTCAAGGTGCAGTGGAGAGTCGGCCCGTGGAGGAGGCTACTTGGGAGGTCAAGCAGGAGATGCGGAGCAGATATCCTCACCTATTTGAGTCTCCAGGTATGTTTCTTAACCCGCTCGAGGACAAGTGTTTTCTTAAGTTGGGGAGAATGTGATGACCCGGCCCGTCATCATGTGATTTATCACCCCCGTTATCCCCGTTATATGCTTGTTAATGTTACAATATGCATGTTGGGTGAGTTTGAGTCAATCCGGGTCGAGTTTGGTTCGAAATGAGACAAATAGTCTCTTAGAAGAAGGAATAGTTGAGAAACGTCAGCTGGATGTTGACTTATGAGTTAGAGAGCTCGGAATTGAATTCTGATGATTCGGTCAGCTTCGGGAGGTCATTTATGAGCTAGGAGAGCGATCGGAAGTGAATTTGGAGGTCCAGTGTAGTTTTAGGCTTGAATTGGCTAAAGTTGAATTTTGGGGATATTCGATCGATAGGTGAGATTTTGATCCGGGAGTCGGAATGGAATTCTGACAGTTGTAGTAGCTCTGTTAGGTGATTTTGGATGTGCCTACAGAATTTCAGGTCATTCGGAGGTCGTTTGGTCGGGTTTTTGATCGAATGTTGGTTGCGGAAGTTTAAATGAAAACTTAGGCTTGATTTCGCTTGGATTCGAGGTTTTCCGTGTTTAAGGGCGTGTTTTTATGATTGGAACAAGTTTGTATTGTGTTATGGAGTATGTTGGTGGTTTTCGTTGGGGTCCCGGGGGCCTCGGGATGAATTCGAGGGTCCAAACGGACCATTTTTAGCCTAAGTGAGCAGTTGATCTGCTGCAATTTCTGCAGAAGAATTTTGTTCTTCGCGTTCGTGTAGGTGTCTTTGCATTCGCGAAGTGTATCGGAGAATTGGGGATTTTTGTTCATCGCGTTTGCGAGGCGAAGGACGCGAACGTGTAGGGTAATGCCTGGGGAGCATCGCGATCGCGAATGCAGGCACGCGTTCGCGTAGGTCTGAGGCGGTTGGTCATCGCGAACAAGGCTGAAAGCCACGCGTTCGCGTAGAGGAAAATCGAGGGCTGCTGCATTTGTTCATCGCAAACGCGTGAGTAGCGTCGCGTTCGCGTAGGGTAAAAGGGCTAGGCAGTGAATTTAAGTCCAGAACATTTCAGATGCGGCCATTCATTCATAAAACACAATTGTTGAGTCTTAGAGAGAGAAAGTGATGGGAAGTTTCTAGGATTTCATTGGGTTATCATCGGAGGTAAGTTTTATGGTTCAATTATGTGTTTTATCTTAGAATCCTCCTCTATTTCACTGAAATTGGATGAATTAATGGGGGAATTTAGCCTAAGCCAGGGTTTTGGTAAAATGTCGATTTGAATGGGCAAACGGAGTCCGATTTTGGAAAACTTTATATGCATGGACTCGTGTTGAGATAAGGATTCCGAAAATATAACTTTCGTAATTTTTTGAGAAGCGTACCAAAAGTCGGGTTTTGACAACTTTGTGGGTTTTAGTGCAAATTGAATTATTTCGAATGGGTTGTGTGTAATTAGCATATATTAACGTATTCTCTATGATTGGGAACAGATTCGACATCCGAAGTGGTTGAATTGCGAGGCAAGTGCAAGGTGGACTAAGGCTTCTACCGGCTCGAGGTAAGTGGTGATAGTAAATAATGTACTGAGGGTTTGAAACTCCTTACTAGCACTTTACAGTGCAATGATGAGATGAGACACGCGTCATGTGACGGGCGTGGTAACATTGTGATTGGGGAATTGGACTTGGTCCTTTCCGACTAATAGTGTATTGTGTATTGTGACTGAGAATGGGATTATAACTGTGTAATTGGGCTAGTAGCCATATTTGGGGCCTTGTGCCGATCTGTAGAGCATTAGGGAACCTGTAGAGCTAGGTGACCCCTATATCATGTTGGAAACTTACACTCAGCTGTAAAATTAGTTGTATAGCATATTGTGGGCCAGTACTAGATGTGTACTGTGAGAGATAGACTACTTAGGGTGGAAATTCCCTGAATTAGCTTAGTGGGCCTGAAAGGTCAATTCTATATTGACTGGGACAGGGTCAAGGACCCATTATGAGGTATTATATGTATATACCTGCATTGGATCGGACTGCACGCCGCAGTTATGTATATGTGGATCGGACTGCACACCACAATAATATATACCAGTGTGGATCGGACTGCACGCCGCAGTATTGTTGCGCTTGGGCTGTAGGAGCCCCTTCGGAGTCTGAGTCTGCACACATTCTCGGTGAGCGCTGGAGTATATTATGGGATCGGGCTGCACGCCGCAGCAGTATAGTTATATATGTATATGTATATTGGATCGGATTGCACGCAGCAGTAATATATGTGCGGATCGGGCTACACGCCGCAGCATCATAGTGCTTGGGCCTAGGGAGCCCCTCCGAAGTCTGTATACACCCCCAGTGAGTGCCATCGACGTTAAATGGAGCGGGCTGCGCGCCGCAGCGTTATATGTATTGGAGCGGGCTGCACGCCCCAACAATATACTTATACATATCCATATACGTGCTTATATACTTATACATTATAGATATATGTATATATATTTATATACATTGAGTTGGCTGTACACCGTAGCAATACGAGTGAGGATTTGGTTAGTGTGGGACCTTGTTGAGATAGATGTGGGCTGGAGATAAGAGTATTCACCGTAGTGATGACTTACCTGTGAGATTGCCTTAGAACTGTTTAGTGTTAGTGCCGGAGTTCTTATTTTCAGTTATTATTTTTTATTGTTACTCACTGAGTTGAAATATACTCACCCCACTCCCCTGCACTTTTTGTGCAGATTCACAGGTGCCCAGAGAGCAGTTGAGCTGTCGTAGCTGCTTATTCATTTCTATTCCGCGGAGACTACGAGGTAGCTGCTGACGTCCGCAGAACCTGTTTTCTCCTTCTTTATCATTTTTTTACCTTCATTTTGCCTAGACTTGTTTGTATAGGCTATTTTATCTGTAGAGACTCAGACTTGCGATACCACGATTTGATTGGGATCGTATTTTGTATGCTTCTACTATCACATTTATAATTTTTATATGAACACTTGCTATTTAAGCTTTAATTGATCACCTGAAATTAATAATTGGTTGGTTTAATGGATAACATGGTCGGGCTTGCCTAGCATTGTGCCGGGCGCCATCACGACCGGTGTTTGGGTCATGACATGGAGAAGAAGGAAAATTAGCAACAACAACAACGATATAGCTACAACAACAGAGATGAATCAACACAGCAAACCAAATTCCAGAATATAACCCAGCAGATTAACCCAAGCAAATTGGAAATCCTGCAAAGTCGAATGAAACTAGTGAAGAAAGATCAACAAAGATTCCTAGAAGAATGCTCGAGTTAACAAAGATTCAAAACTCTAATAATTCTGAAATTTCAAACTCTAAAATTCTGAACCTTTTCTAATTTTTGAACCCCCTAAATTAGGCCTGAAACAACCTATTTATAGAGTAGATTGGGAGGAAAATTTGAATTAATTATTCAGATTTCCCACCCCTACTCTTATTCAATTATTTCAGTTAAGTATAGGGTGTATTTGTTAAAAATGCACTTGAACCCCTGCTAGAAAGTTCCAGGTTATTTTACATTATTCTGTTGGGCGATAATGACCTTGTTGCCCTCACTTGCTAAGGATTATTACTCATCTACCATTTAACTATGCTTGGTTTACCCTCTTTTATTCATCTATTTACAGTAAAATCAGGCCAAATTGCCTTTTATACCCTCACTACCTCTATATTATTCTCAACAATATTATTTCCCCTTCCCCTTTTACCCTTTATAGTTATAAGTCTTCACCCGACCTGCCCTTAGGTCTATTAAGACCTAGTATCTTAGCTTTGTATTAATAATCTAACCACTAACTAAACTTTATTTTTTTAACCCATTTTAAGACTAAGTAGGATTTACAGAATTAACCATTTTCAAAAATAGCCACAAATGGCCTTAACAGTCAACACTCACACCATCACAATAATAGTGTATTTTATTTGCACATATAACCCTATCGAGACTAAGTGTTCAAAGTTCAGAAAAACAACACATATAAATCATATTACAAAATTAACCACTTTCATGTAATTTTCAAATATAACCTTATTTCAACTAACTTTAACTAATCAGAATTCAGAGAGACAATAGATGATGGTTGAATCCAAATTACTCAAATCTTTAATCGAAACGGGTTCTATTACACATAAGAAATCAAGCAACTAATTAGCATGTGATTTAACAGGATAATTTTAACTAAAACTAACAGAATACTTAATCAAACCCAAAAAGATCAAGCAAAGATTCGGACTTTAATACAAATATTAACACAGAAGCATAGAAGCATAGGAAATCGAAGATGGTTCAGATATACTTAGATTTTGGGCTTCTTTTCCTTTTCTTTCTTTCTTCTTTTATTTCTTCTTTTTACTTCTTTTCATCATTTTCTTCCTTTTCTTGGTTCTTTAGAGACTCTAGGTCTCTTTTGTAGTAGATCTTTCTAGATAGACCCCTAGAATCTAGTTTGGATGTGGGAAAGGTGTATTTGGAGACTAGGGTTATGGTTTTAATAGGTCTCTGGATTTGGATGTCCGCCGGAGTAGGGTTCCGGCGAGATACTTTTGAAGATTCGAGGAGTTAGGCTAAGATTCAAGAGATGAGGCTTAGGTAGGGTGAAAGAGGAGTTTAAGGTGGTTATGGGGTGTAAATTTGGGAGGCTGGTTTATACTTTAAATGGTCGCCGGCTAGGGTTCCGGTGACGAAACTTCAAGAACTGGGGGGATATAGTGTGATGTTTAGGTGGGATTAATGGGGTAAACTGGTAGAAGAGGAAAAAGGGAGTTCAGGGATAGAGGCCTGAGTCGGAGAAGATGAACGGAGGCAGACCACCGGTAGGTTTCCAATGGTCTGTGGAGAGGGAAAAGGAGTTTTAGGGCGGCTAGGGTTTTGAAATGAAGGGGTGTGTCCGTATAATGGTGTAATGAACGAAAGGTGGGGGAAGATATATATTAAAATTAGGTTATTAATTAACAACCGTTAGACTAGATGATACGAACGGCCCAGATCACTCCCCCCTTTAAACGGCGTCGTATATTTTAATTGAAGCTTTTATCTCGTCCGTTAGATTAGATCTTAGGACGGTTGAGATTCATTTAACTAAACTACGTTGTTTGGTTTAAGTGTAACATCAACTGTATCCGTTAGATTAATTGAATGGTGGTTGTGATTGTTTCTCTACACGGCGTCATTTTATTTATTCAGGAACCGCCTTACCTGGTCCGTTTGATTGAATATATCAACGATCCTGATTCAACAGTTAAACGGTGTCGTTTTATTTTTGCAGGGCTGGCCGGCTGGATTTCACACTTGGGCCAGGTCTTGTTAGTGTGTTAATTTTTTGGGCTAGCCTTTGCAATTGGCCCAATACCTTGTATAATTGTGTTTTCTTCGCATTTATCTTTTTTTTTTTGTATTTTTTAACTTGTATTTTAATTAATAAATCTTCTATATTTTTCTTGTATTTTAAACCTGTTTTCTTAGTATATTATTTTTGGTGTATTTTTCCTTTTATTATGTAATTTTTGTATTTTTCTTGGATTTTTCTAATTTCTTAGTAAGTATCCTACATTTTTGGGTATTTTCTAATTAATTGTACTTTTGTATTTTTTGTTTCAAATTTTCTCACTTTATTTTCAACAATTAAAGCACACACCAATATTTTCTACGCAATAATCAACAAATTTCAATCGAAAATCATTTTTTGTATTTTATTTTGGAATTAATTGCTTGGGGAAAAAATCACATGCTCACAATGAGTAATATCAACCCCATCAATTAACGCTTCAGATAAATCAATTAGTCGTTTAAGCCAAGAACGCAACACAATTGTTAATTAGCCTGTGACCCTGGAATATCATCTCTTACTGCTTGATACTCGAAATTTTTGCTGGTTGTTTGGTGAATTATTCTAGTTACATTATTTCTTGATAATATAGGTAGTAAATTAGTGATATCTCTTTTTTGTGGAAAACTTCTTGGATAGATAAGTTAATTGAGCTCAAATCAATCAACAGTTAATCACAAGTCTACGTGAGAATGATACTCTACTCACTACTTTGTTACTTGACGATCACGTACGCTTACATGAGTATTTTTTGTCGCAACAAATATATATAAACAAGTGAATTTGGTATTTTGGTTACATGAAGTGATTCACCACCTCGGAGAAAAAAAGTGCTCCATTGCTTAATTTAGCTTTTATAAAAACTCTATTACTTCTTGGACTGTACATATTATTTTACTATTGAATCTATTATTTAATCTTGCCTTTAAAATATAAGAAACACTTAAATGCATTTTCAGATTTTATTAATGTTTTAACTCTTAATTTTTCGATAGTTGATCTCTTTAATTGTAACGACCCGACCCGACCCGTCATTACGGGAATTACTGCCCCATTTTCCCCGTTTTATGCTTCCATATATTTCATTATATGTGTTTAGAGAATTTTAAGTAAATCGGGTAGAATTCGGTTAGAAATGAGACAATAAATCTCTTTTTGAGAAGGTTAGTTTGGAAAAGTCAATCGAATGTTGACTTATGAGTTAGAAGGCTCAGAATGGATTTTTGATAATTCGACTAGTTTTGGGGGATGATTTATCACTTAGGAGAATAATCGGAATTGAATTTGGAGGTCCGCTGTAGCATTAGGCTTGAATTGGCTAAGGTTGGATTTTTGGCGAATTCCGGATGGTAGGTGAGATTTTGATCCGATGGTCAACATGGAATTTCGAGAGTTGCAGTAGCTCCGTTAGGTGATTTTGGATATGTGGGCCAAATATTAGATTATTCGAATGTGTTTAAGTCGGGTTTTAGATCAAATGCAAGTTTCGGAAGTTTTAGTTTAACTTAGGCTTGAATCTGTAGTAATTAGATTATTTTGATGTTTAGGATGGTATTTTATGTTACGAGCAAGTTGAATGAAGTACTAGATCATATCTGTACATTTAGTTGAGGTCCCGGAGGCCTCGGGGTGATTTCGGAAGGTTAAACGTTAATTTTTGAAGTTTCAAAAGGTCTGTCATTTTTGCTTCTGGTATATCCGCATCTGCGGAAAAAGGACCACAGAAGCAGTTCCGCAGATGCGGCTGAAGGGTCGCAGAAGCGGTCTTGTCGAGGCTGGCCTTTTTCGTAAAAGCGGAAGGAGTTCCGCAAAAGCGGACACTGCAAAAGCGGTTCGTGACCGCAGAAGCAGTCCAGGCGATTTAATGGGAAACCGCAGAAGCGGTTTATTGTCCGCAGAAGCGACAACGCAGAAGCGATTGGGTTGTCGCCGAAGCAAAAATCACTGCAGTTCTAATGAAACCAGTGTATCAAATTTTTAGAGTTAGAAACATATTTTAGACTTCGGGAAGAGGCAAATTGCGGGCGATTTCAAGGAGAATTTGTGGTAATTCATCAGGTAAGAGTTCTTAGACTCGAATTATATTATTATGATGTAAAAACATAGATTAAACACTGAAAACCCAAGGACTTAAGGGGTAAAAATGGACGTTAGGGCTTGAAACATAAGAAGGTGTAAAGTTGAAATTTGAGGGGTCAAATGGACTCTGATTTTGATGAACTTTGTATGTACCGACTCGTGGTGAGATGAGGACTCCGTTGGTATGATTTTCAGAATTTTTCGAGAAGTGGGCCCAGGGCTCGGGTTTTACTAACTTCGTGAATTATTGTACTTTTCGAGTATTTCTTATTGGATTGTGTTTCTTTCACCCATATTTATGTATTCGCTGTGGTTTTGACTAATTTTGATGCGCGAGGAGGTTAATACAAAAGGAAATTGCGGACGAGTCCATGGCCGGTTAGAGGTGAGTAGTTGGTATATATGATGGCGTGAGAGTTTAAAACCCCAGCTTATAATATTGTGATGCTATTTAGGGGGTGACTCACATCACGTGGCAGGTGCAGGATTGTTTATGACTGGGGATTGTGACTTGTTCCATCCTAAAAAAGAATAATGCTATATTGGCGGTTGATACGCACCCTGTGTTGAATATATGCTTAGTGCCATGTTTGGGACCTTGTGCCGACCTGTAGTATTCTTAGAGGATGAAAATCATTGTGATAGCATGATTTGTAAAATCATTTATCTCAGTCCTCGGTTTAATCACTATTATGAACTGCTAAGTCACTTTTTCCTAAAAAATTAAATAACTAAGTATTTCCTTATTAATGAATTGGAAATTGGAAAGAAATAAATTGAAACAGTTATGTGACTTGTATGCATATTATGGACTGAGTATGGATCGGGTTGCACGCTGCAGCGAATGATATGAATATATTGCGTTTGGGTTAAAGGGGCCCCTCCAGAGTTTGTACACACCCCCAGTGAGCGTCGTCGATGTTAAATGGATCGGGATACGTGTTGTAGGGGTCACGTGCGTTGCATTGCATTCATGCGTTGTTATTTACTTGTGTTGTTTGTGATTTGTTGTTGTTGTTAGTTCGTAGTAAGGTATCAGACTGTTGGATGTAGCTTTACTTTGTAGCATTTCGTGGATTTCTTATCTTCAGACATTTTATATGTTTTTTACTCACTGAGTACTTAGTACTCACCCCTACTCCCTGCACCTTTGTATGTAGATTCAGGTACGCCGGAGATTTAGCTGAGCTGTCTCGTTTTCTAGAGTTATCAGAGTTGTTAAGGTAGATGTTGACATTCCCAGGACCTGGCTACTCTTCATATCCCAATTTTAATTATATATATATACTTTCAGACTTGAGTATTTCGTTCGGATATTATTCTTATCCAGTTTTTTCTTAGAGGCTCTAGACTCGTGACCTAGATCTTTGGGAGTGTTATTATCAGTTTTTGAACTTCTCATTATTATTATTTTATTATTACTGGATTATTATTCTAAACTATTATATTTTCCTTAAATTTTCAGTTTCGGGACTTATTATTAATATGCAAACGATGGTTGGTCTGGCTTGCCTAACTTTAGAGTTGGGCTCCATCACGATCGGGTTTGGGTCGTGACAACTAAGTATCAGAGCCTAGGTAACTAGGCCTCGTGAGTCATGAGATAATTTAGTAGGCTTTCGCGGATCGGTACGTAGACATCCGTATCTATTCTTAGGAGGCTACAGAACTTTTAGGAAACACTTCACTTTCTTGAAATTCATATCGTGCGGTTTGTTGTTGTTGTGAAAACTAAATTTTCCGCATTCTATTCTCTCGCAGATGGCAAGTATCCGTGCTAATGGACGTGGTGGACGACCACCAGTGGAACCTAGAGGCCGTGGTCATGGTAGAGACAGGGCAGCAGGGACAGCACCTGCTGACCCACCAGTTGACTAGACTCTGGGTCAGATCCCAACGCCAGTGGGTCAGGTTCAAGATCAGATTCTAGCTGTAGGCATTCCAACAACCCAGGTTCAGGCACCGGTAGTGCCTATTGGGATACCGGGTCTCCAGGACACCTTAGCACAGATCCTATCAGTGTGTACTGGCTTAGCCCAGGTGGTTGTGGCTTCTACTGCAGCAGCTTCTTCTCAGGCAGGGGGAGGAAATTAGACCCCTATTTCTTGCACACCAGAACCGGTAGTTCAGGGCTTATAGGTACTGAGGCGGCTCCAGCTCAGCTAGTTCAGCCGGCTGCCCAGTCGCACCAGCCCCAGCTCATGTGGTTCCAACTATGTCGGATGACGAGCAATATCGGTTAGAGAGAATCAGTAGGCTTCAGCCTCCGACATTCAGTAGTGCTGAGGGCGAGGATGCCCAGGGTTTTCTGAATAAGCGCCAGCGTATGCTTCGTACTGCGGGTATTCTGGAGTCTAGTGGGTCAGGTTCAAGATCAGATTCTAGCTGCACGCATTCCAGCAGTCCGGGTTCATGCACCGGCAGTGCCTATTGAGATACAGGGTCTCCAGGAGACCTTAGCACAGATCCTATCAGTGTGTACTGGCTTAACCCAGGTGGTTGTGGATTCTACTACAGCAGCTTCTTCTCGGGCAGGGGGAGGAAATCAGACCCCCGTTGCTCGCGCACCAGAACCGATAGTTTAGGGCTCACAGGTACTGAGGCAGCTCCAGCTCAGCCAGTTCAGCCGGCTGCCCAGTCTCACCAGCCCCAGCTCATGTGGTTCCAGCTATGTCGGATGACGAGCAATATCAGTTGGAGAGGTTCGGTAGGCTTCAGCCTTCCACATTCAGTAGTGCTGAGGGCGAGGATGCCTAGGGTTTTCTGAATAAGTGCCAGCGTATGCTTCGTACTGCGGGTATTCTAAAGTCCAGTGGGTCAAGTTCAAGATCAGATTCTAGCAGCAGGCATTCCAGCAGCCCGGGTTCAGGCACCGGCAGTGCCTATTGAGATACCGGGTCTCCAGGAGACCTTAGCACAGATCCTATCAGTGTGTACTGGCTTAACCTCAGGTGGTTATGGCCTCTACAGTAGCAGCTTCTTCACAGGCAGGGGGAGAGAATTAGACCCCCGTTGCTCGCACACCCGAGCCGGTAGTTCGGGGTTTACAGGCACCTGAGGCAGCTCCAGCTCAGCCAGTTCAGCCGGCTGCCCAGTCGCACCAGCCCCAGCTCATGTGGTTCCAGCTATGTCAGATGACGAGCAATATTGCTTGGAGAGGTTCAGTAGGCTTCAGCCTCCGACATTCAGTAGTGCTAAGGGCGAGGATGCCCGGGGTTATCTGAATAAGTGCCAGCGTATGCTTCGTACTGCGGGTATTCTGGAGTCTAGCGGTGTGTCTTTTACTACCTTCCAGTTCACAGGGCCTGCATTTAATTAGTGGGAGGACTTTGAGAGTCGTAGGCCTATTGGGGCAGCGCCCCTCGCATGGCAGCAATTCTCTATGGTATAATTGGAGAAGTATGTGCCCCAGCCTTATAGGGAGGAGCTACGTCGTCAGTTCGAGTGGTTGAAGCAGGGAGATATGACAGTGACTTAGTACAAGTTGAGGTTTACACAGCTAGCTCGACATACTATGTGGATGATCCCGATGGATCGTGAAAGGATCAGGAGATTTATGGATGGTCTCAACTATCCTATCCGCATACTAATGACTAGAGAGTGGGCTACAGCAGTTACTTTTGAGAAGGTGGTTGATACGGTTCGTTAGATTGAGACAGATCGCCATCACTCGTGCGATGAGGTGGAGGCTAAGAGGCCTCGTGGTACAGGTAGTTTCAGTGGAGCTCCGTCTTTGAGCCAGTTCCAGCACAGCAGAGGTCGTTCCTTCAGACCTCCTCAGTTAGGCCGTTGAGAGTCTAGTGATGTTTCATCAGGCCGTGGTTATCAGGGTCGTCAGCAGAGCCAGCCTGCACTGAGCGCCCTTCCAGCTCAGAGCTCTGCTCCTGATTCTTCAGCTCAGGGTTCATCTACAACGAGTGGTTCCCATCAGTCCCCTTCTCTAACTCTAGGTCGTTGCTATGAGTGTGATGAGTTGGGTCAAATGAGGAGGCAGTGTCCCTGGTTCCTTAGCAGACAGTCTCAGTAGAGGGATCAGACCTTATTTTCTGCTCCTGTATTTTCAGCACCCACTCAGTTAGCTAGGAGTGGACGTCAGGTAGCCAAAGGTCTCCCTAGGGGTGAGGACCGTACTGGCAGAGCTCAGGTTCGATTTTATGCTCTTCCAGATATGAGAGACACTAGCACATCAGATGTAGTCATCGCAGGTATTATCTAAGTCTGCCACTGGGATGCTTTTGTCTTATTTTATCCCGGATCTACTATCCCTATGTATCTTCATATTTTGCACATCATTTGGGTATGACCCGTGGTTGTCTTGCCTTGCCGATGCTTGTGTCTACCCCGGTGGGTGATACTGTTATTGTGGATCATGTATATCGATCCTGTCTCGTTACTATTGGGGGTCTAGAGACCCGAGTTGACTTGTTATTATTGGGCATGGTAGATTTCGATGTGATTCTGGGTATGGATTGGTTATCTCCTTTCCATACTATTCTGGAATGTCATTCCAAGACAGTTACATTGGCTATTCCAGGTATTCCGAGGATCGAGTGGCTAGGTGTGACTGATTATGTACCCAACAGGGTAATTTCCTTCCTAAAAGCTCAACGAATGGTTGGGAAGGGTTGTCTATCTTATCTGGTGTTCGTTAGAGATGTTGGAGCTGAGACTCCTAGTCTTGATTCGTTCGCCGTTGTGAGGGATTTCCCGAATGTATTTCCAGCAGACTTGTCAGGCATGCCGCTGGACAGGGACATCAATTTTGATATTGACCTGGTGCCGGGCACTCAGCCTATTTCTATCCCTCCCTATCGTATGGCACCAGCTGAGTTAAAAGAGTTAAAGGAACAGCTTCCGGAACTCCTAGATAAGGGGTTCATTCGCCCGAGTGTATCACCATGGGGTGTACCGGTGTTATTTGTAAAGAAGAAGGATGGCACAATGAGAATGCCGATTGATTACAGACAGTTGAACAATGTGACAGTAAAGAACAAGTACCCACTACCTCGTATTGAGGACTTGTTTGATCAGCTTCAGGGAGCAACTGTATTCTCAAAAATTGACCTTCGATTGGGTTATCACCAGTTGAAGATTAGCGATTCAGACATTATGAAAACGGCTTTCAGAACGAGATATGGGCACTACGTATTTCTGGTGATGTCTTTAGGGCAAACTAATGCCTGTCACACCTCCTTTAGGCGCTACCGCACCCCGTGAAGGGCGTGGTAGAGGGAGTTTTTCCAATTAAAGTACAATCAAAACGGGATTTATTTATTTAATTCAAAGTCGCCACTTAGGAGATTTATGGTGTCCCATGTCACCGGTTGAATCCCGAGTCAAGGAAAAGAATGACTCTGTTTAACAGTCTGCACACCAGAAATCCAAGTAAGGAATTATGTTAACCCGGGAGAAGGGGTTAGGCATTCCCGAGTTCCGTGGTTTTAGCACGGTCGCTCAACTGTTATATTTGGATAATTTATCTCATTTTAATACATGTTAAACCTACATGCGAACTTTAACTTTTAACCGCTTGTGATTATTATTATTTTATAAGAATTGCAACGTCGTGAAAATATACTTCGGGCCACACCGTACCAGTACGCCTGCAACGTTTAACACATTTCAACTTCATTGAGATTTGGAGTTGGATCACAAAAGTGTGCACCCGCATTTAGGGAAGTAATATTATTAAACATGCGCCTAAAGCAACTACGTGTTTGCACTTTGCGAGGGCCATGGAATTCGCTAAATGGCATGCCTCGAATTTTAAATAATTTTAATAACCAATTATTGTGTACTCCGTCTTTTGGTGTTGCTTATTATGGCGTTACGTGGAATTGCCATATGACTTTTAACTACTGTAATGTCTAACAATTACCTAATGCAATAGTAAACTATCATGAACCAATCTTTAAACTAAATAGCAAGATCACAAATTCAACGTCTAAAGCTAAGTAGCATAGGTTTTTGTTTTGGCATTTTTTAACAACAGTCAACGAATTAATGCATTTGTTCAAGAATAAGAGGCCACATACATCACCAAAATGTAAACTAATGAAGTAACCAAAATAGATGCTGCGACTTTAAGACGGTAGAACCAAACTCATGAATCCCATAACCATACAATCATCACTAGCACACGATGCCATCAAATTCATACTCACATCCGGCGTGAAAGCGAACATCATACAATTTCAAGCATCACATTGATTCAACTTCAAATATATCACCAACTAGACAAATCACAAATTAAATTACCAAACCAATAATTAACACTAAACTGGAATAAAATAAGTATGGGATTAAGGAATAAAACCTCGCCGGCAACCTCGAACGCACTTTGGCAAAAAACTAATAGAAACGATTGATGTTTGAATGAAAAGCTCAGGACTCGCCGGAACCACGATAATACTCAACAGCTACTGGTTCGTTCCGTTGCCGCTAGAACGAAACGGAGGGATGTATTGGGGAAATTTTTTTTTTGACGTGGCAAGACACGTGGAATATGCACAAGGTTAGTATTTTGAAGGAAGGTGAACGAAAGACACAAAAGAATAAAATAGACACGAGACGTAATACGACTGCGAAACCCGTGCCTATTTGGAGCGACCTAGAACGTGATTTCAGAAAACAAAGGATTTTAGAAGACAAAGGAAGTAGATACGAGCACCGTATATTTTCAAAACACCCAGAAGCAACGGGTCAAAAAATATTTAAAGCATGGATCTGAAGGCATGAAGGAGTTTAAATTCAATCATTAAACATCCTATACGTTAAAGGATCAGCATTTATTGAAAATGATTGTGTAACGACCTATTTAATGTCATTTATTGCTCATTAAATCTTACATTTTATTCCTCCATCTAGAGTCAGCTATAAAAGGAGGAAGTTATACCCATTGTAACACACAACAGTCACTGGAATACAACCTTTTTTACTGTCTATTCTAATTATAGAAAGCCTACTACATTTTCTTTTCGGTCTCTTGATTATCAGTAACTCGATTTCTCTATTATTTTCTAGCTTTAATCGAAGTTCAATATTTGGTTAAACAAATTGGTTCCGTTACCGGGAATCTGATAATCGATTCTTTCTGGAACTTGTACGTTTCATTTGTTGAGGACGTCATGTCGAACAACAACAACAACAACAACAACGATGTTGAAAACCAGGTCCCTCACGATCAAGGGGACTTGAACAATGATAATTTATTCATGTTCCTTCCAGCCTCTCCACGTCAATCTCGAGATGGCAATCCCATACCTACTTCTAATGAACAGGAGCAACCGGAACATCTTGAAGGGGTTGAACAAACTCTTCAGCGCATAATCGACGCACGAGTCAGTCAAGCCCTCCAAACTTTGGTTGATCGGTTACCATTGTCCTCAGCTGCCCATACTCCTAATAACAACACTCTCGAGAATCCTCGCTCTGGTCTTGATAACACGAATGTAGGATCTCCTAGTGGACCACGTGAAGTGGATAAAGGTAATGCAAATAATTCTTATTTACAAAACATTATACTAACCCTGCAGGCACAACTCAAGGAACAAAGCGAACGGATCGAATAAATTCCGGGAGTTCCCCCAGTAATTAAGGGGATTGACGCAGATAACTATTCTCAGCAACCCTGGAAGCCAAGTGCAGCGCCTCTTCCTATTCCAAATAGGTTCAAAATGCTAGATATTTCAAAATATGTTGGTACAACAGACCCTCGAG
>JASVEL010002536.1:0-56893 GCA_032618575.1 Nicotiana noctiflora
CAGGCGTTAAGGGGAATGATTTAACCAAGCAGGAAATCGAATCTGTCTTGGTTAAGAAATTTGGAGAAACACTCACGAAGGGAGCCCTAACCTGGTACTCACTCTTACCTGAAAATTCTATTAACTCTTTTGCTGAGCTTGCAGATACTTTTATAAAAGCACACTCGGGAGCGCAAAAGGTTGAAAAGAGGATGGAGGACATCTTCAAGATTAAAAAACGGATACGGAATTACTGAGAGATTTCGTTGATAGGTTTCAATGAGAACGGATGACTTTGCCACGGGTACCATATAATTGGGCTGCAATAGCTTTCACAGGTAACCTGTATGAGAAAAGTTCTGAGGCTACGAGAATGCTGAAGGAAAGCCTTCGTGAATTTCCTGTTACTACGTGGAATGACATTTATAACAGGTACAGCAAAAAGCTCAGAATTGAAGAAGATACCGTGCATTCCCATGATAAAAGTAGCCAGTCCCGGAGGTCCGAAACCAAAAAAAGAACAAGTTGGAGCAGGTATGATCCATATCTGGGCCCTGCAGGAAGAGATTCAAGAACGAAGCAAGAAAGTCAGCGATATGATCAAAAATCAAAGGGTAGAGACTCAGGTTCCTCTTCTGGATTTAGAAATGATAAAAATAGGCAGGACCCATATGATGATGACGGGAGTTCAAAAGCAAAGTTCGGTGGATATAATTTCAATATTACCACCTCAGAGCTCGTAGCTGTTTTACGAAGCATGGGAGATAAAGTACGGTGGCCGAAAGAGATGCGTTCAAATCCAAATAAATGTAGTCCACACCATTGGTGTGAATTTCATAATGATCATGGTCATAAGACGTCGGAATGTCGGGTTCTACAAGGTGAAGTAGACCATCTATTGAAGTAGGTTATATCGCCGAATTATTTAGTGAGAAAGGAAAGCAGTCTTATATGAAAAATAGACAAGAACTGCCGAAACCCCCATCACTTAAGAGAACCGTGAATGTTATAAATGGGGGAGAAGGTATATATGAGGTGACGTATCCATCTTCCAACAAAGTCTTCAAACTCTCAACTATGCCCGAGAAATGCGAACGCCAGCCGAGGGAAGGAGAAATTATTGCTTACGGTGATGCAGACATGGAAGGAGTCATCTCCCCTCACAACGATGCACTGGTAATATCTTTACTCATACATGATATTAAAATAAAAAGAGTCTTGATTGATCCAGCAAGTTCAGCAAACATCATCCTACTAAGGGTGTTACGGGAGATGCAAATGGAGGGCAAGATGATCCCAAAGGCACATATTTTATCAGGATTCAATCACTCCAGCATAGTAACTAAAGGAGAGGTAAATTTAGTAACTTTTATAGAAGGTATAGAAAAAGATACCAAATTTCAGGTAGTAGATCTGGAGATGGCATACAATATAATCATGGGAAGACCATGGATCCACGATATGGGTGCGGTTCCATCGACCTTGCATCAAATCATGAAGTTCCCAACACCATGGGGAATTTGTCATGTTTATGGGGAACAATATGCACCTCGTAGCGTCAGATAGAGAAGTTAAAAGCCAGGAGGTAAGTCAACTTGGAAGGTACGTGATATCCTTTTAGTAAAGGATACGGTAAGCACCCTCTAAGACCAACCTGTCAATTTCTTACATACGTGACATTTTGATTCTTAAACATGATATTCATAATCGTGATGCTTGAAATAAATCGGCTTATGGAATGAAAGAACAGGTTCATGCAACACCTAAGAAGAAAAAACGTCGTATATGATTTTTGCCTCAGTCATCGCTAGAAGGTATATTCTAAGGTAGATATATTCGATTATAGTATATCTCAAGCAACATATAGCCAATTTGTGCAGAACTCTTCAACTAACACGTGAAAGGCCTTTCAAGTCTTATACTAGAGTTTCTGTAGAAAGTTGCTAGCCTTTACGGGAAACTATAATGCCTATCGTTTGTCGTGATTTTACTAATGGTTTTAGATGCTAGGCACAAATACTAACCCGTACCAAATGATGAGATACAACCTGCATGGAAATAAAATAATACTCGTAAATTCTAAGCCTAAGGTCACACAGATCTGACGGAAATGCATACGGGTAGGCAGTCTACATCTAAAAGCTATAATTTCGAGTCCAGTGTATGTTTTGTTTCGGGGAAAGGGTCAGCTTACGAGTAAAAACCAAAATGCTCAAGGCCTCATCCCTACAGCGCCTGCACACTTGGGGACTGCACAGTACGGATAGCTTCGTGCAAGAAAGTAGACGCGGGACCATAAAAAAATAAGGGAATTCCAAAACCTGTGTAAAAGATAGCTTCGTGCAAAAAAGTAGACGCGAGACCATAAAAGATATGGGAATTCAAAAACCCGTGCAAAAGATAGCTTCGTGCAAAAAAGTGGACGTAGGACCACGAAAGAGATACAGGAGTTCAAAGGATAGCTAAAAGCTGCAAATAGCTATGTTTTACTCTGCAAAAAATATTTTTCAATGTTGTAGACACTTTTTAAGTCCTTTCTAAATATATAAAGATAGGACTATGGTTACATGCTAGAACAGGTTGTAAAGAAAAACCTTGTGTATTTTTTATAAAAAATCTGTTGCACAAAAAACAGTTGCGAGGAAGTCATAGACGTACTATAACACATGTATCATTCAAAACTTTACCCCAAGCTCATGAATAAAAAGCTTGGCAAAGTTATTTCGTACAGAGAAAAAGAAAAACATATGTTTCCTATCTCTTCCATCGTATAGCGCCATTTTATGAAGTTGAGACATCTTCTTCATTAAGTGCTAATATATAAAAGGGCCCTCTTTTATAATCCTCGTGTTGACAAGTCCACGAGTGAAAGCATTTTCAAAAGGATAAAAATGCAAAATTATTCCATAAGTCCTAAGTACGAAAATAGGCAAGAGTAAAATATAAAGAGGTATTAATTAATCTCTAAAATATAAAGGGTTCAAACAAAAAATCCTTACAAAATAAGAAGACTATACAAATATCCCATAAACCGGGGACTGATTCAGAAATTGGAAATCTTAACTCGCTCCTGAGTAAGTAGACCTCTCCGACGCTGTTAAGTTAACCTCCTCATTTGCAGGATTTACAGACGCTAATGATGCAGAAATAGTTGAACCACCAGGAGGGAAAGAAGGCACGGCAGCCTCGATTGTTGTAACCAGAGTTGCGGCAGGAGCAACTCCCTCATTGGGAGGATCATAAGCCATGGTCAAGTCATCAAGAGGAGAAGAAGATTGTTGGGCCATCTCAATAGTGCTCGAAACCTTGGATAACTCAGACTTCAAGTCGAAACCCTCTTGGCTGGCCTCCATTAAGGCATCCCGACGAGAATTCAGGAAAGCCCAGCTCACCTCCGCATCAAAATTCTCCTCAAGGAGGGCATAATCCTTTTTCCATGAGGTAAGTTCGTCCTTTAACGATTGGTTTTCATTCAAAGCGGAGTTAAAGTAGATTACCAGGGAGGCACGAGATTCTTCCAAGGCACGTGCCTTATCAAAGGAAGCTTGCAAATCGGCCTTAGCCTGAGATAGGGTTTGCACTAGCTCTCCCGCATACTTTTCTTTCTTGTTCAAGAGAACCTTAAGCTCCCTAATCTCCTCGCTGGACCTAGACAATTGTTCAGAAAAAAGAACATTCTTGACATTCTTTTTCTTTCTCCACCTCGCCGAGGGAAGCCTTAACCCCGTCCAATTCAGAAGCCAAAGTTCGATTTTGTTGCTCTAAGTTATGGATGTGCTCCTGTAAATCCGTAACCTTCTTCTGAGCATCTTTCAACTGTTCTCGCCAATTAGCTACTTTGGCATCCGCTTCCCTAGCCTTCCTTTCATCTTCAGAAATAGCTCGTTCAGCTTCACGAGCTTTCCTCTCCAAAATGGAAATTCTCCCTATAAGATCTGTACCTATAAGGTTGGCCTGTATGACAAATGTGTATGAGTGGAAATCAAGAGAAAAGCTTTTTCTTAAAAAAAGAGAGATAAGAAACATACCTTCAAAGTATTGTGAACTATGTCGTTCACTAGAGTAAGACAGCTATGGCTGTCCATTTTCCCTTTCTCAATATCCCCAATCAGGGCTTAAGCCAGGCATCTGCCCCGCCTAACTTCCTTAAGAGGCTCCTGTCTACTGGAACCTCAAGTGTAACACTCCTCATAGCCATGCTCCTACTGCTAGAACCCTCTTCCACGCAACTGACCGAAAGAGGTATGGTAGAGGAGGTAAAGACGACGGTATTTGCAAAATTTGGAACAGGCACGGGAGCAGAAGTTGGAAAAGAAGTGGAAGTGGGAATGGTAGTCGTGTGGTTATTTGAAGTGACAAAAGAGATAGGTGGAATAGAAACGGAAGTTGAAAGGGGGATTTCCTCCAAAACTGGGCCAAAATCACCACACCCGAAACCTTCGAGGAAAAGACGTTCAGTAGACTCGGGAGTGTCATTTGGAATAATTTCTTCATCAGATATAATAGTGACGGGCTCAGAGGTACGAACGGGAGAAACTTCAGTAGCAGGAGGAGCTTCGGCTTCATCTTCTGAAATTATCACTCGTCTCCTAGACTTGGGATGAGCTACCAAGGGTGTATCTTCATTTTCTTCCACGTCAGAATCTTCCTCAAATTTTTTCCTCTTTATTAAAATATCTCGTGACCTCCTTGAAGTTGAAGAAGTCTGGGAAGAAGTTCTAAGAGCAAGAGCCGCTTCAGCTGTCATACCTCGATTGGGAAATCCTGACAAAAAGAAGGATATAAGATTGGATATGCAAAAGTTTTTATTCTAAGCAAAGGAAACAGCAAGTGAATTCCATGAGTTCTGACCCTCCAGCCACGCCTAGCAGAGATTGACCTCCAAGTGCGTGCCTCCATGGGTACCGCCTTCAAAAAAGCATCGACCGAAGCACGAAAATCAGGGACGAGTTCCATATCTCCCATGATAGCTATTCCAAAAAGTGAAACAAAAGTGTGTTAATAACAGAAGAATGGAATGTCAAAAAAATAGACACAACAAAAAATAAAACACTTACGAGTCATGTTCCACTTCTCCGGAAAAAGCATGTTGGATTCACCAACCAGATCAACTGTGGGAACACTTACAAATCGTACATACCAACCACGGTCATTAACATCTTCAGGGTTTATCAAAACCCTCTTTCCTCTAGCAGACAACGAAAAGACTCCATTGCGGAAATGTTTGGCGTGGTAAAGGTGAATCAAGTGAGGAAAGGTGAAATTTACACCTGCCTTAGTTGAAATAAACCTTAAGCATGCTACTGGTCTCCAAACCAGAGGACCAACTTGGGCTAAATAGATTTTGAAGAAGTGACAAATTCGAGAATCACTGGGTCAATAGCAGGAGAAAATCCCAGAGTAAAGGGGGAAGTATAAATACAAGAAAAACCAGGGTTGTAAAAAAAATCCTCTAGTTAGGGTTAGGAATAACTATGGGGGTACTAGCTCTCCAATGAAAATCCTCCCGAATTAAAGGAACCATTGGTTCAGTAATTATAGAGGGGTAATTATCAACCTTCTCCAACTTGAGCATTTGCTCGCAAAGAACCTCCTTATCATGCGCAAAGGACAAGTCTGATTGTACAACTTCTTCTACCGTCGGTTCATGAGGAGGTTCCGCAAATTATTTTCCCTTCTGAAGAAGGTTTGTTAGATAAAGATCCCCTGGAAGAAGTGCTAGAAAGGATAGCAGAACCAGATATGCCGCCCCGTATTGATCCCATACCACGAGGAGCACTAGTTCCGCCCCTTCAATGCATTGCGGGAGAATTGTGGAATTGGTCAAAGATTGGAACTTATCTAGGGTTAGAAGATGACATGGCTCAGCACGTTTTTACAAAAGAAGAGTAGAAGGAAGAAGCAAAGAGTTACTCAGTGAAAAGGATAAAGAAGAAAAAATCGAAGGAGTATACGAAAAGCGATCGGTAAACCAGGAAAAGTAATGATGAAACTCCTATAATAAAGGTAACCATCACTTCATGAATAAAGTAAAGAAAAGGCTGCAAACTCATAGAACTAGTGGAGAAGTGACACGTATATGGTGCATTAAATGGAAGGGACAACTGAAGCGTCAACACTGACATAGCATTTATTGTGACAAAAATTCCCTTTTAAAAGCATCCACTTCCCATATATTTAAATGATAAACAAATGGAAAGTGGGGGGACTGTCTGTATTCGGGAAAATTTTTTATGATGTGGCAAGACACGTGGAATTTGCGCAAGGTTAGTATTTTGAAGGAAGGTGAACGAAAGACACGAAAGAATAAAATAGACACAGGATGCAATACGACTGCGAAACCCGTGCCTATTTGGAGCGAGCTAGAATGTGATTTCAGAAAACAAAGGATTTCAGAAGACAAAGGAAGTAGATACGAGCACCGTATCTTTTCTAAACACCAAGAAGCAACGGGTCAAAAAGCATTTAAAGCATGGATCAGAAGGCAGAAAGGAGTCTAAATTCAATCATTAAGCATCATATATGTTAAAGGATCAGCATTTATTAAAAATGATTGTGTAACAACCTATTTAATGTCATTTATTGCTCATTAAATTCTATGTTTTATTCCTCCATCTAGAGTCAGCTATAAAAGGAGGAAGTTATACCCATTGTAATACACAACAGTCACTAGAATACAACCTTTTTTACTGTGTATTCTAATTATTGAAAGCCTACTACATTTTTTTCGGTCTTTTGATTATCAGTAACCCTATTTCTCTATTATTTTCTAGCTTTAATCAAAGTTCAATATTTTGGTTAAACAAGGAAGTCTTTCGTTTGTCCCATCCCCTGGTTCGTTTTTTAGAAGTTTAGCGGCTATGGAGGTTGACGGAACATGAGGGTGGTCGATGGAGGTTTTCTTTCAGTAGGGTTTTTGTTAGTGTTTTAGGTTCTTTTGCCTGAAGAAGATGACTCCATAGTGTATTCTTTTTTTTAAAAACGTTAGTGCCTTTTTCAAGAAGAAGAAAACTACAACAGTAGTATGTATGTCACGTTGTCCGTCTCTGTTTCTCTCTTCTATTGTTTTTCTAACCTCCTTTCAAATAGTAGTAGGGGTGTTCACGAAAAACCGAAAAACCGAACCAACCCGAAGACCAAACCAAACCGAGAAAAAAAACCGATATTTTTTTGGTTTAACTTGGTTTGGTTTCTAATTTTAAAAAACCGACAAAGTTGGTTTGGATTTGGTTTTATACCCAAAAAAACCGAAAAATAACCGAACCAAACCGATCATATAGATTGTGTTTTGAAAAAACTTAACTGTGATTGTGTTTTGAAAAAAACTTAACTGTTTTTGGTTCATCCATTGGAGAAATGACTGGATTTCTTATCTGTGATAAAGTTGAGTAGTGAGTGACATAATTTTGGATTTCTTGGGAAGTTTTACTGTCTTTTTTTCTATAGTTTGGAAGTTTATCTCTATAATGAATATAAGTTGTCTTTATTCTCTCTTCTTTCTCCTAACAGAATACGTGAAAAAGTAACAATGGCAGCCATGCTTGTCTATTTTTTCTATGTCTCAACATTTGATTCTTTTGAAATTTTTTGTACCTTAAAAAAAACCGAAAAAACCGAAAAAACCGAAAAACCGATAAGAAACCGACAAAAACCGAAACCGATAAATTTCTGTTAATTTGGATTGGTTTGGTTTTACAATTTGAATAACCGACTTAATTGGTTTGGTTATTTTTAAGGTAACAACCGACCCAAACCGAACCATGAACACCCCTAAATAGTAGTATTCCCTCCCTTTAAAAAATGAATTTCTTTTTTGTTCATTTTCGTCTTTCTTTTTCAATTTTGTTTTTTAATTTGTATCTATTGCTTTTCTTCCCTTTTTAAAAAACAACTAGGATTCCACAGTCTATGTGTGTGTCGTGTGTGTATAGTGTATATTGTGTATTGTGTATTATTTTTTTGTCTTTTCTCTTTGTCTCATTTTCTCTTTTTGTAGTATGTGCATGTGAAATGTCAAGACCAGAATGAGGGGCTCACATGGGTTATAGGTATGTTTTGTTCGTGTTCTCGACGTGTGGTGGACTCGAATTATTATGGGTTAGGTTCAAAAATTAAGTCTTAAATCGGGTAGTTTGAACCCGAATATTATTCTTCGCCCGGAACCGAGAATGAGAACACGGTGTTAATTAATTAATCCTACGTAAGCAAAATAACTATAATATTCACAATTAAAACAAAACTATTTTTTATATTTTTTCAAGATTAAAGTAACTACAAAATATTAATGAAACTATTTTTTATAATTATTATTTTTATATAAAGATAAAAATATAAAGTACATTTTTATTTTCAAGTTTAAGATGACTACAAAATATTAATAACATTATTTTTGTAATTTTCGTTTTTTATATAAAGTACTATTTTTTTATTTTTCAAGTTTAAAATGACTACAAAACATTAATTAAACTATATTTTTTGTTATTTTTCATTTTAAGGTAAAAATAAAGTAAAAGAGTCAAAATTAGCTAAGATAGCAATATTAGGACTAAACTAAATATTTTACGCTAAAAATATAAAAAATCTCGGGAAGGGTCAAAAATCATGCGTCTACAATGCCCCAGCCGCATTTATTCACTTGATTAACAAGTGTATTTCGGCCGTATCTGGATTCTTTTGTGATCGTGTTTATTGATGATATTTTGGGGTACTCGCACAGCCAGGAGGAGCATGCGCAGCACCTGAGGGTGGTATTGTAGAGATTGAGAGATGAGAAGCTTTATGCGAAGTTTACTAAGTGTGAGTTCTGTCTTAATGCTGTGCCTTTTCTGGGACACGTAGTGTCCAGCGATGGTATTCAGGTTGACCCACAGAAGGTCGAGGCAGTGCAATGTTGGCCTAGACCTTCCTCAGCTACTGAGATCCGGAGTTTTCTCGATTTGGCAGGTTATTACCGCAGGTTCGTTCAGGGGTTTTCATCTATTGCTTCGCCTTTAACGAAGTTGACACAGAAGAATGCTCCATTTGTGTGGTTTAATGAATGTGAGGAGAGCTTCCAAAATCTCAAGTCGGCCTTGACCACAACTCTGGTACTTGTATTACTATCAGCTTCAGATTCTTACATGGTGTATTACGATACATTGAGAGTTGGGATCGGTTATGTATTGATGCAGTAGGGTAGAGTTATTGCGTATGCTTCTCGCTAATTAAAGCCCCATGAGAAGAACTACCATATTCACGACTTAGAATTAGCTGTTATTGTGCATGCCTTGAAGATTTGAAGGCATTATCTATATAGCGTATCCTATGAGGTATATACGGACCACTGCAGTCTTCAACGCCTATTTAAGCAGAAGGATCTCAATTTGAGGTAGCGGAGATGGCTTGAATTACTCAAGGACTATGATATTACTATCTTGTATCATCCTGGCAAGGCCAATGTAGTGGCCGATGCTTTAAGCCGGACGATTATTAGTATGGGCAGTTTGGCATACATTTCAGTTGGGGAGAGGCCCTATGCAGTTGATGTTCAGTCTTTAGCTAATCAGATGGTGAGGTTAGATATTTCCGATTCTAGTCAAGTGATGGCTTGTATGGTATCTCAGTTTTCCTTGTATGACCGCATTCGAGAGCGTCAGTATGATGATCCGCATTTCCTTGTCCTGAAGGACAGGGTCTAGCACGAGGATGCCAGAGATGTGACCATTGGAGATGATGGTGTGTTGCAGATGTAGGGTCAGATTTACGTGCCCAATGTGGATGGGCTTCAGGAGTTGATATTAGAGGAGGCCCACAACTCGCGGTATTCGATTCATCCAGGCGCCGCGAAGATATACTAAGATTTGAGACAGCATTACTAGTGGAGAAGGATGAAGAAGGATATTGTGAATTATGTGGCTTGATGTCTTAACTGCCAGCAGGTCAAATATGAACACCAGAGACCCGGTGGAGTATTCCAGTGCATGGATATTCCCAAGTGGAAACGGGAGAGGATTACTATGGACTTCGTGAGTGGTCTTCCTCGTATCTTGAAGAAGTTTGATTCAGTTTGGCTGATCGTGGATCGACTTACCAAGTCCGCACACTTCATTCATGTGTGCACTACCTATTCATCGGAGCGGTTAGTAGAGATTTTCATCCGAGAGATTGTGCGGTTGCACGGAGTCCCACTTTCCATTAATTAGATAGAGGTACCCAGTTTACTTCTCAGTTCTAGAGGACATTTCAGCGAGAGTTGGGTTCACAAGTAGAGTTGAACATGGCGTTTCACCCATAGATGGACGGGCAGTCCGAGCGTACAATTCAGATATTGGAGGATATGCTGTGTGCCTGCGTTATGGATTTTGGAGGTTCTTGGGCTGATTACTTGGCTCTTGCAGAGTTTGCTTATAATAATAGCTATCAATCCAGCATTTAGATGGCGCAGTATGAAGCCTTATATGGGAGATGGTGTAGATCTCCAGTTGGTTGGTTTGAGCCCGGTGAGGCTAGATTATTAGGGACAGAGTTAGTCCAGGATGCCTTAGACAAGGTGAAGGTGATTCAGGAGAGACTTCGCACAACTCAGTCACGTCAGAAGAGTTATACGGACCGAAAGGTTCGAGATGTGTATTATTTAGTAGGCGAGAAGGTGTTGCTGAAAGTTACGCCTATGAAAGGCATTATGAGGTTTGGAAAGAAAGAAAAGATGAGCCCAAGGTTCAATGGACATTTTGAGATACTTAGGAGGATTGGGGAGGTGGCCTATATGCTTGCTTTGCCACTTAGTTTGTCGGGAGTTCATCCGGTGTTCCATATTTCTATGCTCCGGAAGTACGTTAGAGACCAGTCTCATGTATTGGATTTCAACACGATCCAGTTGGATGAGTACTTAACCTACGATGTGGAGCCGGTAGCCATTTTGGGTCGACAGGTTTGAATGTTGAGATATAAAGACATAGCTTCGGTGAAGGTGCGGTGGAGAGGTCAGCCTATAGAGGAAGCAACTTAGGAGACCGAGCAGGAGATACAGAGCAGATATCCTCACTTGTTTGAGACTCCTGGTATATTTCTTGACCCGCTCGCGGACGAGCGTTTGTTTAAGTTGGGAAGGATGTAATGACCCGACCCGTCTTTATGGCAGTTACCACCCCGTTTTCCCCGTTTTATGCTTCTATATATTTCATTATATGTTTTTGAATAATTTGAAGTAAATCGAGTAGAATTCAGTTAGAAATGAGATAATAAATCTCTTTAAGAGAAGGTTAGTTAGGAAAAGTCAACTGAATGTTGACTTATGAGTTAGAAGGATCGGAATGAATTTCTGATGATTCGACTAGTTTGGGGGATGATTTATGACTTTGGAGAACAATCGAAATTGAATTCGAAGGTCCGGTGTAGAATTAGGCTTGACTAAGGTTGGATTTTTGGCGAAGTTCGAATGGTAGGTGAGATTTTGATCCGAGGGTTGGAATAGAATTCCAAGGGTTGCAGTAGCTCCATTAGATGATTTTGGATATGCGTGCAAAATTTAAGATCACTCGGGGCGTTTAAGTCGGGTTTTAGATCAAATGCATGTTTCAGAAGTTTTAGTTTAACTTAGGCTTGAATCCGTGGCAATTCGATGATTTTGATGTTTAGGATGGTGTTTTTATGTTACGAGCAAGTTTGAATGAAGTAATAGATCATATATGTGCATTTGGTTGAGGTCCCTAAGTCCTCGGGGTTTTTTCGGAAGGTTAAACGGGAATTTTTGAAGTTTCAACAGGTCTGTCATTTTTGCTTCTGGTATTTCCGCATCTACGGAAAAAAGAACCGCAAAAGCGATTCTGCATATGCGGCTGAAGGGTCGTAGAAGCGGTCCTAGCGAGGCTGGCCTTTTCCGCAAAAACGGAAGGAGTTCCGCAAAAGCGGACACCGCAGAAGCTGTCCGAGCGATTTAATGGGAAACCACAAAAGCGGTTTATTGACCATAGAAGCGACAACCGCAGAAGCGGTTGGGTTGTCGCAGAAGCGAAAATCACTGCAGTTTTAATGAAACCGGTGTATCAAATTTTCAGAGTTAGAAATATATTTTAGACTTCGGGAAGAGGCGAATTGCGGGCGATTACAAGGAGAATTTGTGGGAATTCATCAGGTAAGAGTTCTTAGACTCAAATTATGTTATTATGATGTGAAAACATAGATTAAACACTGAAAAACTAAGGATTTAAGGGGTAAAAAAATGGAGGTTAGGGCTTGAACCTAAGAAGGTATAAAATTGGAATTTGGGGGGTCAGACGGACTCCGATTTTGATGAACTTTGTATGTACGGACTCGTGGTGAGACGAGGACTCCGTTGGTATAATTTTCAGAATTTTTTGAGAAGTGGGCCCGGGGCTCGGATTTTACCAACTTCGTGAATTATTATACTTTTCGAGTATTTTTGATTGGGTTATATTTCTTTGACCCATATTTATGTATTCGCTGTGGTTTTGACTTGATTCAACGCGCGAGGAGGTCAATTCGAAAGGAAAAGGCATTGCGAACGAGTGCAGGGCCGGTTAAAGGTGAGTAGTTGGTATATATGATGGCCTAAACGTTTGAAACCCCGGCTTATCACATTGTGACGCTATTTAGGGCATGACTCGCATTCCATGGCAGGTGTGGGATTATTTATGACTGGGGATTATGACTTGATCCATCATGAACAAGAATAATGCTATATTGGCGGTTGATACATACCCTGTGTTGAATATATCTGGGCTTAATGCCATGTTTGGGGCCTTGTGCCGACCTGTTGTATCCTTAGAGGATGAATATCATTGCGATAGCATGGTTTGTAAAATCATTGATCTCAGTCCTGGATTTAATCACTATTATGAACTGCTAAGTCACTATTTCCTGAAAAATTAAATAGCTAAAGTATTTCCTTATTAATGAATTGAAAATTGGAATGAAATAAATTAAAACTGTTATGTGACTCATATGCATATGGTGGACTGAGTATGGATCGGGCTGCACGCCGCAACGAATGATATGAATATATTGCTCTTGGGCTGAAAGAGCCCCTCCGGAGTCTGTACACACCCCCAGTGAGCATCGTCGACGTTAAATAGATCGGGCTACGCGTCGTAGCAGTCATGTGCATTGCATTGCATTGCATTCATGCATTGTTATTTACTTGTGTTATCTATGCTTTGTTGTTGTTGTTAGTTCGTAGTAAGGTATTGGATTGTTAGATGTAGCTTTACTTTGTGGTATTTCGTGGATTTCTTTTCTTCAGACATTTTATATGTTTTTTACTCACTGAGTACTTAGTACTCATCCCTACTCCCTGCACCTTTGTGTGCAGATTTAGGTACACCGGAGGTTTAGTCGAGCAGTCTCATTTTCGAGAGTTATCAGAGTTGTTGAGGTAGGTGTTGATGTTTGCAGGACATGGCTACTCTTCCTATCCCATTTTTAATTATATATATATACTTTCAGACTTGAGTATTTCGTTCGGATGTTATACTTATCCAATTTTAGCTTAGAGGCTCTAGACTCGTGACTCCAGATCTTTGGGAGTTTTATTATCGGTTTTCGCACTTCTCATTAGTATTATTCTATTATTACTGGATTATTATTCTAAACTATTATATTCTCCTTAAATTGTCGGTTTCAGGACTTATTATAATATGCAAATGACGATTGGTCTGGCTTGCCTAGCTTTAGAGTTGGGCGTCATCACGACCGGATTTGGATCGTGACACTAATAGTTCGTCCATTATTTTCAAGACTAACCAAAAAAAAATAATTGGAGTGTAAAAACCACGCGTTTCTCTTGATCTTTGAAGCGACTCTGAGTTTTGAAAGTTGACATGCTTTGAAAGACCAAATTCAGAACACTCCACGTTTGGCTACTAATTATAAGTAATTAACGCGTTGGGCGGTGGGATGATTAATCCATTAAGAAAGCGACCATCTGACTGAAAGAAGATTTGCCGCGATCTTCGAACGCAACTTGCAAAATTAAATTGTACTTTTAAGAACTATACTCATAAACTAAGCATTCTATCAATTATAACTATTTAGGAGGAGGAAACATTAGATGAATGATTATTGGAATAGAAAAAAATCGTCACCGTCTCAGAAGATTTGCATATCCACCGACCCACACCTTTTTATGGCCGAAAAACGTTCTACTTGACCCACAAAAAATAATAGAAAACAAAAAAAGAAGAGCAAAACCTGTTATAAAATATTATAATAATATTAGTGAATCTTTATAATTCCTAAATAAGTTATTTTTAATATTTTCTCCATTAACATCCAACTACTTCTTATAATTATTGGGGTAAATCTCACACCTTCGTTATCCCTACTAGGATCTTCTCCGTGATCTAAATAGTTAATATCATGTCCATGACATCCATTTGTATTACCTCGATGTCATCCTATAAATAGAGTATCCACTTAAATACATGGAGGAAATAATAATTCTTATCTATCTCCCCCAACATGATTATTTATTTTCTTATTTATTATTGTTTCGTTGAGCTAAGTTTCTTAACAAAATCTGATATATGTTTGAGTTTTCTTTTTTCATTTGCAGGTGTGTCTATAACGGTGGAAGTAGAGTATTACGTACAATCCAGTAATTTTTATTTAAATTTTTTATTTATAATTTATATTAACAAAATTTATTAAAAATATATATAATTTAAGTAAAAGTTAGATAATTAAAATGAGCTATAAATTATAATGAAATTAACCCGGATCTAATTAATTTTTTCTTAAAGTAGTTTCTAATGGGATATTTAGCACCCAAGAGGTCATAACTATAATCGTAATGTCACAATTACAAATTCAAATAATCTTGACTGCTAGTTGCTAAATATTTAATTACTTCGATCTTCACTTTATTAAATTTGCGGGAACAATGGAGAACTATTTGACCAAAAAAATTGTGAAAAAAAGAGAACTATTTGTTCCACTTCATGATAACTCGATAAGGCTTTATTTCTAATCGAATAACTAATTAAATATAGTTGAATTTGTTGACCTACCAACTTTTAATTAAAAATAATCATTCTGTATACAGATATATTGGATGAATATCCGCAAATTAAATAGCATAAAATAACCAAGTTAGGCACAAATGGCAATTTGGTTCCTTTTTCTTTTTGTTGGCTACTGAAAAAAAGAGTTAAGTTATATTTTCATTGATGTAATTATTACACTTTCAAGCATGATTAGTGGTCCTAAAGTAAGTTTAACTTTCTTTAATGAGTCTTCTATATTGTAATGGTATTTAAAATATATCTGTAGGACAGCAAATCACAAATAGACTTAACAAACAATTATCTCTAGAAACTCCTAGAACAGGTACGAGAGTTACGAGAACAAAGGAAAAGGATATATTTTTTAATGTAATAAAAATAATGATAATGAGATCAAGCAACTTATTAGAAGGATAAATAGCCAGAAAAGACACTTTAATGTTTTTTTTGTTGGTACAGTCCTAAATTGCTAATTGCTTTTTACTTCCACTTGGCCATTTAAATAATCAGAATTTTATTTGATTAGATCAATTGTTAAATGAAAGATGTATGTGGTCATTCAGAACAATCCAGAGATATAATTTGATTAATGATGATAATCATGAAAATGGTAGTTCAATGATAGTTTAGTTCAAGGAATTAGGTTGGTTATCTGCATATAAATTTAAGATTAAATTTATTTTATATTTAGTTGAAAGTTTTTATTAAACTAGTATTATTTTTATCAAAATTTTGAAGTAAATTTTAATGATGGTCATTCAACTTTGAGTTCGTAACATAAAAATTACTTTTCTATTTTTGTCACATAAAAAATCATTTAACTTTGAGTTTTTAATACAAAAGTCATTTTTATATTTTTGTCACATAAAAGTCATTCTAATTTGACCAAGGTAACCAAAAAATTAATATCACCCTAATTTTATATTTATACTGAAAATATGACATAACATATTAACACTCCAAAATAAGCTTGTTATATTTGGGATAATTTGAGAAACTTCCCTCTAAGTTACGCTAATCTTATTGTAGTTTATGTATATTATGTTTGCTTTCTTATTTTGTTACTTTGTAATAATTTTATTAACTCGTTATCATTAATGCCAAAAATATTTTTAAATTATTTGCCCTTATTAATTTATACTCACTTGTTTAATGAATTTTACAAAAATATTGTTCGACTCAAAAGTTATCATACACTTTATGAATACGAAACAATATATATAAATTACGGGCCAATCATATCAAGTCGTAATAATGCAAGAACCATGTAAAAGAAATAATAATAAATACCCCAGATTAAGGTGAGAAGTATTGACAGCTTTTATTGATGATATTCATTTGGTCTGCCTCTCCATGAAGAGGTGCAGAGCCTTACAATCATGTTGTCTCTCTCCATGAGATGAATATTCCTGTCCATTTTCTCTCTTTCTTTCTTGTGAATAGTGATAGAGAAGAGTCCCCCCCTCCCCTCTCCCCCCCCCCTCCCCTCCCTTTCTGGGATTCATCCCTTAGTATTTATAGTTGTGAGCCCCATGAGTAGAAAGTGAATGGTCGTGACCATGTTAGGATTTTGTCTCCATGGGGAGACGGGTAGGCCGTACCTTTGTCCACCTTGCTTGAATAGATAAATTCGTATTATTGGCTAGTGGTCATGTTTCTTATCAATAGTGAATTAGTTCAAGATACGATTATCTTTATTAATTATTGTGGGGTCAGATTCTGATATATACAGTTAGTCCCTTCGTTTATCGAGGTCGTGCTTCGGCTGAGCTCGATGGACGGACTTTGTCGACTATGACCCGAAAAAACTCAAATAAGGGACGAGTGGCAGTCACTCTAATCTATAACATGTTCTCTACGTTGATTGTCCGAATTATGTAGAATTGTTCGGCGTCACGTTGCCATATGATCAAGTCATCGTGTGATCAGGATAGGGCACCTCCTCATCATGAAGGTGTATGATGATGTTAACGCAATTCGGGCGAGATCGAACTCAGTTACGTTCTGGTTCTCGCATTCACTTTGATTCGTAATTGCCATCGGCGACGGGAGACGGGTCGTATGTAACATGGCCGAGTATGTTTTCCATAGTATTTTAGAATTTTGAGGACGTATGGTGCATTTCTCCCATATTGGTAGGTCGTTTAGATCGTTCCTGCTGGCGAGGAGTCAGCAGGAGGCTGAGGGGGCACTATGTGATACTTGTCATAATGGCGCACGTCTCGGTAGAATCGAACCGTTTGATGGTTGGTCATGCAGTTAATGGTGTCTATTGGGTTTCCCAAAAGTCATTTATGTTGCATATAAAGGTGGGTTGAGGCTTCCGTTTCTCATTACTTCTTTATTCATCTGAGAGCAAGTCTGATGAAGCTTTTTTATTCTACTAGTTCACCTTCTCCTTTTTCTTCTTGATTGTGATAACTTTCATTTTTGCCAAAGAATTTTATTCTTTTCTTTTCAACCAACTAAGCAGTGGCAGGAAGTTCTTCGCGCGATTTTCTTCCGATATTCTTGCCGGTTAATCCTCCGGTGATTGAAGGGCCACCTCCGGCAATGGGAGATGGTAACCAGGCAGAGACCGGAGGAATTCCATTAGTTGACGAGGTATTTCCGCGGCCCGGAGTTCCGGTGGTTGATTTTACCGCCGATGGTGGGGAGGACCATGTGGATGAAGCCCCACTGATGGGGGAGATTGGAATGGCCCGATTGCGGGACAGGGGGTCATTCCGACCCATGCTGACATTGTTCTCGCCAGAAGCGATGAGAAGGTTCACCACGATCGCAGGGGATATTGCATCTTTTACACGTATCCCTTCAGGTTGGGGTTCAGGATTCCACTTCCTATGCTGGTGGTAGACTTTTGTCGCCATTACGGGGTGTGCCATGGCCAGCTCACCCCTTCTCTTTACAAATTACTGGCGATGTTCCTATAGTACGGGCAATTGGCCGGTAGGGTGGTTACACTGCAGCATGTGCTCACCCTTTATGCCCCCAACGGGTCCGGGGCGCCATGCTACGGGCGTACCCTCGTGGGTCGAGGTGGCTGACTACAGTGCTGGATGATGAGGTCGAACCCCGCCCTTTCGAGCACTTCTTATACATCTGGACCGAGCATTTAGTAGCTTCTCCTTCAGGGTTCCCGGAGGCTTGGAACCATGGACGTGAGTTACTTTATTGTTATAATCAATTTCCTTCCTTTTTCCTTATTTCTTTTATAAGTCTCGCATTTGGAATGTTAACTCGTTGTTGTTTTTGTAGCTGAGAGGTCGCCACCGACCCCGTTAGCAGGGATACGTGGGTGGCTTGAAGCTGTGCTCCCTCACAATGAAGGAATTCGCACGTGGGCATCTTTCTGGGAGAGACATGGTCGTAGGCCTGCTGCAGGTGATAAGTAGATTCCTACATTTGTTAGGTTTTTTATTTGATTTTGTTTACCAACCTTGTTTCTTTGTGATAGGGAAGGCGAGTCGCGACAGGGCTCCTCAGGTGGCTTTCCGGTGACCGGGTGCGATCGCTTGGCTTCTTGCAGCATCGGCGTTGCACTGCGTACCGAGGGCGGCATCAGTCGAATCTTCGACGGCTCCTTCCCTACCACGAGCCATATTTCATGATGAAAGGCTGTCGTGGACCGTGCGTCCTAGGGATGAATCATCCTCGGGCGAGGATGAGGAAAGGCCGTTGATTAGGCGCTGGTTCGCGTTCACTCCGGCTCCTCCCGCAGTAATCACGTCGGCTCCTCCTGTGGTGATTAGTGTGGACTCCCCTCCGGTGGATGCGGGGGAGTGTTTGGCTGTAGCGCCTACCCTTGAGGGCGAACCAACGGTAGAGGTCACCCAGACTAGATTAGGCCGCATAGATACTGTTGCTTTGGCGGCTCAGTTGGTAACCCCCGAGGTTAAGACGGGGGGAAGCTCTTCAGTGATTGTTGAAGCCGGTGGACCGAGCATCCCGTTGGCGGTTTCGGCAGGAGGAGGAGGAGAGGCCGCAGGAAAAGGTCTGGGTCTAAATCAGATTTGGACCCTTAGGACGTCCAGATGTTCCGAGATGGCTTTACAAATGCGGTCATTCGTGCGGAGGGGAGGTCACGCCTCATTGAGGTTCCCAGGGATTCAAATTTACTACTCCAAGGCTCGAGTGTGGTGTCACAGTTCGAGCTGATGTGCTCGAAAATAGAGAACGAGTCGCTGAAGGACGTCACAGACATCAGGTTGATGAACGAGGTAGCTGTAATGGGCTTGAGGGTACGTATTCGAATATTGTTATTTCCATTCTTCGCTTATTTTATTTTCTTCTCTAAATGTTGCCTTTGTTTTGCAATCATACTTGCTGGAGCTGGAGACATCTGCGGAGCTAACATTCGTTCGGCGGTGTTTTTACTGGTGTTGGAGAAGTACCGCCGCTACCGGGATAGATGCAGGGAGATGCGTGTACACTTGAGAAACAATCCATGTAGCCGGACCCTGGTTGAGGAGTTGGCGAGGCGGGAGCTCCAGACGCAGCAAACACTTAGTCGGATGAGCGCCCTTGAGGAGCAGCTCCGTCAGAAGGACGAGGAGCTCGAGGCCGAGAGGAGGGCATAGTGGAGTGCGAGCGTCGGTGCCTAGCCAAGGTAGCGGAGGTTGGGTCGGTGTGGAGTGATAAGGTGGTTTCACTGAAGGGAGAGATTGTGGCCTTGAATTGCTAGCTAGACGACGCCTCGACAAGGGCTGAGGCGTTGCAAGGGGTCTTCCGTGCCGGCGAGTCCCAGTTATAGCTGGTAAGGGATACTACCGCCTTTAGCGAGGTGAGCCTTGAGGGGCGGATAGGTACCCTTGAGCGGGACGCTTAGACTGTGGCGGAGCAGGTTGCGACCCTGGAGGAGGAGAACCAGCATCTTCAGGAACAGGCTGCTTCCTCTAGCCATGCTCGTGAGCTTTAGGTTTATGCTGACGCCCAACGGGACGTATGTAAAAATCTGTGGGAAGCTGGTATTGTGACCAAAGCTACTTTCGAGGGGGCACGCCAAAAGGATCGAGAGGCCCGTATGGATTGTGGTTTCGATGCGGTGACGACAGGGGATGATGATGGAGCAGGTGGGAATGCGGACGACGCCGGGTGAAGAAGAAGTGTTTTTTTTGTTTCTTTCTTTTATTTTTTCTCTCTCTTTTTTCTTTTTTTTTATTTAACCGGCTTTGGCCGTGTGTACGCAGAGGCGTTCCACAATCATTTAAATAAATGAAATCTTCCTTTCGTTATTTGCTTTGTGTTTGTTGTGTACCTCCCCCTTATTTCCTGATGGTTTTTCCTTTTGCATGTGTTTGAAAGGGTGACCTGCCTTTGAGTTTGACCTCAGTACGCAGGTTTATTATATTTTTTCTTTGACTACTGGCGACTGCTTTTCTCCTTCGACTCGGGATGACCGAGTTGGAACCGTTGCTTGGTAGTAGTGGCGATTAGCCTTAGTCCCACTTAGGGTGCGGCTGGACTATTGGCCGTGATATCACATAGCACTGCTTGGTAGTTCGTTCGAGGCCGAACCTTGAGTGCCTATATACTTACTTGAATGGCTTTGGTGCCGAACCCGCGCTTCAATTCTTTGTAGGTTGAGTTTTGCCGAGTTTTGGTTCAGCTATGGTTGGACTTGTGAAATTTTGAAGGTGAGAGCACCTAGATTTATGGTTCGAGCGAGGCCGAGCTCGCTGGATATGATGGTGAAGGTGCATAACCTGGGCAATGGTTCAATCGCAGTTGAATGTTTTGGTGAAGGCGCATAGCCTGAGTCCCAGTACAACTGTTGTTGAACTTTATAAATTTTTGGGAGGCGAAAGCGCATAGCCCGAGTCTTGGTTCAACCAGAGTTGAATTGATTGCCGAAGGCGCATAGCCTGAGTCTTGGTTCAACTGTAGTTGAATTTACTGGTGAATGCGCATAGCCTGAGTCCCAATTCAATTGTTGTTGAACTTTATCAATTTTTGGGATGCGAAAGCGCATAGCCTGAGTCTTAGTTCAACCGTGATTGAATTTATTGGAAAAGGTGCATAGCCTAAGTCTTGGTTCAACCGTAGTTGAATTTACTGCCGAAAGCACATAGCCTGAGTCCCAGTTCAACTGTTGTTAAACTTTATCAATTTTTGGGAGGCGAAGGCGCATATCATGAGTCCTGGTTCAACCGTGGTTGAATTATTGGCGAGGCGCATAGCCTGAGTCTTAGTTCAACCGCGGTTAAATTTATTGGCGAAGGCGCATAGTATGAGTCTTAGTTCAAGTGTTGTTGAACTTTATCAATTTTTGGGAGGCGAAGACGCATAGCTTGAGTCTTGGTTCAACCGTAGTTGAATTTATTAGCGAAGGCTCATAGCCTGAGTCTTGGTTCAACCATAGTTGAATTTACTGGCGAAGGCACATAGTCTGAGTCCAAGTTCAATTGTTGTTGAACTTTATCAATTTTTTTGGGAGGCGAAGGCGCATAGCCCAAGTCTTGGTTCAACCATGGTTGAATTTATTGGCGAAGGAGCGTAGCCTGTGTCTTGGTTCAACCGTAGTTGAATTTATTGGCGAAGACCCATAGCCTGAGTCCTAGTTCAACTATTGTTGAACTTTATTAGTTTTTTTGGGAGGCGAAGGTGCATAGACTTAATCTTGGTACTTTAGTTGAATTTATTGACGAAGGCGTATAGCCTGAGTCTTGGTTCAATCGTATTTGAATTTACTGGCGAAGGCGCCTAGCCTGAGTCCCAGTTCAGCTGTTGTTGAAATTTATCAATTTTTTGGGAGGCGAAGGTGCATAGCCTGAGTCCTGGTTCAATCGTGGTTGAATTTATCGGCGAAGGCACATAGACTGAGTCTTGGTTTAACCGTAGTTGAATTTACTGGCGAAGGCGCATAGCCTGAGTCCCATTTCAAATGTTGTTGAACTTTATCAACTTTTGGGAGGCGAAGGCGCATAGCCTGAGTCCTGGTTTAACCGTGGTTGAATTTATTGGCGAAGGCGCAAAGCCTGAGTCTCAGTTCAACTATTGTTGAACTTTATCAATTTTTGGGAGGCGGAGGCGCATAGCCTGAGTCTTGGTTCAACCGTGGTTGAATTTATTGGGCGAAGGCATATAGCATGAGTCTTGGTTCAACCGTAGTTGAATTTACTGGCGAAGGCGCATAGCCTGAGTCCCTGTTTAATTGTTGTTGACTTTGTCAATATTTTCGGAGGTGAGGGTGCATAGCTTGAGTCTTGGTTCAACCGTGATTGAATTTATTGGCGAAAGCGCACAGCATGAGTCTCGACGTTGTGGGTATTGAGTGCTGAAGCTCGATTTTAGTTCGAGACCTTGAGCAGTTTATGCGTTGTCTTCCCCATCGGGGCATATGAGTTGTTTTGAGGTGTGCGGGAGATGCCTTATACGGATCCTCCCTTAGGGGGGGCTTCTTATTCTTGTCTACACTATCGGAAATCGGAGAAAGAGAGGACTTGCTCGAGCTGGGTTTTTTTCTTTTTCGATGTTTCTTTTCTTTTAGTTTCGGGAAGAACTACGCGATCTTGCTATGAAATTCCCACAGACGATGCCAAATTGTTCGACTTAAAAGTTATCATACACTTTATGAATACGAAACAACATATATAAATTACGGGCCAACCATAGCAAGTCGTAACAATGCAAGAACCATGTAAAAGAAATAATAATAAATGCCGCATATTAAAGCGAGAAGTATTGATAGCTTTTATTAATGATATTGGTTTGGTCTGCCTCTCCATGAAGATGTTCAGAGCCTTACAATCATGTTGTCTCTATGAGACGAATATTTCATGTCCATTTTCTCTCTTTCTTTCTTGTGAATAGTGATAGAAAAGAAGCCCCCCTCCCCCCCCTTTTCTGGGGTTCATCCCTTAATATTTATAGTTGTGAACCCCATGAGTAGGAAGTGAGTGGCCGTGACCACGTTGGGATTTTCTCTCCATGGGGAGGCGAGTAAGCCGTACCTTTGTCCACTTTGCCTGAATAGATAAATTCGTATTATAGGCTAGTGGTCATGTTTCTTATCAATAGTGAATTAGTTCAAGATACAATTATCTTTATTAATTATTGTTGGGTCAAATTCGGACTCATACAAATACCTTTTTGAATTAGCAGAAGAGTAGAGCATCAAATAATTCAACGAAAAACACAATCTACAAGCTCAATATGTACCCCGTAGCTTCGAGTTGTTACAAAGAAATTAAAGTACAGAGAAACATTGTTTTATAAACTACAAGGGTGAGTAAGGCTGGTTTTTGTCCAGGGCCCGGGCCTAAACGGGCCTGGCGGGCTGGTCCGGGCGGTCCTGGGCATGGTGGGCTTTTTTCGTGGCGGTCCCGGGCCTGGCGGTCCCGGGCCTGGCGGTCCTGGTGGGTAGGACCGGCCCGTGACGAGCCTAAGCCCATGTGGTCATGGGCCTTGCAGGTCGGGCCTGGCGGGCTTCGTGGACTTCGTGGGCTTTTAATTAAAAAACATTATTTAATAATAATTAATTATCTATATATGTTAAGTATATATATAATATATGTATATATATGTTAATTCTATATATTATGTGTTAATAATATTAACAATATATATATATATATTATATATATATATATATATATATATATATATATATGTTAAGTTTATATATGTTAAGTATATATATATTAAGTTTATATATGTTAAGTATATATTTATATTAAGTATATATATGTTAAGTATATATATGTTAAGTATATATATATATATGTTAAGTATATATGTTATGTATATATATAATATATATTATGTATATATATTATGTGTATATGTATTAAATAGATATATATTATGTATTAAGAGATAAATCAAACAATTGTGTAATAATGTTTATTACCAAAAATGACATATCTTTATTAGTCTTCTTCCCCCAATGGAATGATCACAACAAGGTACTAATACCACCATTAAAAGAAAAAAAATAAATAAGATGTGCCAAAGTACAATTTACAATACAATCGACATATCTCTAACAAATCTCATAAATCCTTCAAGATTTGGAGGAGGTTCCGTTGGCGGTGGTGGAAAAGAAGCTTGTTCATCACCACTTCTCGGCGAAGCAGCATCCTCTGCAAGTTTTGCAATCATTTCTTCGTAAGCTTCATCCACATCCGGTTGTGATTCTGCAAGTCCAAAGTTTCTTCTTTCCGAGCGGATCCAATCTCTAAATAGCACTGACTTCTCCAAGCTCTCCCTCGTAGATGCTCTATGATCTCCTATTTGAAGTCTTGCTTGACTGAAGGCGCTCTCTGATGCAACTGTTGAAGCTTGAATAGATAATATGTCGCGAGCCATCCTTGCAAGAACAGGAAAATATTTTTCCCGTAACTTCCACCATTCAGAAAGCTCAAAACTCCCGTCTGGATTCTCCTTCTCTTGTCCCTGCGACAAATAAACTTGAAGCTCATTTAGATGGGAAGATTCATCAAAATTATCTCTTTGAGAACCCCTAAACTCCGTCCAAGATTTAAGTGCCTTCAAGCCTGCGGCTCTTTTAGACGATTGTGAAGTAGACGAAGTAGGGGTTGGAACATTTGGCCTAGAATTTTGTAAGGCTTGTTGGTATGCATTATAAATTGTTTGAGTATTAATTTTAATTGATGCTTTTGCATCTGCAAGAGTAGCACGTTCTTCTACTGTAAGATCTAAAGCGTTATAAATATTTGTATACCAAAAATGAGGACCTCCTAATTTCATTGTAGGGTTTAAAATTGCAGCTACACCATAAATAGGGGGGGATAGGAAAAAATATTTTTTAAACTTTTCTTTCATTGCATTTATAGCAAGTTCATAAATTTGCCCACCCTTCTTAAAATCTATAAATAATGCGCATAAGGCTGCAATATAAACTAAACAATTTGAAATAATTGGATAATATTGTCCGGAAAATACATTTGTAGCAGCGTGAAAATGTTCTAAAAAATCTATAAGAATTTTAACATTTGTCCAATCTTGGGTTGTAAGCATTTCATCATCATCCATACCGCCAACCCGAGCATTGAACGTTGCATTAATTGGGTTCCTATATTCGTAAGCAACTACTAAACTTTCGTACATATAATTCCATCTAGTGGGGCAAGGTTTAGGAACCTTTCTTTCTCTAAGTCCATATTCATCACATTTTTTATAATACTCCATAATTCTACTTCTACGGTTAGAATAAAAAAGCTAATTAAGAGCCATTCTAATCTTTTCAATTTCTAAATTTAAAATTCGCATACCATCACTGACAATTAAATAATAAATATGACAAATACATCTAACATGAAATATATTACTAAATGCAGGATTTAATATTGTTGTAAGAATGCCTACTGCACTAGTGTTGTTAGAAGCATTATCCATAGAAATTTATATTATTTTATCATTAATGCAAAAATATCTACAAATATCACCAACAGTGTTAGCGATAAACTTGCCTGTGTGACAGGAGTTAATTATTCTATACGCAAGAATGCGTTTTTGCATTATCCACTCCTCGTCTATCCAGTGACTAGTAACAGTTAATTAGTCATAATCGTTATTACTTCTACCAATATCAGTGGTAATAGAAATTCTATTAGTTATATGAATAAATACATACCACAAATATTGTTCGTATTCGTGTTTAAATTTATAAATATCAGCCGTAATGTTGCACGAGGCCAACCTTTATAAGTATGATTAAAACTTTTCTAATATAATGCACAAAATTAGGATTAGAAGGAAAAGTATACGGTAAACACATAACAGTAACCATCTTTGCTAATTCTTCCCTATCTTTATTTGGGTCATAATATAATATACCTCCGGTGACAGTGTTAATTCCAGGTTGAACTAGATTAGAACCTGTATTAGGGTTACCCGCATTTTCTACACTTGTCCCCTCTAGCAGTGCTTTTAATCTGTTATATTTAGCTTTTTCAGTAGGGTGTGTTTGTATGTGCCTAGTCAAACTACCCGTGCCACTACGGTCTCCAATATATCTATGCACCAACAATTTTATATAATTATTACATTGAGCCTTATTTTGATCTCTTAGTTGAGTAAAAAATTTCCAAACTAATGATGCTTCTTGGCGTTTAGAAGGTTGTCTATTAAAAGTAGGTGTTTGTACAGGTGGGTGTTGTGGTGCATCAGTTGGGTTATTAGCCGGACTAGTAGGTGTATCATCTAAATCCGGTTGGGTTTCATCTACATCCTGTTGAGTTTCATCAAAATTCTGTTGAGTTTCATCAAAATCCAATTGCCTATGAACTTGTAAATTAGGATAAAGAGCAGTCATAATTTTATTATCTAGTTGATCTTCTCGTGAAATATTATGGAAAAATTCAGTATCGCTAAATTGAAAACAGGGATTATCACTATCAAGAATAATTTGACCACTAGGACGGGTAGGTCGGGGGGGGGGGGGGGGGGGGGAGGAGGTTAGTTGGTTGACGACTACTTTCACCCATTTTAGCTTTTTCCTTACCACTAAATATTTTTTTTCAAAGAAAGTGCCACATTAATTATAATTATGCAAACTAAAGCACACAAAATATATTCTTAAAAATTAAGAGTTGGAACGAGTTTACCGAATTGCCGAACAACTTCTTCAAAATTGAAAATTGAAAATCGTTGAAGACTTGAATACTTCAATTCACCAACTTCACAAAATTTCACAAAATTGGAATAATAATATAAGCAATTGAGAGAGATTGAGAGAGATTGATGAATCGGTGAGTAAAAATGAAAGAATGGGGGGAGGGGGGTATTTATAGTTGACAATTGGAAAAAAGTGTAATTATATAAAGTTTAGGGGTTATATTAAAGTTTGGGGGCCATTTGGATAAATTTGAAAGACCAAAAATGGCTAATTTGACTCACCAACGACTATATTTGAAATCAACCCGTTGGGCCTTTAATTAAAAAAAAATTAAATTTTTACCGTTAGGCCCGCTAAGGCCCGCCAGGACCGGCCCAGGACTGCTAGCCGGTCCTGGTCTTCGCGGTCCCGGTCTCGCGGGCTTAAAGTAACGGACCGGCCCGTCACAGTCTCAAAAGCACATTTGGGCCCGGCACACCAGGACCATCTCGCCAGGACCGCGGTCCCGATCCGAAACCGGCCCACAATACAGGGTTAAGGGTGAGTAATATACAAAAAGAAACACGAGGGAGGCCGTTATGAAAATTAATCTATTACGTTTAATATATTTTATTAAGCTAAATTGCTATTTTGAAGTTTCATGTCATATGTCCGATATAAAGTATAATATTTCAAGTGATATTCACCTTTTAGGTAAAATCTTCCGTAAATTCCATAAAGAGGAAGTCAAAATTAGTAAATAGAATAATTGTACTTATTCTTGCTATGAAAAAAATCAATGGAATGTCCCTGCCAAAAGGGTCTATCGCTTCACCGGCCAAAAGCCTTGTCAAAAGTGTAAAATCATGACATGTAAAGCATATAATAAGATAAAATAAAGTAAAAGACATCAGTACCACTCTCACTTGGCAAGAAGGCAGATTTGGAATTATTCAACTTTTTGTTACCTTCTACACTGACAACGTCCTGATATTTGTGTGTAGGGGTGTTCATAAAAAATTAATAAATCGAACAAAATCGAAAATTAAATCAATTTGATAAAAAAATTAATATTTTTTGGTTTATTTTGGTTTGATTTTAAATTTTAAAAATCGATCAATTTGGTTTGGTTTTAGGTTTATTCAGAAAAAAATCGAACTAAATCGACCATAAGAGTAGCTATTTTAAATTTATTAATCACGACCCCAAAACCCGGTCGTGATGGCGCCCAGCACATTACTAGGCCAGCTGACTGGCCTTTCAAAAATACAGAGCTACCAGCTCTCACTTTACCCTTTTAGCATTTAACAGTAATAAGAAATGATATAAAATCTAGCACAAACTGTAAAAATATCCCAAAACAGTATAACACCTCCCACAGAATTTGGAGTCATAAGTTAAGAGCCTCTACGAAGAGTATAACAGTGATACTGACTACAAACTGTATCTGAATGCGGAAAAAGTCTAAATGACAAAGGATAGCAGGGAAAGTCAGGTCCTGCGGACGCTAAGCATCTACCTCGACAGTCCGTATATGATCTCTGAAGCAGCTGGGGAGTCAACCCTACTATGATGTACCTGGATCTGCACATAAGGTGCATGGAGTAGAGTGAGTACTTCCAACTCAGTGGTAATAAGCACGGATAAAAACATTGAAGGTAAAAATACCCAATAGACCACACAGTAAAGCTATACTATACCTCTTTTTACCATTTTAACAGTATAAGTCTTAGATAAAGCAATGACAGCTAAAGCAGTACAATAGATATATCTAAATGCAATGCAGATGCATGAACAAGACCGCTACGACGCGTAGCCCGATCCATTTGGGTACCCGCGCTCACTGTGGTGGTTCAGACTCCGGAGGGGCTCCTACAGTGTGACGACCCAAAGGGTCATCACTTATTTTATTAATCATTTCGAGCTTCTGAGGCCTTGAAAAACTCATTCCATGTTACCTCGATTTACGTACACAATCCGAGCATGTAGCCGTAAAGATTTTGTGATAGAAAATATGAATTCTATGAGAAATTTGGATAAAAATGATATTAATATTGATATGGTTGACTTCGGTCAACATTTTTGGTAAACGGATCCGGACCCGAGATTGGATGGTCCCGAGAGGTCCGTAGGAAAATATGGGACTTGGACATGCGTCCGGAGTCGAATTCCGAGGCCTAGAGCCCAAGTTATGAATTTTTCTATGAAATTATTTTTGATGTAATTGTTAAAGGAAATGAATTAATTGACCTTGGTATCGGGCTCGTATTTTGGTTCCGATGCCCGGTACAAGTCTTAAATATTATATATGTGATTTCCTGTAAAGTTTGGTGACATTCGGATGTCGTTTGAGATGTTTTGGACCTTGAGTTCCAAGTTTGAAAGTTTTGAAAACCAAAAGTATGAAAATCGTGAATTTGAGGCTTGATTTGATGAAAACGATGTGATATTGGCGATGTGATCGCACGAACAAGTTCATAATGTGTTTTTGATGTTGTGTACATGGTTGGTTTGGAGCCCGGGGAGCTCGGGTAAAGATTTGATAGGCCGTTGGATTAAATTCTGAATTTTTGCACTGCTGGTTTTTCACCCAGCTGTTGGCTTCGCAATTGCGAAGGGGGCACATCAAGGCAGGGCTCGCAAATGCGAACTCTGATCGCAAATGCGAAGCCCCTCATGCCCAGCCTTTGTTCGCAAATGCGAACAATTGTTCGCAAATGCGAACATCCCTAGATCCTGCCTATGTTCGCAAATGCGAACCATAGTTTGCAAATGCGAACATTCCCATATCCAGCCTTGTTCGCAAATGCGAACAATAGTTCGCAAATGCGAACAATCCCCTATAATGCCTGTGTTCGCAAATGCGAACCACTGTTCGCAAATGCGAACATTCCCCAATCCTGCCAGTGTTCGCAAATGCGAACAAAAGTTCGCAAATGCGAACTTCCCAACCTTAGCTTATTTTTCAAACTCCAGAAATTGGTCGGGGTTCGCAATTGCGAACCCATGTTCGCAAATGCGAACACAGAGACCGGTAAATCACGATTTTCAGTTCACTTCTTCACTTTTTACAAACCAAAAACAGCCATTTGCGATTCTTCACGGATTCCTTCTTCTTCAAAACAATTGTAAGTCACTTTTTACTTAATTCTTTCAATTCCTAACATCATTAAACATGTTTTTCAATAGAAATCAAAGGTTTTCATGGTAGAATTTCTTGTTTTTGTTAGAATATAGGGTTTTTCATAAATTGGGAAATTGGACCTCGAATCGAGGTCCGATTTTGAAACAAATCATATACATGAACTCGTGGGGGGATGGGTAACCGGATTTTGGTCCGAACCCCGAGTTCCGACCATGTGGGCCCGGGGTCGAAATTCACTATTCCGGGCAGAATGTTGTAAAAGTTGTAATTGGTCTTATGAATTAGTTTGTTGAGTAGTATTGATGATATTAAATCAATTGTGTATAGATACGATTGGATTGGAGCCAAATTTGAAAGAAAAAGACATTTCCACGGATTGAATTGTTCATTAACATTCGAGGTAAGTGTTTGTTCTATCCTAGCTTGAGGGAATAGGATTATGTGCTATGTGTTACGTGATCGAGTGCGGTGTATGAGCTGTGGTGACGAGCATCCATACACTGGCGTCTAGTATGACCGTGAGTTGTTGATAATGCTTATTGTGAGACATAATTGCAGATGAATTGTTGAACCTTTGCCAGGTTGTAGAATTGTTATTGTTCTCCCTTGTCGGGACTTGTTGTGAAGATGATTATTTATTGCCCTTGTTGGGACGGTTTATGAATTACTTTTTTATTCTTTGCCCTTAACTGTGATTGTTATTTGGGTGAGGAAGAGTGATAATGCACGAAGGGTGATGTCGTGCCTTGATTTATTATTTATGCACGAAGGTTAATGCCGTGCCATGTTTTATTATTTATGCACGAAGGATAATGCCGTGCCATGTTTTATTGATTATGCACGAAGGATCATGCCGTGCCCTGTTATTGAACCATGTACGAAGGATCATGCCGTACTATTGATGTGAGGATGAGAGTAAAAGCACGAAGGGTGATGCCATGTACTTTATTTGCTTATTTGGTGAGGATGAGAGTAAAAGCACGAAGGGTGATGCCGTGCAACCGCTTGCTATTCCTTGACTTGATATTACTTGTGTTTCCATTATACTTTGTTTTCCTTGTGAACTTATTAATTGATGTTAATTGTTGAGTTCTTTGAGATATTTCTTATGGTGTTATTACTTGGTTATTTCTTGTTATTCTGTGGTATACATATATTTTGAATTGCACTGGATTATGTGGGTGTCTGGTCCTAGGAGGCCAGGCACTTACCAGCACATGGGTCGGTTGTGCTGATACTACACTTCTGTGCATTTTTGCACAGGTCCAGATTACGATCAGGAGCAGCAGCGGTAAATCGATTGCGTGGAAGTTGATTACATTTGAGACCGAGGTAGCTTGCAGACGTCCGCAAGCCCGGCGTCTCTCTCTTTATTTATGTTACTAGTTGTAGTCTCTTTGTTCCGAGATAAACAGAATTATGTTATATTTCTTTCAAACTTTTATGTGTAGTATTCAATAGTAGTTCGTGAGTTGGTGACTCCACGTCTTGGGTAGAGAATTTCAGTATGATTTTTACCTTGTAACTAGTTATTTCTAATTCGATAAAGTATTCCGCACTTATTTAATTAAAGTTATGGTTTGTTGATAAATAAATTATGAAATTGTATTAAAAACAGAATAGTATGAATACAGTGGCTTGCCTAGCTACCACGAGTAGGCGCCATCACGATCCCGATGTTGGGGGAAAATCCGGGTCGTAACAAGTTGGCATCAGAGCTCTAGGTTACATAGGTCTCACCACTCACGAACAAGCTTAGTAGAGTTTGAGAGGTAGGTACGGAGACGTCTGTACTTGTCCTCCACAGTCTATTGAGTTAGGAAAGAGTCTCTCATTTGTTCTTTCTTGTCGTGCGACTTGTTCCTTAATTACTGATTGAATTTCTACTCTTAGATGGTGAGGACACGCGCTTCTTCGTCCGATGATCAGCAGCCTGAGCCCCAGGCAGCTTCCGTGAGCGGCAAGGGCCGAGGCCGTATCGGAGGCCGTGGTAGGGGTAGAGCTCAGCCCCAGGTAGCTATCCCAGAGGTGGAGCCTCATGTTGAGATTGGTGAGGAGGTTCCAGTCCCAGCAGCTCCAGTGGGCCCAGCTCAGGTCCCAAGGGAGGCCTTATTTATCCCGGATCTTCGGGAGACTCTGGTCAAGATAGCGGGTTTTATGGACAGCGTTGCCAGAGCAGGCTTATTACCAGCTGCACCAGCCGCTTCTCAGGCTGAAGGAGGGGTCCAGACTCCTGTTGCTCGTACTCCGGAGCCAGTAGCTCTTTAGCCTCAGGCACCAGTGGTTCAGCCAGCGGTGGCCACTCAGTCAGGTACCACGGCTCATGCCGGAGATGGAGCGGCCATGACTTCTGATTCTTTATGGAGACTTGATCGGTTCTCCAAGCTGTTTACCACTACCTTCTGCGGTGCCACATCAGAGGATCCTCAGGATTTCTTATTCAGTTGCCACGAGATTCTCAAGACTATGGGGATAGTGGAGACCAATGGAGTTGACTTCTGTACATTCAGGTTTTCAAGATCCACCAAGACTTGGTGGAGAGATTATTGCTTGACTCGACCGGCAGGGTCCCCGGCTTTATCATGGTATCAGTTTGCAGAGTTATTTCTGGAGAAGTTTCTCCCTGCTACTCAGCGGGATGTACTTCGGAGGCAGTTTGAGCGCCTCCATCAGGGCTCTATGACGGTCACACCGTATGAGACGAGATTTGTCGATTTGGCTCGTCATGCAATGGTGACACTTCCCACAGAGCGGGAGAGGGTCCGCAGGTTTATAGATGGGCTTAATCATCCAATTAGACTTCAGATGGCTATGGGAGTGGGGAGTGATATATCATTTCAGGAGGCAGCTAATGCAGCACGTAGAGTTAAGATGGCTCTTGCTCGGAGAGGTGGTTATTCTTCAGAAAAGAGGCCCCGTCATTCGGGCAGGTTTAGTGGTTCTTCTTCTGGTGGAAGGGAATCTTTTGATAGGCGCCAGTCTTCCAGGCCTTTCCATTCCGCCCTTCAGGCTTCACAGGGTGGACCAGGTGATCGTGGTTTTCGTGAGCAGTATTCAGATCAGTCTCCTATTAATGCTCAGCCTCTTTAGAGTGTTCGTGGAGGCCATTCAAGGCGTCAGGGCCAGCGGCCCCATCAGCCTAAGAGTTGTTACGGTTGTGGTGATCCAGGTCATCTTGTCAGGTTCTGCCCTTGAGCGACGGGCAACACTCAGCAGCGTGGCCCTCATTCCATGATTCAGGCCCCAGCTGACCCTCAGCATGCCCAGCCAGCCAGAGGCGGGGGTAGAGATTATAGAGGTGGAGGTCGAGACCGTAGAGTTGGAGACCGTCCAGCCAGAGGTGGAGGTCAGCCAGTTGATGGTCGTCCTAGAGACGCAGCTCAGAGGGGAGGTGCAGATCCCCGATTCTATGCTTTACCAGCCAGGCCAGAGGCAGAGGCATCAGATGCCGTGATTACAGGTACTATTCTTGTGTGTGGCGGAGGTGCTTCAGTATTATTTGACCCTGGATCTACATATTCCTATGTGTCTTCCTACTTTGCACCATATTTGGCCGTGCCCAGCTATGCTCTGGATATTCCAGTTTATGTGGCTACACCAGTGGGTGATTCCATTGTAGTCGACCGGGTGCATCGTTCGTGCGTAGTTATATTTGGGGGTCTTGAGACCCGTGTTGATCTGTTGCTTTTGGATATGGTGGATTTTGATGTCATATTGGGGATGGACTGGTTGTACCCATACCATGCTATTCTAGATTGTCATGCTAAGACTGTGACCTTAGCCTTGCGAGAATCACCCCGATTAGAGTGGAAAGGTACCTCAAGCCACTCCGTTCGCACTGTTATTTCCTATGTTAAGGCTCGACGCATGGTCGAGAAGGGGTGTCTAGCTTATCTGGCTTATGTTCGTGATTCCAGTGCAGAGGTTCCTTCTATTGAGTCAGTCCCCATTGTACGGGAGTTTCCTGAGGTTTTCCTTTCAGACTGCCGGGCATGCCACCCGACAGGGATATTGATTTCTGCATTGATCTGGCACTGGGCACTCAGCCCATCTCTATTCCACCCTATCGTATGGCCCCGCTGGAGTTAAAAGAGTTAAAAGATCAGTTGCAGGATCTTCTTGAGAAGGGCTTTATCAGGCCCAGTGTTTCCCCATAGGGAGCACCTGTATTGTTTGTGAAGAAGAAAGATGGCTCGATACGGATGTCTATTGATTACCTACAATTGAACAAGGTGACAATAAAGAATAAGTATCAACTTCCGAGGATTGATGATTTGTTTGACCAGCTCCAAGGAGCGAGGGTGTTCTCTAAGATAGACTTGAGGTCAGGCTACCATCAGCTGAAGATCAGGGCGGCTGACATCCCTAAGACAGCCTTTCGCACTAGATATGGGCATTATGCGTTCCTGGTCATGTCCTTCGGGCTAACCAATGCCCCAGCAACATTCATGGAGTTGATGAATCGGGTGTTCAGGCCTTACTTAGATCTGTTCGTGATAGTCTTTATAGATGACATCCTGGTATACTCCCGCTGCCAGGAAGAGCACGAGCAGTACCTCAGAGTGGTTCTTCAGACTCTAAATGATAATCAGCTATATGCCAAATTTTCGAAATGTGAGTTCTGGCTGAGTTCGGTGGCATTTCTGGGCCACATCGTATCAGTGGAAGGTATTTTCAGGTTGACCAAAAGAAAATTGTGGTAGTCCAGAATTGGCCTCGACCAGCTTCAGTGACTGAGATCCGGAGTTTCTTGGGATTAGCAGGTTACTACCGTCGATTTGTAGAGGGGTTTTCTTCTATTGCAGCCCCGATGACCAGGTTGACCCAGAAGGGTGTCCAGTTCCAGTGGTTAGAGGAGTGTGAGGCGAGCTTTCAGAAGCTCAAGACAGCCTTGACCACCGCACCAGTGTTGATACTACCTACAGGTGCAGGGCCTTATACAGTTTATTGTGACGCATCTCGTACAGGGCTTGGAGCGGTATTGATGCAGGATGGTAAGGTTATCGCTTATGCTTCGAGGCGGTTAAAAATACATGAGAAGAATTATCCAGTTCATGATCTTGAGTTAGCAGCAGTGGTTCATGCCTTAAAGATCTGGAGGCATTATCTATATGGTGTGACATGTGAGGTGTACACTGATCACAAAAGCCTACAATACTTGTTCAAGCAAAAGGAGTTGAATCTACGACAACGGAGATGGTTAGAGTTGCTAAAAGACTATGATGTTACTATCTTATATCACCCAGGTAAGGCCAATGTGGTGGCCGATGCATTGAGTAGAAAGTATGCCAGCATGGGTAGTCTTGCATATATTCCGGTCAGTCAGAGACCATTAGCTCTAGATGTCCAGGCCTTAGCCAACCGGTTCGTGAGATTAGACATTTCTGAGCCTAGCAGGGTGTTAGCCTGCCCGGTCGCTCGTTCTTCTTTATTAGAGCGTATCCGTGAGAGGCAATTTGATGATCCTCATTTGCGTGAGTTGAGAGATACAGTACAGCGGGGAGGTGCCACACAGGTAAATCTAGATGATGATGGGGTATTGAAATTGCAGGGTCGAGTTTGTGTGCCCAATGTAGAAGGGATTCGAGAGTTGATCTTAGCGGAGGCCCACAGTTCGCGGTATTCTATTCACCCAGGCACCGCGAAGATGTACCAGGACTTACGGCAACACTATTGGTGGCGCAGAATGAAGAAATATATCATTGCGTATGTCGCTCGGTGTCTAAATTGTCAGCAGGTGAAATATGAGCACCAGAGACCTGGTGGTGTATTCCGGAGGATTGAAATTCCCGAGTGGAAATGGGAGCGGATCACTATGGACTTCGTTACTGGACTTCCTTTGACTCGGAGGAAATTTGATGCTATTTGGGTCATTGTTGATAGGGTGACCAAGTCAGCACACTTTATTCCAATATCTGTCTCCTACTCGTCGGAGAGGTTAGCGGAGGTTTACATTAGGGAGATTGTTCGTCTCCATGGAGTGCCGATATCTATTATCTCCGATCGGGGTACGCAGCTTACCTCGCGGTTCCGGAGAGCGGTCCAGGCGGGAGTTAGGCACCCGGGTTCGGTTGAGTACGGCATTTCATCCTCGGACGGATGACCAATCCGAGAGGACTATTCGGATTCTAAAGGACATGCTTCGAGCCTCGTGTTATTGATTTCGGAGGCTCGTGGGACCGGTTCCTGCCTTAGCCGAGTTCGCCTACAATAATAGTTACCGATCTAGCATCCGGATGGCTCCGTATGAGGCATTGTATGGTAGGCGATGTCGATCACCGGTTGGATGGTTTGAGCTGGAGAGGCTCGGTTGTTGGGTACAGACTTAGTTCGAGAGGCCTTGGATAAGGTCAAGACTATTCAGGAGAGATTGCGTTCAGCTCAGTCCAGGCCGAAGACTTATGCGGATCGTAAGGTTCGAGATGTAGATTTCATGGTTGGTGAACGAGTATTGCTCCGAGTGTCGCCTATGAAGGGCGTGATGAGGTTCGGGAAGAAGGGCAAGCTCAGCCCTAGGTATATTGGTCCATTTGAGATTCTAGATAGAGTGGGAGGGGTGGCTTACGGATTAGCTTTGCCGCCTAGCTTATCAGCCGTGCATCCAGTTTTTCACGTATCTATGCTTCGGAGATACCACGGCGATCCCACACATGTGTTAGACTTCAGTACTGTCCAATTGGACAATGATCTATCTTACGAGGAGGAGCCGGTGGCCATTCTAGACCGGCAGGTTCGACGGTTGAGGTCGAAGAGTTATCCTTCTGTGCGTGTTCAGTGGAGAGGTCAGCCTCCTGAGGCATCGACCTGGGAGTCCGAGTCTGATATGCGGAGCCGCTACCCACATTTGTTTCCTGACTAAGGTAATCTGCCTGGCTGTTCGTTTTTTTGTAAATTAAATGTGACGACCCAAAGGGTCATCACTTATTTTATTAATCATTTCGAGCCTCTGAGGCCTTGAAAACCTCATTCCATGTTGCCTCGATTTACGTGCATGATCCGAGCATGTAGCCGGAAAGATTTTGTGATAGAAAATATGAATTCTATGAGAAATTTGGATAAAAATGATATTAATATTGATATGGTTGACTTCGGTCAACATTTTTGGTAAACGGACCCGGACCCGAGATTGGATGGTCCCGAAAGGTCCGTAGGAAAATATGGGACTTGGACATGCATCCGGAGTCGAATTCCGAGGCCTAGAGCCCAAGTTATGAATTTTTCTATGAAATTGTTTTTGATGTAATTGTTAAAGGAAATGAATTAATTGACCTTGGTATCGGGCTCGTATTTTGGTTCCGACGCCCGGTACAAGTCTTAAATATTATATATGTGATTTCCGTAAAGTTTGGTGACATTCGGATGTCGTTTGAGATGTTTTGGACCTTGAGTTCCAAGTTTGAAAGTTTTGAAAGCCAAAAGTATGAAAATCATGAATTTGAGGCTTGATTTGATGAAAACGATGTGATATTGGCGATGTGATCGCACGAACAAGTTCATAATGTGTTTTTGATGTTGTGTACATGTTTGGTTTGGAGCCCGGGAGCTCGGGTAAAGATTTGATAGGCCGTTGGATTAAATTCTGAATTTTTGCACTGCTGGTTTTTCACCCAGCTGTTGGCTTCGCAATTGCGAAGCATTTCTCGCAATTGCGAAGGGGGCAGATCAAGGCAGGGCTCGCAAATGCGAACTCTGATCGCAAATGCGAAGCCCCTCATGCCCAGCCTTTGTTCGCAAATGCGAACAATTGTTCGCAAATGCGAACATCCCTAGATCCTGCCTATGTTCGCAAATGCGAACCATAGTTTGCAAATGCGAACATTCCCATATCCAGCCTTGTTCGCAAATGCGAACAATAGTTCGCAAATGCGAACAATCCCCTATACTGCTTGTGTTCGCAAATGCGAACCACTGTTCGCAAATGCGAACATTCCCCAATCCTGCCAGTGTTCGCAAATGCGAACAAAAGTTCGCAAATGTGAACTTCCCAGCCTTAGCTTTTTTTTCAAACTCCAGAAATTGGTCGGGGTTCGCAATTCCGAACCCATGTTCGCAAATGCGAACACAGAGACCTGTAAATCACGATTTTTAGTTCATTTCTTCACTTTTTACAAACCAAAAACACCCATTTGCGATTCTTCACGGATTCCTTCTTCTTCAAAACAATTGTAAGTCACTTTTTACTTAATTCTTTCAATTCCTAACATCATTAAACATGTTTTTCAATAGAAATCAAAGGTTTTCATGGTAGAATTTCTTGTTTTTGTTAGAATATAGGGTTTTTCATAAATTGGGAAATTGGACCTCGAATCGAGGTCCGATTTTGAAACAAATCATATACATGAACTCGTGGGGGGATGGGTAACCGGATTTTGGTCCGAACCCCGAGTTCCGACCATGTGGGCCCGGGGTCGAAATTCACTATTCCGGGCAGAATGTTGTAAAAGTTGTAATTGGTCTTATGAATTAGTTTGTTGAGTAGTATTGATGATATTAAATCAATTGTGTATAGATACGATTGGATTGGAGCCAAATTTGAAAGAAAAAGACATTTCCACGGATTGAATTGTTCATAAACATTCGAGGTAAGTGTTTGTTCTATCTTAGCTTGAGGGAATAGGATTATGTGCTATGTGTTATGTGATCGAGTGCGGTGTATGGGCTGTGGTGACGAGCATCCATACACTGGCGTCTAGTATGACCGTGAGTCGTTGATAATGCTTATTGTGAGACATAATTGCCGATGAATTGTTGAACCTTTGCCAGGTTGTAGAATTGTTATTGTTCTCCCTTGTCGGGACTTGTTGTGAAGATGATTATTGATTGCCCTTGTTGGGACAGATTATGAATTACTGCTTATTTCTTTGCCCTTAACTGTGATTGTTATTTGGGTGAGGAAGAGTGATAATGCACGAAGGGTGATGCCGTGCCTTGATTTATTATTTATGCACGAAGGTTAATGTCGTGCCATGTTTTATTATTTATGCACGAAGGTTAATGCCGTGCCATGTTTTATTGATTATGCATGAAGGATCATGCCGTTCCCTCTTATTGAACCATGTACGAAGGATCATGCCGTGCTATGGATGTGAGGATGAGAGTAAAAGCACGAAGGGTGATGCCGTGTACTTTATTTGCTTATATGGTGAGGATGAGAGTAAAAGCACGAAGGGTGATGCCGTGCAACTGCTTGCTATTCCTTGACTTGATATTACTTGTGTTTCCATTATACTTTGTTTTCCTTGTGAACTTATTAACTGTTATTAATTGTTGAGTTCTTTGAGATATTCCTTATTGTGTTATTATTTGGTTATTTCTTGTTATTCTGTGGTATACATATATATTGAATTGCACAGGTTTATGTGGGTGTCTGGTCCTAGGCTTGTCACTACTTCCCCGGGATAGGCCAGGCACTTACCAGCACATGGGGTCGATTGTGCTGATACTACACTTCTGTGCGTTTTTGCACAGGTCCAGGTTACGATGAAGAGCAGCAGCAGTAAATCGATTGCGTGGAAGTTGATCACATTTGAGACCGAAGTAGCTTGCAGACGTCCGCAGGCCCGGCATCTCTCTCTCTTTATTTATGTTACTAGCTGTAGTCTCTTTGTTCCGAGACAAACGGAATTATGTTATATTTCTTTCAAACTTTTATGTGTAGTATTCAGTAGTAGTTCGTGAGTTGGTGACTCCACGTCTTGGGTAGAGGATTTCAGTATGATTTTTACCGTGTAACTAGTTATTTCTAATTCGATAAAGTATTCCGCACTTATTTAATTAAAGTTATGGTTTGTTGATAAATAAATTATGAAATTGTATTAAAAATAGGATAGTATGAATACAGTGGCTTGCCTAGCTACCACGAGTAGGCGCCATCACGATCCCGATGTTGGGGGAAAATCCGGGCCGTGACATACAGCCCAAGCGCAATATCAGTGATATGCTGCGGCGCGCAACCCGATCCACTACCAGTCCAGCTACATGCAATTCAAGCCTCACTGGCACAGTAAATATCGTTTTTCAAATTATTTTTATCACTAATAATGGAAAACAATGTTTAGAAATACCGGAGGTTGGAAAATAAATAGACAGTGTTTGGCTCAGGATTGATATCATGATAATATGCTATAATCATAGAAGCAATGATAACGATCCTCACGGGATCCAAATAACTGGCTTACACCCCAAAGATATCCACAACAAATCCAAATAGGAGGTTTACCGGCTCATTTATAGCCAACAACACGATATAATACTACACACGGTATAGCCAACAACACGGTATAATACTACAAATAGGAGGTTTACCGGCTCATTTATATTCAAACCCTCAGGTCATCATCTATACCTATTACTCACCTCGAATCGGCTTGAAATCTAGCTCGCGATGCCCTTGCCACGAGAATCGACCTCCACGGGTGCAGAATCTGATCAAAACCAATAGGTATACATCAAAATAGGCTAAAGGAACATAACTCAATCGAAATAACTCGAATTACACCAAAAAATACAAAGTTGCCAAAACCCGAGCCCCGGGCTTGCTTCTAAAAAAATTACGAAACCCACAGTTTCATAATCCTCGTCTCGCCACGAGTTCATACATATAAAATTTATCAAAATTGGAGTTCGTTTGCCCCTTCAAATCATCGATTTTCTATTTTTCTTAGGCTTCAAGCAAAACCCCAATTTATACCTTAATTCCTTCAATTTTCAGTGATATAGATGAAGATTCTAGGATACAATCACGTACTTCGACCATAAAATTTACCTCCAATCGAAATCTAGGTGAAAATCTCTTAATCCCTCGTTCCCTAGCTTCAAAACTTGCCCAACAATGGTGAAATAATGAATACCCTCGCGGATGAAATATTATTTAACTGATCTGTCCGCCCACTTATTAACACTATGCGATCGCATCACCTTCAGTGCGATCGCATAGAACAAACTTTCAGCCTCTAAAAATTACCTTATGCGATCGCACTAAACTCACTGCGATCGCATTGCTTTACCAAACAACACTATGCGATCGCATACTTACGCCCGCGATCGCATTGAACAAAAATAAGAACCTGGTACCCCTTGCCAATACACTATGCGATCGCATAGCACCTTCTGCGATAGCAGAGAACAAACCTCTACAACTATGAGATCGCGTCACCCATACCGTGATCGCAGTGATCAAAACTGAGCCTCATCCCAAACCTTTTATGCGATCGCATCACACCCCTTTGCGATCACATAGAGCAATCGTCTGCAACACTCATGACAGCAATTCAGATGTGTTCATCAACTCAAAATGGTCCGTTTGACCCCCGAAAACACCCCCGGGACCTCAACCAAAACCACCAACCTACTCCAAAACACAATACGAACTTGTTCCAACCATAAAAACACATCATTAAATACAAAATCATCAAATCAAGGAGGATTCAAGCCTAAGTTTCAACCAAAACTTTCGAAACCTATATTCCACAAAAAACCCGATCAAATGATGTCCAAATGATCTGAAAATTTGCAGACATATCCAAAATCACCTAACGAAGCTACTGCAACTATCAGAATGTTATTCCGACCCTCGGATCACAATATTACCTATCGATCGGATTTTGCCAAAATTCCAACTTAGCCAATTCAAGCCAATTTCTACACCGGACCTCCAAATTCAATTCTGATCGCTCCCCTAAGTCACAAATCACCTCCCGAAGCTAACCAAATCACCGTAATCCACATCTAAGCCCTCTAACCACATAGTCAACTTTAGGTTGACTTTTCAGAAACAAGCTTCACTGAAAAAGGCTATATGCTTTATTTTCAACCAGAATTAATCCAAATTCACCTGATAGACTCTAACACAGATATAGAAACATGAAACACATAATGAGCGAATAACGGGGCGGTAACTCTCATGACGACGGGCCGGGTCGTCACATTATTACACCTATATATATATGCATATTCTTATACAAAGTTTCAGAAAAATTATGGTAAATGTTAATAGTTTGCACTTTTAATATAGTTCTTTACCTTTACATTCTAGTTTGATTGGTAGTTTTTTTTGTTTAGTGTAAGAATCTATTTCGTGTTAAAAATAATATATATTTTAATTAAATTATTCATCACTATTTGATTTAATTATCATCAGTATATCTTAGTAAATAATATATTTCTCAAAGGACAATTGATTTGATAGTGTTACAGTGAAAATGTGGTCGCGGGAATATGTGTTTGGTAGTGTGTATCTTATATTTAAGAAAAAAACTGACAAATAACCAAAAAAAATCAAAAAACGACATAAACCGAATCGATATAAACCGACGTAATTGGTTTGGTTTGGTTCTAATATTTGAAAAACCGACTTGGTTTGGTTTTTTCTAAGGGAAAAACTAATGCAATCCGAACCATGAACACCCCTAAGTGTGTGTGTTCAGAAAATTAAAAACCTTGTCTATTACTCCCTCCGTTTCAATTTATCTAAACTTGTTTGACTAGATACGATTTTTAAAAAAAAATGAAGACTTTTTGAATTTGTTGTCCTAAACAAGTCAAAAAGGGCCCCAGAATATTTATGTGATTGTAAAAGATTCTCATTAAGGGTAAAATTATAAGTTTAAGCTAAATTTTTACCAAATTTAAAAAGGGTTTATTTTTATTAGAACGGACCAAAAAGAAAATAGGTTCATATGAACCGAAATAGAGGGAGTATATCTTTTTTTTTTTTTCCGTAATATAATTGTTACGGGAGAGTAGAAAAATATTGAACACTTCTCAAATAATGGTCCCTAGTTCCTCTAATCCAAATTTTAAATCAATTACACACTATTTACCTGGTTTTGTACGTAAGAATAGGGGAATAAGGAGTTGCTCGAGAAGTTTAGGTAAATAATTAATTTTTTGGAATGAGCTTAGGGGGCAAATGATATATGTGACAATTAATGGGTTCGGACAAATGAGACTTACTCAGTTAGTAAAGTATTTTCACCCACGATTGTTAATGTCACGGCAGAGGGAAGTTTAAAAATACTGTAAATCTTCCTAAATTGGAAGAAATTTAAAAATAAAAAAACTTAGCATAACAATAATATTCAAATAATAATTCTCTCTTTTACATATGTGTGTCTCGAGTCAAAGGCAATATGTTTCATACTGTTCCAACATGGCAATTGGAGCAAACACCTATCATTAGGATAAGAAGTCCCTAAGATGGTCCCAAGCAGCAATAGAGTTACACATAAATTTAGTCTTCAAAACATTTCAATGAAATATCAAGAAAACCAATCATAGATAGGGTCAATTCACACTCTTGATCACTCATCTATTAAGTTTTGTCGCGACCAGAAAATAAATAAATTTGCAAGATATAACCAATTTCCCTCTGAATTATTCTTTCCAATTGTTCTCATCAAAACAGGAAAAAGGCACATACCCTATTTAAAGTTAAAAATTATCAGCTATGTCCCTTTATAAGTAGTTTATTATAAAAATTGGTTCATTGATAAATTATTACTAAAATTAGTCAAATTAGCCAATTAGCTATTTGCAGCAAAAAACAAAAAAAAATCAAATTTTTTGCTTTGTATTGAGTGGGTGTTATTAGAATAGATTGGGCACAACTTAAGGGGCTTGAATTTTGGGATGATTTGGCGAAGTTTTGAGGTGGCTTGAATTGAAAAATCGAAGTAAAAGCTGAGCATGAAAAAAAGATACGTGTATCACACTGTGTATCATTCGTGTATCATATATGTATCATATTTGTATCAATTATGTATCACATGTATATCCATGTATACCTGTGTGTAAAATACATGTGTGATACATGTTTGATACATGTGTCGCAAAAGACTTTGTTGAACTCGGTTTAATTATGAATTACAAAACCAGTCCAAATCACCTCCAAGGAATTTCAACTATACACATTAAAAAAGTTCCTTTTTTGTTTAGATTTTTGGAACATTGTATAGATTTTTTTATTTTATCAACTTATTTGCTACCCCATCCATAAAATTTCATTTCCGTTTTATATCTTATTTTGCTAATCACACTTAAAAATATAGAAGATGATTTTTGCATATGATTCTTTGAGAGAAAGAACTCTATTATTTGGTTTTTCATTTTTTATTGATTAATATTGGTAAGTCTATGACTAATGACTAGAGATTGGTAAGTTGAAATTTATTTGAGATATTTACGTAAGTTTCCCTTTAAAGTTTTCCTAAAAATAAAAAAAGCCGAGAAGTCTCTGAATGAACTTGATTATTATTGAAATGAACTCAGGCCAGTTGGGCCGCCAACTTGATGGAAATGGGCTTCGCAAGAAGTCAGAACACGCCGGTGTCAAAGTAGTTAAAATAGAATTGTATAGTCAATTTTTGGAGTTGTCATTTAAAAATAGTCAATATTTATTAATTCAATAAAAAATAATTATGATTTTGCTATAGCAAAGACCAGTCTAGCATAATAAACTGAAATCCGGTGCACATGTGTATGAACTCCAGCATATTATGCTGGACCAGTATACTTTGATGGCTCCAGTATTATATACTGGATACTGGAGCACCGGTGCTCCAAACTTGTCACTATCCAATTTAGGATCATCACCGGTGCTTAGGAGCGAGTGTCCCTAAGTAAGCCTCATCGGTATTTTACATAAAATCGGACAGAGTTTCTCCTATTTTAGGACTATCCAAAAGCTTACCATGTCTCAAAATCAGCAACAAAACCAACCTATATTAATCAAATATCTCATAATCTTCATCAACTAATCAAACAGTTATTCACCACTATAATTAATCACTTGCAACACGGTAATCTTAATTTTACCTCCAAGATACTATGAGAAAATCTAATATTAGTCATGGGTCTTATAATAATGAACAAATACTCACGATACCAAAATGACTATGGAGCGACTCTAAGAGTTCAAAAGGAGGGAGCATAATAAATAAATAACTCTTCGCCCACATGCGGGGCTCATCAGGAACTATCAACTCATGTACTTTAATTAACGATATCCTTGTTCGCGTCAAATGTTGTCTCTGAAACATACCTAGTAATAATGATAATACTTCAAATAAATGTAACATCTCAAGTAACAGTAAAACATATCTAGTAACGGTGAAAATATTTTGATTAATCAGTAAACATCTCAAGTAAACTGTTCGGTATCATATCAAGTAAAGGACTTGTCCCACATGCAATTTCAAAGCATCGGTATATAAACCATGCAGGTTATGAAAATATAAATTATGGTAAGATTACTACTCACAGTACTCGTGCCGAAATACCAACTGCTTCACCTCAAGTAACTCGTACAAATTCCTCCAATCAATCTATAATTACATAATATTGATCTCATGTTAATTTGTTTATTTAGACTAATTCATAACTATTTTAGAATACTCAACCCTCGCAATTTCATATTTGACTCTTAGTTTTCTCAGAATAATTCTTATTGATATTTAATTTTTTATATCTTGTGACACCCTTTGAATATATGAACTGATAAAAAGAATTACCAGAAAACAAGAACCTAAATAAAAAATTTGAGTATTGCTCGTAAAAATTAGTGGGTATTTAAGATTTCTCGAAGTTTGGTTCCAATCTTTTTCTTCTTCTTCCTCCTCTACCTTTGAAATCCCTTTATGCGTTTTCCAGAAGCAGACCCGTTTTCCCCTTTTCTTTCTTTTGTTGGGTTTTGTTTTTGTTTGTTTTGTCTCTGATTTGTTCCCCTTTATCTCACTTTTCTTTCTTTATTAAATTTTGTATTTCCACAAAATGGGCTTCGGCCCTTTATTGGATACATATCCTTTGTTTTTCTTTTTTTTTTGTTAGTTTCTTATTATAATTTTTGTTATTATTATTATTATTATTATTATTTTATTATTATTATTATTATTATTAATACACCCTTATTTAAAAATATAAGGTATTACATCCTCCCCACCTTATGTAATTCGGTCCTCAAATTTAACTCAAGTACGTACCTGTAGACTGAAATAAATGGTGATACTTCGCTTGCATATCTTTTTCTACTTCCCAAATAGCTTCTTCAACAGTATAATTTCTCAATAAGACTCTCACGAACGCAATTTCTTTTGACCATAGCTTCCTTACCAGCCTATCGACAATAGCCATTGCCTCCTCCTCATAAGACAACTTCTCATCAAGCAATGTAACAGGTGCTTCAAGTACCCGAGATGAGTCCGATATATATTTCATTAGCCTTGAGACATGAAAAACTGGATGAATAAAGGACAACTAAAGAGGAAGTGCCAAATGATAAGCCACCGCTCCCACTCGGTCTAGTATCTCATACGGTCCAATAGTCTGGGGCTTAACTTGTCTCTTTTCCCAAATCGCATCACTTTTCATATGAGAGACCTGTAGGAACACTTTATCCCTTATTGCAAACACTAAACCTCTTCTTCTCTTATCCGCATAAGATTTTTGTCTACTTTGAGCTATAAGCAATCTCTGTCGGATCAACTGGACTTTGTTCATAGCTTCTTGTACTAAGTCTGGTCCCCATAAATTAGTCTCACCAGCTTCAAATCGTTCGATAGGAGAACGACATCTTATACCATACAATGCTTCGTACGATGCCATTTGAATACTGGACTGGAAGTTATTGTTATAAGAAAATTCGGCTAAAGGTAGATAAGCGTACCAACTACCTCCAAACTCAAGAATACAATCTTTCAACATATCCTTAAAGATCTGTATAGCACCTTTGGACTTTGTGTTTGCGTGCGATAAAAATAGTACTAAGTTCTACTCGTGTACCTAACCTTTCTTGAAAAGGTTTTCAAATCGTAAAGTGAATGCGGTACTTTATTAGAGCTTATAGACAATAGAGCTCTATCGAGTCAGATAATATTCTTTTCATCTATACTTATACATATTTTACCTCACTATATAAGATGTTTAGACTAGCATGAAATATGCCTACTTGGTAAGCCAATTTATAACTTTTCCACCTATAATCATACCTCTAGTGGTTTTAGTAATTTAGTCATATATGTATTATTCTATTGTATTTCCACTTCAGAATCTTGAGTGTAACGACCCGGCCGGTCATTTTTAAAATTTACACCCCGATCCCCAATTTACTGCTTCCCCTAAGTTCATTTCTGCTATTGTGGTTTGCCGAGATGTTCGATTTTAGAATTTGGAGTATTTTGGGACACTTAGTCCCTAAATGAGAGCTTTATAGTTGAAAAATGGCCCGTATTCGGAGCAGTGTTAAGACGACCTCGGAACGGAATTCTGATGCTTCCATTAGCTCTGTTAGGTGATTTCAGAGTTGGGAGCGCGTTCGGAATATATTTTGGAGGTCTGTAGCTCAATTAGGCTTGAAATGCCGAAGTTTGAAATTTTTAGAAATCCGATCGATAGGTGAGATTTTGATCCGAGAGCCAAAATGGAATTCCGACAGTTGCAGTAGCTTTGTTAGGTGATGTTGGACATGTCTGCAAACTTTTAGGTCATTCGGACATCGTTTGGTCGGGTTTTTAATAGCATGTAGGTTTCGGAAGTTTTGGTTGAAACTTAGGCTTGAATTCGCCATAATTTAATGATTATTGTGTTTAATGATATATTTTTATGATTGGAACAAGTTCGTATCATGATTTGGAGGGGATTTGTGTTTTTGGTTGAGGTCACGGGGGCCTCGGAATGCTTTCGGGAGGCGAAACGGAAGAAAAGTTTGAAGTTGCAGCAGGTTTTTCCCTGCCTTCTGTTGTTTCCGCTTCTGCGAAGCTTGGACCGTAGAAGCGAGTCCGAAAAAGCGGAGAGAGGGTCGCAGATGCGATATTTGGCTGGCCAAGGTTTTCCGCAGAAGCAAAAATAATTTCGCAGGAGCGGGCTCGCAGAAGCGAGCCCTGGTCGCAAAAATGGATTTGGATGATTGGTTGAGGTTCGCAGAAGCGGCCAATCGACCGCTGAGGCGGTCTAACAGGTGCGATACCCTGACCGCAGAAGCAATCATCGCCCGTTATAGAGGAGTCGCAGAAGCAACAAAATAACCGCAGAAGCGGTCTCGCCTAAGCGAGTAAGATTTCGCAGAAGCGGAAGTCGTCAGTGTCTTATGAGAACAGAAGGGTTCAAAAATTTCATAAATTTAAACATTGGAGACTTCGAACTAGGAGAGGATTTTAGCGATTTTGAGGAGGAAATCAAAGGGAATCATCAGGTAATAACTCATAGACTAAATTTATGTTAATATACTGTTAAACCACGGATTAAAATCTCTGAAAATAGATGATTAAAGGTGTGTTAATGGAGGATTTTGCTCCAAGCCTGTGTTATTGAAAATCCTTGATTTGAATAGGTAAACGAAGTCTGATTTCGATAAATTTTATATGGTTAGACTCGTGAGAGTACGATGGTTCAAAAAACGTAAAAATATTTTGATTCCGAGCCGATGGATGTAGGGGTATTTTGGTCATTTCACTCGTGTTCGAGCCGTAGCTTTAATTTTATCATTGTAATTAGTTACTTGCGATATTATTTACACTGTGTAATTAGTTTGACTAGATTCAGGCCACTCGGAGTCGGATACTCGTAGCAAGGGAATCGTTTCTTAGCGGTTTTGTACCAGGATTGAGGTAAGTGAGTTGTCTAACCTTGCGTAGGGGAACCTTCTGCCCTAGGATATATATGTGTTGATTTAAATGCCTTGTACGCAAGGTGAGGAGCGTGTACTTGAGCAGATTGTTGAAAACCCACCTTACTTGAACTGTTCAAATCGTGATATCCTTGTTATTTAATTGATTTAAAATGCAAGATTTATCTGGTGATAGCTAGGGAAGCATGATTAGATAGGATTATTTGTCTAAGTGCCTACTAGTCTTAATTGAACTCCCTAGAACTTGTTTAGACTGGATTTGGTGTAGATTGTAGCTGTCTACTTCATTTTTCTCTATGTTTTCCTCTTATTGATTGTGTTTGTGTTCCGTGGACTGCGGGTTCAATTCTCGGAGATCCTAAGATACTGAGATACGGACTACGAGTTTAATTCCTGGAGATACTGAGATACGAACTGCAGGTTCAATTCCCGGAGATCCTGAGATACTGAGATACGGACTACGGGTTCAATTCCCGGAGATCTTAAGATACTGAGATACGGACTGCGGGTTCAATTCCCGGAGATCCTGAGATACTAAGAAACGGACTGCGGGTTCAATTCCCAAAGATCCTAAGATACTGAGATACGGACTACAGGTTCAATTCCCGAAGAGCCTGAGATATTGAGATACGAATTGCGGGTTCAATTCCCGGAGATCCTAAGATACTGAGATACGGACTGCGGGTTCAATTCCCAAAGATCCTAAGATACTGAGATACGGACTGAGGGTTCAATTCCCGGAGATCCTAAGATACTGAGGTACGGACTGTGGGTTCAATTCCCGGAGATCCTGTGATACTCATATGTGGACTGCGGGTTCGATTCCTGGTGATCCTGAGTATAAAGAGGGGCTGCGGGTTCAATTCCTCGAGATCCTGCATTTGTTGATTTGTACTTGTTGCGTTGATTTCTCTTTGTTAGCTTAATTGTAGACGGTTTGTAGTATTTATCTCATTTGCTATTATTTCAGACTTATTCTTATTTGAACCATTCAGTATTATTATTATCATTATTTTATTACTTCTCGGTAGGGACCTGACCTTCTTCGTCACTACTCCATTGAGGTTAGGCTTGGCACTTACTGAATACCGCCGTGGTGTACTCATGCTACTCTTCTACACACTTTTGTTGTGTAGATCCAAGTACATTTGATCAGGCGAACTACATGTGATTTAGGAGCACTTTCAGGAGACTCGAGGTATGATCTGCTACGTCCGCAGATCTGGAGGGTCTTCTTCTATTCTTCTTAGAGATATCAGTTATTTCCTTATTGTCGTCGTGTAGACACTCTTGATGTATAGAGCCACAGTTGTACTCTTTCTTAGTCTGTGTTGCCTGTGAGTTTCCGAGTCTTGGTGGTTATATTTTCTGGTATTTGGTGAAGTGTATGTGCCGAGCGGCACTTATTACATTTCTTTTATATTATTCCGCTGTTATCTTATCCTTTGTTCATAAAAGTGTATTTTCCGCATTGTGTTAGGCTTACCTAGTCGCGAAGACTAGGTGCCATCATGACATGTTCACGATTCGTGAACTAGGATCGTGACAAGTTGGTATCAGAGCTCAAGGTTATAGGAGTCACGGGACACAGACCAATTACTTAGAGTCTCGCTGATTGATACGGAGACGTCTATATTTATCTACGAGGGGCAACGTAACTATTTAGGACACTCTTCATTTCTTTTGAATTCCTTGTCGTGCGATATTTTGACAACAAATCTAAACTTTTGTATTCTATTCTCTCACAGATGGTGAGGACACGTGCTACTCGTGAGGATCGGGCACCCGCTCCCCCTGCTGCCGCCGCCAGAGGCAGGGGTCGGGGTAGAGGTCGAGGACACGTCCAAGGTGTAGCCACGGCACCCGTGCGCACTGCCGCTGAGGCACCACTGGTGGATCAGGTTGGAGCGCAGGCACCTGGTTCATCTACTACAACTACTATGAGACTCTAGCCCAGTTTATGTGCATGTATACTACTCTAGGTCAGGCGGGGTTGCTTCCTCTCGCTGCAACTACATCTCAGGCCAGGGGAGGGGCCTAAACTCCCGCAGCCCGCACACCTGAGCAGTGAGAGCCCGTGGAGCAGGTTCCGAAGGTTATTACTATACAGCCTGCCGCACCAGTACAGATCGGAGGTGGGCCAGCTGCCTCCGAGGACGAGCAGCGTAGGCTGGAGAGGTTTAAGAAATATGATCCCCCAGTGTTCAGCGGCTTGGCTTCAGATGATGCATTGATATTTCTGGAGGAGTGTCATCGTATCCTCCGTACTATGGGTATAGTGGATACTAGTGGGGTTTTCTTTACCGCTTTTCATCTTCAAGGGGCCGCTTATGATTGGTGGCGCACCTATGAGTTGGACAGTCCAGATGAGTCTGCATCGTTGACCTGGGCATAATTTTCTGATATGTTCTTGAGGGAGTTTGTTCCGCAGAGCCTTAGGGATGCTTGGCGATCGGAGTTTGAGCAGTTGCATCAGGGCTCTATGATGGTATCGGAGTACGCTATCACTTTCACCCGGTTAGCCAGACATGCACCTGCCTTGGTCGCCACGGTCCGAGAGAGAGTGTGGAGGTTTATTGAGGGCCTTATTCCGCATATCCAGTCCAACATGGCTAGAGAGCTAGAGACAGATGTACCGTATCCGCAGGCGATGAGTATTGCCAGGCGGATCGAGGGTATGCTCACTAGAGAGCAAGGAGAGAGAGAGGCCAAGAGGTCTTGTGAGTCGGGTCATTTCTCAGGTGCTCGTACTTCAGCAGCCGGTTGTTTTGGCAGGGGTTATTCCGCTCGTCCTGTTCGTTCAGCATTGCCAGCAGCTGGTAGTACTCAAGCTCCTCGAGCACCTCAGGAGCCTTATTATGCTCCCCCATTTTCCAGCGCGCCTCCTGCATGGTCCACAAGGTCAGCATGCCATCGTTCTAGGTCCAACTACCACCCCACCTGCCCAGCCACACAGTGGCGGGGACCAGGGAGATAGAGGCCGCCCTCGAGCAAGGGGTCTGGCAGGATTTTATGCTGTTCTTGGTCGTGCTGCAGTTGTCGCCTCTGATTCTGTTATCACAGGTATTATCTTGGTTAGTCACAGAGAGGCGCCGGTTCTATTCGATTATGGTTCTACTTTTTCACATGTGTCCTCTTATTTTACTTCACATCTGGGTGTGCCTTGGGATTCTTTGAGTGCCCCCGTTTATGTTTCTACTCCGGTGGGAGATTCTTTGGTTGTGGACCGTGTGTATAAGTCGTGTTTGGTCACTATTTGTGGTTTTGAGACCAGAGCTGATCTTTTATTGCTCGGTATGGTTGATTTTGATATTTTTCTGGGCATGGACTGGTTGTTGCCCCACTATGCTATTCTTGATTGCCACGCCAAGACCATGTCGTTGGCTATGCTAGGCATTCCACGTATTGAGTGGAGTGGTACTCTAGATCACACCCTCAGCCGTGTTATTTCCTTTCTCAAAGCTCATCATATGGTTGAGAAGGGGTTGTGCAACTTATCTAGCTTATGTGAGGGATGTCAGTGTTGACACTCCTTCTATTGATTCCATCCTAGTGGTATGTGATTTCTCTGATGTATTTCCAGCTGATCTCCCGGGCATGCCGCCCGATAGAGATATCGATTTTGGTATTGACTTATTGCCGGGCACTAAGCCCATTTCTATTCCTCCATACTCATGGCTCCTCCTGAGTTGAATGACTTGAAGGATCAGTTACAGGAGTTGTTGGGTAAGGGTTTCATTCGACCCAGTGTTTCGCCTTGGGGTGCTCCTGTGTTGTTTATGAAGAAAAAGGATGGTTCTATGCGTATGTGTATTGACTATCGCCAGTTGAACAAAGTTACAGTGAAGAACCGGTATCCTTTGCCACGTATTGATGACTTTTTTGACCAGCTACAGGGCACATAGGTGTTCTCCAAGATTTATTTGTGCTCTGGTTATCATCAGCTGAAGATTCGGGAACTAGATATCCTGAAGACTGCCTTCAAGACTCGGTATGGTCACTACGAGTTTCTCATTATGTCTTTCGGACTAACTAATGCCCCAGCAGCTTTTATGCATTTGATGCACAGTGTATTCAGGCTGTATCTTGATTCGTTCGTGATTGTTTTCATTCATAATATTTTGGTATACTACCGGAGTCGGGAAGAGCACGAGAAGCATCTGAGGATAGTGCTTCAGACTTTGAGGGAGAAGAAATTATATGCAAAGTTCTCTAAATGTGAGTTTTGGCTGAGTTCGGTGGCATTTCTAGGCCACGTGGTGTCGAGCGAGGGTATTCGAGTGGATCCGAGGAAGGCGGAGGCCGTGTAGGGTTGGCCCAGGCCCTTCTCAGCTATAAGATTTGTAGCTTCCTTGGTTTGGCGGGTTATTATAGTCGCTTTGTGGAGGGGTTCTCTTCGATCGCAAGCACCTATGACCAGATTGACCCAAAAGGGTGCCCCTTTTCAGTGGATAGAGGAGTGTGAGGCGAGCTTTCAAAAGCTTAAGACAGCTTTGACTTCGTCCCCTATCTTGATGTTTCCTATCGGTTTGGAGTCCTATACGGTATACTGTGATGCCTCACGGGTTGGACTCGGCGCAGTATTGATGCAGGATGGTAGGGTCATTGCCTACGCATCCCGACAACTGAAGGTACAAGAAAAGAACTACCCTGTCCACGATCTAGAGCTAGCTGCCATTGTTCACGCCTTGAAGATTTGGCATCATTATTTGTATGGGGTTCCTTGTGAGATTTACACTAATCATCGGAGCTCACATCACTTTCTTAAGCAGAAGGACCTGAACACGTGTCAGAAGAGATGGTTGGAGCTGTCGAAGGACTATGATATTACTATTCTTTATCACCCGGGCAAGGCCAATGTGGTTGCCGATGCCTTGATTCGCCAGGCAGAGAGCTTGGGGAGTTTGGAATATCTGCCAGCTTCGGAGAGACCTATGGCGATGAATGTTCTGGCTTTGGCCAGGCAGTTTGTTAGATTGGATCTTTTGGAGCCCAGCCGAGTTCTGGCCTATGTGGTTTCTCGGTCTTCTCTATTTGATCGCATCAGAGAGTGGCAGTTTGATGACCCTTATTTGCAGGATCTTCAGGACAAGGTTTGGCGTGGTGATGCCCGAGATGTCACCATCGGGGATGACGGAGTGATGAGGATGCAGGAGTGTATTTGTGTGCCCAATGTAGATGATCTTCGAGAGCTGATTCTAGCAGAAGCCCATAGCTCGCGGTATGCCATCCATCCGGGTGCCGCGAAGATGTATCAGGACTTGAGGCAGCATTATTAGTGGAGGCAGATGAAGAAGAATATAGTTGACTATGTTTCTGGGTGCCTCAACTGCAAACAGGTGAAGTATGAGCATCAGCATTCGGGTGGATTAATGCAGCAGATTGAGATCCCATAGTGGAAATGGGAGCGCATCACCATGGACTTCGTATCTGGACTTCCACGGACTGTGACCAAGTCCGCCCATTTCATACCTGTGTGTACTACCTATTCTTCAGAGCGGTTTGTAGAGATATATATCTGGGAGATTGTCCGTCTGCATGGTATTCCGGCTTCCATCATTTCTGAAAGAGGTACTCAGTTCACATTGTGGTTTCTGGAGAGCCGTACAACAGGAGTTGGGTACTCGGGTGGAGTTGAGCATAGAATTTTACCCTCAAATGGACGGACAGTCCGAGCGCACTATTCAGATTTTGGAGGATATGCTCCGTGCGTACGTGATTGAGTTTGGAGGTTCATGGGATCACTTCTTGCATTGGCGGAGTTTGCTTATAATAACAGCTATCATTCCAACATTCAGATGGCGCCGTATGAGGCCCTATATGGTAGGAGGTGCAAGTCCCCCGTGGGTTGGTTCGAGCCGGGCGAGGCTAGTCTGCTAGGTATTGAGATGGTTCAGGATGCAATGGACAAGGTCAAGGTGATTCAGGACAGACTCCGCGCCGCCTAGTCCAGACAGAAGAGTTATACGGACAAGAAGGTGCGTGATGTGGCTTTTATGGTTGGCGAGCGAGTTCTACTTCGGGTCTCGCCCATGAAGAGCGTCATGAGGTTTGGGAAGAAAGGGAAGCCGAGTCCGAGGTTCATTGGCCCTTTTGAGATTTTGAGGCATGTTGGGGAGGTTGCTTATGAGCTGGCCTTACTTCCCAGCCTAGCCGGAGTCCATCCAGTATGTCATGTCTCTATGCTCCAGAGATACAACGGTGACCCGTCGCACGTGTTGGATTTCACTTATGTTCAGCTAGACGAGAATCTATCTTATGTTGAGGAGCCAGTGGCCATTTTGGACAGGCAAATAAGGAAGCTGAGGTCAAAGAACATCGCTTCAGTGAAGGACCAGTGGCGGGGCCAGCCGGTTGAGGAGGCGACATGGGAGACCGAGCAGGATATGCACAGCCAGTACCCTCATCTCTTCACCACTTCAGGTATGTTTTCTATGCTCGTTCGAGGATGAACGAATATTTAAGTGTGGGAAGAAGTAATGACCCGGCCGGTATTTTTTGAAATTTACACCCCGATTCCCAATTTACTGCTTCCCCTAAGTTTATTTCTGCTATTGTGGTTTGCCGGGATGTTCGGTTTTAGAATTTGGACTGTTTTGGGACACTTAGTCCCTAAATGAGAGCTTTATAGTTGAAAAATGGACCGTATTCAGAGCATTTTTAAGACGACCTCAGAACGGGAATCTGATGGTTCCGTTAGCCCCATTAGGTGATTTCGGGGTTGGGAGCGTGTTCGGAATACATTTTGCAGGTCTGTAGCTCAATTAGGCTTGAAATGCCGAAGATTGGAATTTTTGAAAATTCGATTGATAGGTGAGATTTTGATCCAGGAGCCGAAATGGGATTCTGACAGTTGTAGTAGCTTCGTTAGGTGATTTTGGGTATGTCTGCAAATTTTGAGGTCAATCAGACATCGTTTGGTCGGATTTTTGATAGCATGTAGATTTCGGAAGTTTTGGTTGAAACTTAGGCTTGAATTCGCCACAATTTAATGATTTTTGTGTTTATTGATATGTTTTTATGATTACAACAAGTTAGTATCGTGATTTGGAGGGGATGTGTATTTTTGGTTGAGGTCCCGGGGGCCTCGGGATGTTTTCTAGAGGTGAAACGGAAAAAAAATTTGAAGTTGTAGCAGGGTTTTCCCTGCCTTCTGTTGTTTTCGCTTCTATGGAGCTTGGACCGCAGAAGAGAGTCTGCAGAAGCGGAGTGAGGGTCGCAGATGCGATATTTGGCTGGCCAGGTTTTCTGCAGAAGCAAAAATAATTTCGCAGGAGCAAGCTCTGGTCGCAAAAACGGATTTGGATGACTGGTTGAGGTTCACATAAGCGGCCAATCGATCATTGAGGCGGTCTCACAGGTGCGATACCCTGACCGCAGAAGCGGTCATCGCCCGTTATGGAGGAGTCACAGAAGTGACAAAATAACCACAAAAGCGGTCTCGCCTAAGCGAGTAAGATTTCGCAGAAGCAGAAGTCGTTAGTGTGTTATGAGAACAGAAGGGTTCGAAAATTTTAAAACTTAAAACATTGGGGACTTCGAACTAGGAGAGGATTTTAGCGATTTTGAGAAGGAAATCAAGGGGAATCATCAGGTAATCACTCATAGACTAAATTTATGTTAATATATTGTTAAACCTAAGGGTGGCAAATGGGCGGGTTGGGCTGAATTTGGGCGGGTCAAGATGGGTTAGTCAATAAACGGGTCATTGCCCAACCCAGTCTAAAGTGAATTTGGGTTAAGATGGGCTAGGTCAAGATGGGCTAAACAATGGGTCATAACCCAACCCGCCCAACATGACCCAGATTTTAGAATCATGCTCATCTGGCATAAAAATTTATTTTAGGTGGTTTGCGTTCGGGGTGGGGGTAGGGGGAGGAGGGGGACGTGGGAGGGGTAGAAGGTGTAGAAAAATAAAATAATAAAAAATTAAAAATACAACAAAAAAAAGATTTTTTAGGGGGTAGATGGTATGGTGGGGTGGTAGAAAAATTGAAAAACAAAAAATAGAAATTTAAAAATAAAAATAAAATAAATTTTTTTTAGGTGTTTGGCACCGGGGGTAAGGTGTGTGGGGGGATGAAGGGTGGGGTGGTATTGGTTGGGTGGGTGGGGTACGGTGGGGTGGGGTGCCAGAAAAATGAAAAACAAAAAAAAGTAAAATTTTTTTAGGGGGTTTGCGTAGGGAGTAGAGTGGGGTGGGGTGGGGTGGGATGGCAGAAAAACTGAAAAATAAAAAATAAAAATCTAAATTAAAAATAAAAAGTAAAAAAAATTTAAGGAGTTTGCGCCCGGGTAGGTTGGGGGAAGGGTAGGGGTAGGGTGAGTGATGTAGAAAATAAAATAATTGAAAATTAAAAATACAATAAAAAGGTGAATCTTTTATAGGGTTTTGCGTGGGGTGGGGGTGTAGGGGGTGGGGTGGGGTGGGTGAGTGAGTGGCGTAGAAAAATAAAAGAACAGAAAATTAAAATACAAAAAATGATAAAATAATAAAATTGGAGCAACTAAGTAAATTTCTAGATAAGTTAGGTTAAGATACTTTGTTTTGCGTGAGTTTCATGGGTTGTATTTGGGCTGTTAAATGGGTC
>JASVEL010002537.1:0-10319 GCA_032618575.1 Nicotiana noctiflora
GAATGGGCTATAAAAAATAATGGGTTTACTTGGGCTCAACCCAAATTGACCCATAAGTTAAATTGGTTGTAGCCCAACCCATTAATCTCTAGGCTAGTTGGGCGGGTTAGATGAGTTTGGGCTCAAACTGCCACCCCTAGTTAAACCACATATTAAACCTCTGAAAATAGATGATTGAAGGTATGTTAATAAAGGATTTTGCTCCAAGCCTGGGTTATTGAAAATCCTTGATTTCAATAGGCAAACGTAGTCCAATTGTGATAAATTTTATATGGTTAGACTCGTGAGAGTACGAGGGTTCTGAAAACATAACCCTGTGTTCGCGTCGTAGCTTTCATTTTATCATTTAATTAGTTACTTGCGATGTTATTTACACTGTGTAATTGGTTTGACTAGATTCGGGCTACTCGGAGTCGGATACTTGTGGCGAGGGAGTCATTTCTTAGCGGGTTTGTACCGGGATTGAGGTAAGTGACTTGTCTAACCTTGCGTGGGGGAACCTTTTCCTCTAGGATATATATGTGTGGATTTAAATGGCTTGTACGCGAGGTGACAGGCATGTACTTGCATAGATTGTTGAAAAACCACCTTACTTGAACTGTTTAAATCGTGATATCCTTGTTATTTAATTGATTTAAATTGCAATATTTATCTGGTGATATCTAGGTAAGCATGATTAGATAGGATTATCACTCTAAGTGCCTACTAGTCTTAATTGAACTCCCTGGAACTTGTTGAGATTGGATTTGGTGTAGATTGTAGCTGTGTACTCTGTGTTTTCCTCTTATTGATTGTGTTTGTATTCGGTGGACTGCGGGTTCAATTCCCAGAGATCCTAAGATACTGAGATACGGACTGCGGGTTCAATTCCCGGAGATCCTGAGATACGGACTGCGGGTTCAATTCCCGGAGATCCTAAGATATTTTGTGGCTGCGGGTTCAATTCCAAGAGATCTGATGCTACTAAGGTAAAGGACTGCGGGTTTAATTCCAGGAGATCCTGAGATATTGAGATACGGACTGCGGGTTCAATTCCCGGAGATCCTGAGATACTGAGATACGGACTGCGGGTTCAATTCCCGGAGATCCTGAGATACTGAGGTACGGACTGCAGGTTCAATTCCCGGTGATCCTAAAATACTGAGATACGGATTGCGGGTTCAATTCCCGGAGATCCTGTGATACTTATATGTGAACTGCGGGTTCGATTCCCGGAGATCCTGAGTTGCTGAGTATAAAGAGGGGTTGCGGGTTCAATTCCCGGGGATCGTGGATTTGTTGATTTGTACTTGTTGCGTTGATTTCTCTCTTTGTTTGCTTAATTGTAGACGGTTTGTAGTATTTATCTCATTTGCTGTTATTTTAGATTTATTCTTATTTGAGTCGTTCAGTATTATTATTATTATCATTATTTTATTACTTCTCGGTAGGGTCCTGACCTTCCTCGTCACTACTCCATCGAGGTTAGACTTGGCACTTACTAAGTACTGCCGTGGTGTACTCATGCTACTCTTCTGTACACTATTGTTGTGCAGATCCAGGTACATCTGATCAGGCACACTACAAGTGATTTAGGAGCACTTTCAGGAGACTCGAGGTATGATCTGCTACGTCCGCAGATCCGAATGGTCTTCTTCTATTCTTCTTTGTGATATCAGTTATTTCCTTATTTTTGTTGTGTAGACACTCTTGGTGTATAAAGCCACAATTGCACTCTTTCTTAGTCTATGTTGCCCATGAGTTTCCGGATCTTGATGGTTATATTTCTTCTGGTATTTGGCGAAGTGTATGTGCTAAGCGGTACTTATTACATTTCTTTTATATTATTATGTTGTTATCTTATCCTTTGTTCATAAAAGTGTATATTCCGCATTGTGTTAGGCTTACCTAGTCGCGAAGACTGTCGGTGCCGTCATGACATGTTCACGATTCGTGAACTAAGGTCGTGACATTGAGTTGATTTAGTGGGCCCGCGAGTCGCAAGTGCTTGCCTTAACATATAGACATGTCAAATAGCTAGAAATAAAGTTAACGATTTTTTTTTAAATAGTCATGGTGCATCTTATAGACCTGAGATATACACGGTATCTAGAGTTGTGAGCTTCATCACGCATAGCTTGTCTCAACCCATATATGTTTGCTACACATAATTAATTACCTAGTATGAGAATACCCTCACTATTAACAATCATGTCCTTGCTTTTACCAGCTAGAAACTAAACTCAGTAATTAAACAATCGCTCATCCTCATATTGACTAGCTTTTATACATCTACATCAGGCTTGACCAATAGCCAATAATGTCTTTGAATTTTTTTTTCACATTGAGTGTACCTTCTAGTCTATGTGCATCTTTGTTTAGAAGTATCTTACGGGAACTATATGCGCCAAATTACCCTCTTTTTCTTTGCATAAGCCATAATATTTTATATTTACCATATAATACAAAATAGTACAGTTATATCTTTAGAAATTTCCTCCATCGGCATTGATAAATATTTATATTTGTTGTGATTTTAAATGTGCTTCAATCTCTTGTAACATGTATAAATCTCATAAGTTTCTTCGTATAATTAGTGTCTCTAAATCCTAAATGGAAATACCATTGAGTCCGTCTCCAACTCATGAGTGGCATCATCCAACTTGGCTTCTTCAACTTTATTGAAGAATAAGCTATAACACAACTATTCTGCATGATAAACTATCCTAATCCTACCCTCGAAGTATCACAGAATATCGTGAATCCTCTAGAGCCTATTAGAATAAGGATAACACAGTTAAGGTTGTCAAATATGCCTTGGGCTTCTGGAATCTCGTCTTACATTCCTACATTTACTGAAATTTGTTGACTTTCTATGTTATCTTAGTGAGAAGTAGTGTTATTCAAGAGGAATCCTATACAAATAATGCTTGTAGAAGTCCGTAAAGCCAAATAAAAAATTAATCTCTTTAGGAGAAATGGCTCTCGACCATTTAGGAAGTTCTTCTATCTTCATAGAATCTATCATATTTTCATTCTTACATATCATGTGTCCTATGAACACCATAGAGTGTAGCTAAAGTTCACACTTCAAAAACTTGGTAAAAAGCAAAATTTTTGACAGTATCTATAACGTAGTTTTCTTTTCCAAGTAATTATTCATGTTCTTTCTAGCCACAACAGTGTACTAAATATCATAAATAAATACCATCATGCGGCTAGAGAATTGACCACTTCGAAAGGCATCACAAGTAACTCATAATATTTGTACTGAGTTATAGAGTCTAACATCAAAATACCTTCCTTTTTTATTCTAAGTTGATGATAACCAGACTAAAGACCAATCTTTTAAAAGTGGGAGGATCCTTGTAACTAATCAAACAAGTCATCTATACGAGACAATGAGTACATATTGCATATGTTATCTTAGTCAATTGTATGTAGTCGATTTACATTCTTAAGGACCTATTTCCCCCCCTTTTTTTCCCAATAATATTGGTGCTCCCCATGGTGAAACACTCGATATGATAAAACAATCATACTCTTATTCAATAGATTTTGCAATTGTTCACTTAGCCCTGTCGACTCTGTTAGTTCCATATGATATAGTTTGTAGGCCAGGTGTTAGCTCAATATCGAAGTTTATTTCTCATACTGGAGGTAGTCCTAGTAATTCCTTGGGAATACATTAGAGAATCTCTCATTATGATACTTCTTCTCTTTTCTCAAACTAAGTGTTTCTTCTCGTGTGCCCCTTACCGTATCTGTGAGATCCAAATAGCCATTCTTCTTCAATCGTTAAGTCTTCAAAATATATTATTTGCTCATCTCTAAAACCTATATTCTTTTTAGGACAAAACTATAATCCCTTTTCTGGAATTTTTTTTTAGCTTTTAAAAGTTCACCAAACCTAATAGTCCTTCCATTGTAATCACGGGTACCATGGTAAGGAGATATTTAATCCATATCAAGTGCAACTTGATTAGCTAGGGTTTCCTACTCTTAACTTGAATCTTAAAGGTTCTAAACACATGTCTAACTACTATTTCCACAGATGTGGTAACCCAAAAAGGGTCGCTTAATATATGATAGTATTCTTGATTTTTAAATCTTCAATTCATATTAGAATACATATAAAAAGATATTCTAACCTCGATCTTCTTATGTAAGTTTTTGCATACTTATCATGTCCATAATTTCAATCTTTCCGGTAAGTGCAACCACTATAAAATAGGTTTATGTCTTCAATCTTCATATATGTAGTTACTACCTTGTTTAAACAATAGACGAACCTTTCAACACGCCTCTAAACTCAGGATGTTACTTGCGTATCCAGCTGACAAAGTTTGGTGTTATATGTAAGTATACCCAACATCTAAATCAATTTCTTAAATTATCTAGCAAGCAAGTTCACGTCAGAAACTGTCAAATAGAAAGTGATTCATAAACATTTTAGTGAAATTAGTCTCAAATTAGTTGTGTTTCTCTTGTTGGCATCTCTAAGAGTATACTATCATTTCATGTATTTGCCATGTTCTCTAGTCTTAAAGTTTCTTTTTCCATAGACCTCTTCAGGAAATATTTGATTGCTCATAACGTGGTTAGTGTTCTACTAAAACCTTTAAGGATCCTTTGAACTATCAGAAATAGTAAACTTAGTAGTTTCAACTTTAGAAACCTTATTAAGAATATTTATTTGGTCCCCATAATCTTCTAGGTGCATGAGAACTTTAGAGCCCCTATTCTGTTGCTCATTCCTCTCATGCGTATCTATTACCTCCATAAAGATCTCATTTGTTTCATGGAGGTAAGTACCTTTTTGTGATATCAATCCTCTATCGCTGTAGTTGTGAACTAATATAAACTTTTGAAATGGATTCTATTACGCATCTTATCGAAAAGCACCTCATATGGCACAATGAACCTTTCACTGGTCTTATATACTACTCATGTAGCATTCTTTGCTTGGAGATGGCTGCATGTCCATTGCCAAAATTTGACGCCTTTAAAGTTTGAACCATTAGGCAAATTCTATTATATGGTAAATGGTCCAAGTCATACACGAATAGGATAAGTAATGATAGATTCAGTTATTGACCCAAATCGCCACATACGTGCAGAGGAATAAGAAATAAAGACAAAAAACATCTATCACGCCCTCACAGAATCACGATTATGGGAATGCCTGGCTACATAACCATAATTGATATTCTACTACCGACATGTGCTCTATTAGTCACAAGAATAACCTAGGGCTCTGTCACGACGCGGATTTTCCCCCCGTCATCGGGATCGTGATGGCACTTACTCGTTGTAGCTAGGCAAGACAATTCATTCAACATTATCCCGTTCACATCATTATTTTTAAACTCATACTTACTAACAAGAAAAATAATTATCCAATTTAATAAACGCGGAAGACTTTCAATATAGAGATAAATATACTGGGGTAAAACACTGATGAAATCCTCTACCCAAGACGTGGAGTCACCAACTTACGAACTACTAATGAATACTACACATAATGGTCTGAAAGAAAATGATAAATATCTGTGTGTCTCGGAACAATGAGACCACAACAAATAGCATAAGTAAATAGAAGAGACGTCGGGCCTGCGGACGCCTGCAAGCTACCTCAGTCTCGAAATGCTCAACTCCCACGAATACTCTAATGCTGCTGATGCTCCTGCTCGAAACCTGGACCTGTGCAAAAACGCACAAAAGTGGAGTATTAGCACAATTCGACCCCATGTGCTGGTACATGTCTGGCCTATCCCAGCGAAGTAGTGACAAGCCTAGGACCAGACACTCACATAAACCTGTGCAGTTCTATATATGTACACCACAAGATAACAAGAAATACCAAGTAACAAATTCAACAAGAAGTATCATAATAGGGAAAAACACAACAGTCAGCAACATCTATTAAAATAGTAATGAAGATCAGAGTATAATGGAACAGGTAATATCAAAACAAGAAATGTCACATAGTTGCACGGCATCACCCTTCGTGCTTTTACTCTCATCCTCACATCCATGGAACGACATGATCCTTCGTGCATGATTCAAATAACAACGGCACAGAATGTTCCTTCATGTATAATCAATATCACAAGGCACGACATGATCCTTCGTGCATAATAAATAACAAGGCACGGCATTACCCTTCGTTCATAATCAATAATATAAGGCACGACATGATCCTTCGTGCATAATCAATAAAACAAGGCACGACATTACCCTTCGTGCAAAATCAGTAAAACAAGGCACGACATCACCCTTCGTGCATTATCACTCTTCCTTACCCAAATAACAATCACAATTAAGGGCAAAATAATGAAAAATAATAATCATGATCCGTCCCGGCAAGGGACACAATAATCCTCACAACAAGGTCCCGGCAAGGGAAACAATAATCCATTTTATAATAAAATCCCGGTAAGGGAAAAACAATGATCAATTTCACAACCTGGCAAGGGTTCAAGTATTCATCTTAATAACATCCCACAATAGATATCAATAAAAGACTCACGGTCATGCCAGACGCCAATGTATGGATGCTCGTCACCACAGCCCATACACCGCACTCGATCATATAGCAATTAACACATAAATCCTATTCCCTCAAGCTAGGATAGATCAAACACTTACCTTTAGCCTTGAAGTCCAATTTATCCTTCAACTATAGCTTTACCTCGAATTTTAGCTTTCAACTTGCTCGAATCTAATCACAATTGATTCAATTACATTAATAAATACTATATAACTTAGTTTGGATGCTTAAAAATGGTTTTCCCGAAGTTTATCCCAAAGTTTTTCCAAAACGCCCCTGGCCCCACGAGTTTGGAACTTGGGGTTCGGACCAAAATCCGGTTACCCATTCCCTCACGACTTCAAATATATGATTTGTTTCAAAATCGGACCTCAAATCGAGGTCCAATTCCCCAATTCATGAAAAACCTAGGTTCTACCCAAAAACAAAAATTTCTACCATGAAAAGCTTTGATTTCTATTAAATAACCTGTTTAATGATGTTAGGAATTGAAAGAATTAAGTAAAAAGTGACTTACAAGTGTTTTGGAGTGAGTTTGCTCTTGGAGAATCGTGTGTGGTGTGTTGGGTTTTGAAAGAATGAAGAAAAGAGGTCAAAAAATTGTTTAAGTATCAGAATGCATAGCTGCGGTTATCGCAAATGCAAACGTTGGTTCGCAATGCGAACATATCAGGCTTGGGGACTGTAAGCATCGCATTTGCGATAATAAGTTCGCATTTGCGAACTAGGCTGGAATACTGGGACCTTCGCATTTGCGACATTGTTGTCGTATTTGCGAACATGGGTTGTTCACTGAAGGCCTCACATTTGTGAGGTATAGATCGTATTTTCGAACCCATGCACTCCCCTGCCATCTTCGCATTTGCGAAGATTAGTTCGCATTTGCGAACCAAGGCTAATTTGGTTCTTCTCGCAATTGCGAGAAATTCTTCGCAATTGCGAGAAATTCTTCGCAATTGCGAAGATACCAGCTGGGTGAAAAAAACCAGCTGTGTTATTTTTCAGAATTGCTCCAACGGCCTATCAAATTTTTAATCGAGCCCTCGGGCTCTAAGACAAACATGCACACAACTTTAAAAACATATTACAAACTTGCTCGTGCGATCAAATAGCCAATATAACATCGTTTTCATCGAATCAAGCCTCAAGTTCATGATTATCTTTCTTTTAACTTCATAACTTTCAAATTTGGAACTCAGGGTTTAAATCACATCAAACGACATCCAAATGTCACCAATTGCAGAAAGCACTTATATAATATTTAAGACTTGTACCGGGCGTCGGAACCAAAATACGAGCCCGATACCATGATCATTTATTCCATTTTCATTTAATAATTTAAGCAAAAACAATTTAACAATAAAGTTCATATCTTGGGCTCTAGCCCTCAGAATTCGACTTCGGACACATCCCGAGTCCTATATTTTCCTACGAACCTTCCGGGGCCGTCCGATCTCGGGTCCGGGTCCGTTTACCAAAAATGTTGACTGAAGTCAACTATATCAATATTAATATCACTTTTCTTCAAAATTTTCATAGAATTCACATAATCTATCACAAAATCTTTCCGGCTACATGCTCGAATTATGCACATAAATCGAGGCAACATAAAATGAGGCTTTCAAGGCCTCGGGAGCGCGGTGCAAGTGAGGAAAACAGGTGATTACCCCTTTGGGTCGTCACAGGCTCTGATACTAAATTTTTTCATGACTCAATTTAGGATCATGACAAGCTCTTAGGAGCAAGTGCTCCTAAGTGAGTCTCATCGGAATTTTACATAAAATCGGATAGAGTTTCCCCTATTTTAGGACTATCAAAAATTTTACCATGTCTCAACAGCAACAAAACCAACCTATATCAATCAAATATCTCATAATCTTCCTCAACTAATCAAACAGTTATTCACCACTATTAATTAATCACTTGCAACACGACAATCTTAACTTCATCTCTAAGATACTATGAGAGAATCTAATACTAGTCATGGGTCTAATAATGTGACGACCCAAAGGGTCATCACCTATTTTTCTCACCTGTTCCACGCTTCCGAGGCCTTGAAAACCTTATTTATTATTGCTTCGATTTACGTGCATAGTCCGGGCATGTAGCCAAAAAAGTTTTGTGTTAGAATATGTGAATTCTATGGAAAATTTGAAGAAATTTGATATTAATATTGATATAGTTGACTTCGGTCAACATTTTTGGTAAACGGATCCAGACCCGAGATCGGACGGTCCCGGAAGGTCCGTAGAAAAATATGGGACTCGAGCATGCGTCCAGAGTCAAATTTTGAGGCCTAGATCCCAAGATATGAATTTTTCTGTTAAATTATTTTTGCTGAAATTATTAAATGAAAATTGATTAAAAGACCATGTTATCGAACTCGTATTTTGGTTCCGACGCCCAGTACAAGTCTTAAATATTATTTAAGTACTTCCTGCAAAGTTTGACATCATTTGAACGTCGTTTTGTGTGTTTTGAACCATGAGTTCCAAATTTGAAAGTTATGAAGTTTGAAAGAAGAAATCATGAATTTGAGGCTTGATTCTATTAAAACGATGTTATATTGGCAATTTGATCGCGCGAGCAAGTTCGTAGTATGTTTTTGAGGTTGTGTGCATGTTTGGTTTGGAGCCCGAGGGCTCAGGTAAAGATTTGACAGGCCGTTAGAGCAGATTTTGAAAAATAACACAACTGGTATTTTTTCCCCAGCTGATATCTTCGCAATTGCGAAGAATTACTCGCAATTGCGAAGAATTACTCGCAATTGCGAAGTGTCCCAGAAACAGCCAAGGTTCACAAAAGCGAACATTACTTCACAAATGCAAAGAGGCCCAAGAATGCTCTTCGTTCGCAAATGCGAACAACAGCTCGCAATGCGAAGAGGCCCTTGAATGGCCTTGGTTCGCAAATGCGAGCCCCGCAGTCAGGACCTGCTATGTTCTCAATTGCGAACAAATGTTCGCAATTCCCATATCCGCAGCTGTGCAATCTGATACTTAAACGGATTTTAAACCCTTTTTCACCATTCTTTCAAAACCCAACACACCACACACGATTCTCCAAGAGCAATATCATACCAAATCACTTGTAAGTCACTTTTTACTTAATTCTTTCAATTCCTAACATCATTAAACATGTTTTCCAAGAGAAATCAAAGGTTTTAATGGTTGAAATTGTTGTTTTTGGGTATAACCTATGTTTTTTCATGAACTGGGGAATTGGACCTTGATTTGATGTCCGATTTCGAAACAAATCATATAATTGAACTCTTGAGGGAATGGGTAATCGGATTTTGGTCCGAACCTCGAGTTTTGACGATGTGGGACCAAGGGCATTTTGGGAAATTTTGGGTTAAATTTTGAGAAAACCATTCTTATGCATCCAAACCAATTTACATAGTATTTATTAAAGTAATTAAACCAATTGTGATTAGATTCAAGCGAGTTAAAGGTTGGAATTCGAGGTAAAGCGATAGTTGAAGGTTAATTGGACTTCAAGGCTTAAGGTAAGTGTTTGATCTATCTTAGCTTGAGGGAATAGGATTGAATGTGCTAACTGCTATGTGATCGAGTGCGGTGTATAGGCTGTGGTGACGAGCATCTATACACTGGCGTCTAGCATGACCGTGAGTTGTTTGTTGACATATATTGTGAAGTTGATTATTGTTTCCCTTGCCGGGACTTTATTGTCAAATTGATTATTGTTTCCCTTACCGGGACTTTATTGTGAAGTTGATTATTGTTTCCCTTCCCGAGACTTTATTGTGAAGTTGATTATTGTTTCC
>JASVEL010002538.1:0-131461 GCA_032618575.1 Nicotiana noctiflora
TAAAGTCATATCCAATGCGCCTTGCTCACTGTGCTGCAATAGATTATAATCCCCCAGAATCGTGATTCAGCTGTCGGACCTGTCTGCCGTCATCTCTATATACGTGAGACCTTTCGTTAACCCATCCATTCTTCTTGAGCGATTTTAGGATCCGATCCCTCAGCATCCCCGCCAACGATAGATATGGAGCCACCCACAGTAACATGAACTGAGCGGGCACCGGCAGTAGCACTCGCCTGATGAAGCAGCCTCCCTAATTAAATAGCGTCAGCCATGAAGACAGGTCCAGGCATTTTACGAGGCATGTTAGTCCTTTCATCCCCAATCGCCACCACCTTGCCCATTTCTAGCCTCCGCCTTTTTCTCTCCTCAGGCTCATCGCCCTCGAAAAGCTTCCCCGCAATCTGCAGAGATGATGTTAATGGCGTCACCTCATTCGTAGCTGCCTCTACAGGCGTAACCTCTTGTAAAGGAACTACAAGCACACCCTCCCCGACGGATGCACAAAGTATGTCCTGAACATTCGAGCCAATATTCGATCGAGCGGAGATAGATATCGTCGCCTTCTTCTTAGGAACATTCCCTGTCGACATGAATAGTTCAGTTGATGAAGTTCGTGGAAACAACCATCTAAAAAGTCAAAGAATTACCTGAAGGGCCTACGGGGCCGTAGCTTTGAATAAATTCGGACCATATGCAGGTTTCTTTCGCGTAAGGTAGCAAACCGGCTACCCACTTCCTGATATGAGTGATGAACCGGGTTGTGTGAGCCATGGCTACAAAATAAAAGGAAAAATCATAACGGTGCTACGACCAAAACCACTGAGGTCACGTATGATAAAGAATTCAATGGATGGGAACGCTTACGTTTCGAATTCCACCGCTCTAGGAACCCGACGGGGTTAGACACCAGGTGTTCCATTTTAATGAAAAAGTACCTACGCCGATAACCGCGGTTAGCTCGGTCATCGGTCTTGACGACCAACCACGGCTCTTCAAATGCAACATAGTACCCCTTAGATAGTTGGCGATGAATAACTACAAAAGGTGGTGGTCGAAGATTTCGCACCTAGCCAACTCTGTGTATGTAGACATTATCCTACATACTTTTAAGGTGTACGAAGTAAGTTGAGATGGACACATGTTGTAAAAGCGTCAAAGCTTCTCCCTCAAAGGAAATATGGAAAAACCATAACCTATTAAAAAGGATTATTCGTAAAACGCGCAATATCCCGATATGTGGACGTTCGCATAATCCGTTCCCGCTGAGATCATCTTCACATGAGCAGGTGTGGCAAATGATGAGCGAAGACCATCGAAGTCATCCTACATTAAATCAGAACTCTCCAGAGGTTGCGTGGGGGAGTCATTTGAAAATCCCTCCTAACAAGAAGTTGCTTCGATAGCTTGTTGTCCACGGTAAGAGGGGTGAAGTCCTCTTTCCATTCTCCCTCATCGCCGTCGGATAGAGGCGGTACATCGGATGGCATATTATCACGAGCCCCCATATTATTTTCCTGTCGAGATTTTGCCACAATTTCTGTTTAGGGAGAGGTGTACGACACAATAGAAAGTGTAATTTCTGAGAAACGGTGGGGTTTCGAAGAAAGGGATTGCTTTCTTAGAAGGTCAGAAAATGCTTGCAGATGATCGAAAGCTGGATAAAGTTAAATCCTTTCCCTATTTATAGGGTTGGGTGGCGTTAAAATCGAAGAGACGGAGTTCAAACGGGCGCGGGAAACTAAGTATCAGAACACCTTCTGTGCTTCCTTGGGAATACGCATAATGATGACGCATGTGTGTGATGACATCACTCTAAGAAAGGGATCACGCGTCAGCATTTCAATAAATTTAAATGTTCCCCCTATCGCTCTTATTCACGCTGCCATCTTCCAGTATGGTCAAATTCTCCCAAAACAAGGTTCATGGTTCCATCCATCGGGGATGCACCTCGATGCGTCACCGGTGAACAGAGGGACTAACTGTATAGGGTCAAATTCTTCCCACAACGTCTCTGTGTTGGTAGGAACGACCAATGAACACATGATAACAGAAGTAAGGACATGAGCTAAGAATGTCGGGGTGAAGTGTATCATCGGTCGCGTCGTCTCTTCGAAAGAACGCGACCAAGCTCTGTATTATGTTATTATTTTAAGGAAGGCCTCCTATTATATAAAGGAGGATCCCAATGTTGTAAAGGGGACCAGATCTTTTTTGAACAAGCGCATTCTCTTTCTATATCAAGAACATCATTTATTCTCTCTCTCTCTTGAATATCCAATCTATTGGAAGCAATAACAAACAAAAATATATATCTTTAGATCTCATTATCTTCGATTACGATTTACCTTTGATTCACTTTGATTGTTTTTACTTGTAAAGTAATTAGTATCTTTCGAGTCAAACAACATACAATCTATATACTTACCGCTCATAACTTATAATTACTCCATCTATTTCAATCTATGTGAACCTATTTGACTGGACATGAAGTTTAAGAAAAGAGAGAAAGACTTTTAAACTCTTGGTGTAAAATGAAGCATATATATTTTGTGTGGCTATAAATCATTGCATAAAGGTAAATTATTTTCGAATAAGCAAATGGATCATTCTTTTTGGCACGGACTAAAAAGGAAATATGTTGAGATAAATTGAAATGGATTAATTTGATGTAAACAGTGAATGTGTTACATTTTTATCTTCCTAGGTAAATATCTTTTTTCTAATATGAAAAGGAAAGCTATACTCCAATATTGGAAATAGCACTCGTTCGATGTTCTAGAGGAACTTTTGCTTGTTATATTTGAAGTTTGATTGGGAGGTTTCCAAGTGGCCGGTTTAGCATGTTGGGAGCGGGTTCGGCTGAACCCGTAGCTTTGGTTTAAACTCTATATTTGTTATAAATTTTTATTAAATATATATAAATTATTAATCTAGAACCCAATAATTTCAAACGATTAGAATTCCGAATCCATAAATTTAAAATCCTGACTTCTCCTCGACATGCGGGTGGAATTAATGTTCAAAGAGCAACATTGATGGGTTTAGAAGTTGTTAAATATCACGGAACATTAACAGGGACCAAAAGCCTCACGAGGCATTAACCAATATGTGCTATATTGATTGAGCTCATATGCACCAAAATATTTCATTCTTTAACTTGCTTTTACGTGTTGAACCACAATTCACATGGTATGTTTTTGTTTTATTACGGTAAATTACATAGTTTATTTATCTAATATTGCAGCGAAATTCCTGTCATATATCTTTCTTTCATGGGAAATTTTTTATACACTAAACCTTTTTGTATAAGACACACTACTTTTGACCAGATAGCACTTGCGTGTTTACATACAAAAAAAGCACGTAAAACTCATAAAAAATCCTATTTTTTGTCTCCCTTCCTAGAGGAACCCCCTCCCCTCCCTCTAGTCTTCTTCATCACCACCCTCCCTCTCATTTTCTTCCACCAAAAAGAATTTTTAAAAGATAATATCGATTTTAGATCTAAAATTAAACGGATTTTGTTGGTTTATTGTCCAAATTGTGAAAATTATTTATTTGTAATAGATAGAAAAGCCTTAACATTAGTATTGAAGGTTTGGTAAAAAAAATTAGAATTCACCATTGTTAGGGTATTGAAAAAAGCTTGAAAATTTAATTGGGTCTTGTTGATTATTAGGTTATTGAACTCAATTATTGCTCGATTATTTTTGACTAGTTATTTAGACAGTATAGTTGAATTTTGGTATTGTTGGAAACTTTCTCACTAGCAACCATGGTGGTATTAATAATGGTGCTTAAGATAGAAAATAGAAAGATGAAGAAGATGGATTTTAATTTAATTTTTCATATTTTTTCCCTTTTTAAAATCAATGACACGTGTCGCGATCCTGTTAGGGCATAAATTTCACTGAAAAATTGGTCAATCACAAAAGTAGTGTATCTTAGATATAATTTTGAAAGATTGAGTGTGTAAAAAGCTTCCTATAAAAGAAAAGTGTGTAAATGAATGTCGTTGCAAGATTGATGGGTAAACTATGTATTTTGCCTTTTATTATTTAGTGCTCGGTAACTTGGTACTATATTATTAGATCATGAATTAGTATGAGAGATCTTTTTTCATTTTTTAAAATTTCACAGAGGGTTTAGTAAGTATTTGAACAATATTTGGTTGAAGTTGGAAAAAAAATATTTGAAGTTAAAATTTTAGAAGTATATTGGAACTTCATGTTTGCTTAAACATTTCCTCGCGTGTTTAGTTTTACCATACACAAGGAAGGATGGGACATAACTATCAAAGGAAACACAGTAAAAACTAAAAAAAGAAGATGACGTAGGAAGCAAAAAAAAAAGGTCGACTCTACGAACCGTTTGATTATAGATTTTGTCAAAATTTATTAAAGTTTTTTTTTTTTGGCAATTATAAATTTATTTATAAAATTTAGAAATTTTTTCATTCCTATATACTATTTGAAACTTTATTACCCTTAATGTTCATGTTTAGCTTATTATCTGGCATAAACAATTTTTGTTTAGAAAATATATACAATCCACCTTAAAAGACTACCAAATCCATTATTTATGTATTCAATCAGGAATTCAGTTACACAATTTTCCTATTTTTTTTCTTCTTCTCCTTCCTTATTTTTCTCCAATCATCGACGGTGCCTTCAATCATCCATGTTGATTTGGAACAAATTCAGAAGTGCAAAATTGAAAAACTTAATATAACTATATCTTCCAGACTCCTCGCACTCAATAACTTCTCATAATCACGTCATTTTTCACTCCATCCTTTTTTACCGATCACTACTCATTCCCTTTGCCTCAAATGTGAGAGTAGTTCAAATATAAAATATTCAAAGATAAAACGAGTCTATTAATAGAAAAAAAAATAAAAAAAATATAAGGGGGTCATCATGAACCAAAATTGATCCCTAGAAACTTAAGCCTATCGTACGGTCTACATAATGGTTTGATCATTTAAAAGATCGGATCACATGGCTCCTATATGTGTGTAATTGAGTAAAAAAGAATATTTTTAAAAAAAAAATAAAAAAAATCAAAAGAAAAAAGTAAGTAAAGGAGCTCAGAAGAGTATATGGATACGAGAAATTTACCCCACTATAATCAGAATGGTGTATGACTTCTCTAAATAAATGTGGGATAGAAAATAGAAGATATTCAAGACGGATGAAACTAACATTGAATTTGGGTTTTCCAAGAATATTTTTGGTTCTGTTGGGGGGTTTTTAATAGTTTTTCACATATTATTTCTACCCAGTTGTATACAACTACAATATCATACCACCTAAATAAAAATAATTATACAAAATTTAAATATATCTTTTGTATATTTTGTATATGATTTATACATAACAAAAAGAAATTTTATACAACTAATTATATATTATACGATTTATCTACAACTTTCCCACATTATTTCTACCTTGTAAAATATAACTACAGTAACATACAAGTTAAATACAAATTTATACAATATGTATTTTATATATTTTGTATCTGATTTGTACATGGTAAAAATAAATTTCATACAACTAATTATATATTATACAACTTATCTACAATTTTCATACATTATTTCTACTCAGATATAACTATTGTATGAAAGTTGAACAACATGTATAAAAATTATATATATATATTATATATTATGTTGTTTATATATATATATATATATATATATATATATATAAACAACATAATATAATTTTTCTACAATTGTTCTACAATTTCGTAAAATCATGTCTTCTTCGTCGAGTTTCGATCTAAAATTCGGTCAAAATCAAATCCAATCTTCACCATAACACCCTCAAAGTTGAGATATAAACTCCAAACCATTTTTCCAATTGTTTGCAGCAACACTCAATTCAAACAAATAATATTTTTTTAAAATCCAAATTTGAATTCAAAGCTTTTTAATGGCTGCCATTGTTGGAATTGTTGTTCTCTTTTTCTTTGCTTTATATTACTGAAATTAGGGATTGAGAGATAGAGAGAGAAACGTGGGAAAATAGGCGTTAATGGAGGGATGGGAATTAGGCGTTAATGGAGAGAGAAATTAGGGATTGCTTTACATTAATTGAGGTGATTTTTGAACAAGAGAGTAAAAATTTAAAATGCTTATGGAAGAAGAGAGGGAATAGGCGTTAAGTGGAGGAGGGATTCTAAATTTTGTAAAGAGAAAATAGTGGGTGAGTGTAAGATACGTGGGGAAGGGATGCGATGTGGAAAGAGAAACGTGGGGGAGTGGAAGCTACGCTAAAGTGATTTTAGGATACTAATTATTACTATCATTAATTCTCTTAAAATTTACAAAAATGATAATTAGGTATATAATATGTAATTATAATAAAACTTGAATAGGGAAGATAATATAATTTCATATAGTGTATAGAAATATAAAAATCTCTACATTCTATCCATAATTTATCAAATTCCCAAAACTTTAAACCCAAGAGCTGGTTTTGGCCCAACACATCACTATTGTATTTTTTAAAAATTTCAACAAAAATTTTCATAATAATTTTGTACCAAATTTATTTATATTCAAGATTATAATTTGCAATAATATACAACAAACCCAGTTGGTCCCAACAGGGGAGGTCTGGGGATAATTTACGATAATATAATGAATATTATTGATGAAGATAATGTTAGGTATTTGTGGTAATTTTTAGAATTTGTACATAAGTCATATTTCATATTTTTTTCAAAAAAAAGTGAAACATATTTTAAAAACTGATGTCCAAACACATTTTTATCTTCAAGCAAAACTTAACCCAAATCAAATTTTTCAAAACAAATTTGAAAATTTATGGCCAAACGCTAGCTACAACTTCACAACATTGTACGAAAACACCATGCTCAAATCCAGGTGAGTAACAACTAGCAAATCCCGGTTACAGATAAAAGGTGTTATTAATATACAAATAGGTTTCTTTATCGGTCCCTTCAAGATTCAGTAACGCCTACCACCAGACGTTGACATTAGGATCCGATTTGGCTTCTTCCCCCTCTTTCCTGCATCATTTGATTTAGGCGCATTGGGACCTTCAACAGCTTTTGCTTTGGACGTTACATTTGCAAAGGACAGGGTTCCAGAACTCCTTGTTCCTGAGAGAACTGAAGTCCACTGGTTATGAGCACTAATCCCACATAAGCAAAACGAAACAATAGCATGTTTACAGCAAATTGTGATGAAAACAAGATAAAGAGGAATTAAGATTATAGCATATATTTAATGTCAAGTCAACTATGAGAATTAGAAAGATACCAGATGCAACAGTAGAATCACGTCTGGGCTCATCCGTCTTCAGCGCTGGAGGATCACATCCAGCGGCAAAACCAAGCCTTGCAACATTGGAGAACAGCTGCTTGCCTCCAGGCACTGGGGAGCTTGATGATGTAACAGTCGTATTGGTACTTCCCAAAGCTTATCACAAGTACAAACACAAGAACAATCATTTCAACTAACGGGATAACAGCTAGCACATAGGTAATCAATATTATAAGAACTTCAAAAACAAAGGCTAAATCTACCAACACTTTTGCAATCATGAAGAAGAGATAAACAGTTAAATAGCGTCGGTGTCAATACTGCATAAGGCAAAAGTCAAAACTTCTGACAAAATCCACCAGTATTCAAGCTCAATTTAGCTTCTGCCAGTAACCATTTTCTATAATGATTTGAGTCACACAATTACTAGCAAGAAAGTGATTGTATATGTTGAGACATAATTAAGTAAATAAAAGCATGTTCGTTCTAATAGCTTAAGCTTTTAGATGATATGATCACATACTTTAATATGGTACCAGGACAGGCAAATGTTCCGAGTTCAAGTCTCATCGCCACCCATGATCAAAAATGAATTTCACATGCTTGGTGCGTGAAATTGAATCAAATCTCGTGGGTAAGGGACAAGTTGAAGAGACAATTAAATAAAGAAAAGTGTAATCTCTCTAACATCTTAAGCTTTTAGATAAAGATAGGTCACACACTTCAACAATGTGCACAAATTAAGCATTTTATTAGATGAAGATTATGCATAAAGGAATATAGTTCCCATTTGGATGAGCTTATTTTAAGTGACTTTCAAACCAAAATAGATTTTAAGCCATAAGTTAGGAATTCTAAATTTTGGCTTTTGGCTTGTTTTTGTCATTTTAGTGTAAAAACAAGTGCTTAAAAGCACTTTTTTACTCCATCCAAACACTACAAAATGGCTTAAAAGCACTTAAAATAAGCCATCCAAACGGGCAGATAGTTGTCTAATAACCAACCAAGTAATGGTACGCTCAATCTTCCACACATATAAAGACTGGGAAATTAGAAGATATACTCCGGGATGGTTAAAATTCCAAATCACGTAAGATGAGAACATAAAACCCAATTACATAAATAGCAATTTTTGACGCACCTTCGAAGTCATCGCTAGTGAAATTAGGCTGTTCTGTGTAAGAAGGTCCGGCAAAGCTAAAAGGCAAAGGCTCTAAGTGCATGCCAATGGCTTCAGCTTTTACTTTTTCACGCAGTTCCTGGAAAAAGAAAGATATCATATTTGAAGAGTTTCTCAAAAAAGGAATCATCCAAACCAAGTTTCTTATTAAATCGAGTGCACTGTCAACTTGGGGTATCATGAGAGCGTAATCGATGCTGAGAAGAAAGAGATGTGAGCAGAGCATTAACAAGCTGTTTTTCAATACAAGACATCCAAACCACTACTACAACCACCTCAGAGCCACCTATACCACCTATACCTGAGTAAAGGGATGGCAATTATGTACTCCCCGTCAAGTTAGTTTTTTTTCTCTTTCACCGCTTTACTTATTCTTCTTCTCATCAATTTCTTTTTACATCATTTTGATTTCTTTTTTTTATATATATAAGATGTGAGAGCATCTCTAGAGGCTTTATAAGTCATCTCTTGGGCCCAACTGTCCATCTTATTTTGGGATAAAAGTAGGATGGATCAGGGACTTCCTAGTATAAAATCAGTTAAGCACTGGCTTAACGGTTTTACTTTTCAATCTTATTGTGAACCAGAGCAAATCCGATGCATTTTTAGCTTATAACATAAATGTTGATCTTAAGCGTTCTTATTTTGCAAAAATTAATCTCATAACACAAAAAGGATCTAGTTACATACTAAAGGTAGACTGGAATCCTACACATTTTCTCTCTAAAAAGTCACTCCACTGATCTTCAGCAGGTGTTATTTATATCCTGCACTTGAATCTTTTAGCACTTCCCATTCACTCTGGGATTTTCTAAGCATCATAAATCCATGATGCTAAACCATTCAATTGCAAGAACAGAAAAATCAACTGAAATTCTGGTGAGAAGCATGGGCTACAAACCTTCCTAGCTAGCCACTTCCTTTGTTTTTCCCTACTTTTGATCTCCTCCATAAATGGAGAAAGTGCATCCATGGGCAATATCTTGTTGAGATCAATTTCACAGAGCTGAAAGTTACAAGCGAAAATAATTAGAGTGAATCAAATAATTAATGAAGTAAAGTCAATACACTTCCAGAAATAAGCATCACAGCAAGTACCTGAAATGTTGTTGTCAAAGAAAGATGACTTAAGAAGCGGTAGCGCCTTCTCATGGCCTCAGACTGCGTCACAGACTCCATTTGTAATATATTCCCACTAATTCTGTATCCAAAATTTCCTCTTCTAAGTGGTTGCACAATAACAAACGGCATATGCTCAAACATATTCACATAGACAAGTGTATAATGTTATTTTCAGGTAAGCATGGTATTTACCACCCTTTAGCCTCTGTCCCTCCCCACTGGTAAACCTATTCCCTCTCTCAGCTCACAGCAGAGTTCACCTCACCCACCTACCCCAAAATAAAAGAAGCCTGTCACAGCAAGTGGCAACTCTGTGCCTTTTCTAACTCCCACCTATCCATCCTTCCCCTTTGTCATAGCAAATCCATCCTTCCTATGGCCTTCGCAAGCCAAAGGAAATCGCCATCCCCAACCCTTCTGGTCAGTTTATCAGCAGCACCTACAGTTCCTCTAGAATATGTCCAACTTATATGACTCCCTGACCCAAATTCATTTTGAATAACAGATCGGGAACTGAATATGAAGCTAACTACCTTCTGGTACATAGGCGAGAGAAGGTAAAGTGGGTTGAAATAGGATTTAAGATGAAACTTTGAGGAGGGGACTCTCCCCTTCATGTCATTTGTAAAGCCCTCTTTTCCTTTTTATGCAACTTAGATAAATTGATCTAATAATCCCCACTTCATATTTTGGGAAAAGGGGCCTTATAAAAGATGCATGCATAAAAAGTTAACCTTTAAGGGGCTGGAGGGACATTAACACAAACCTCACTGTTCTTACCCGCAAGAAGAACAAAGGGTGAGTAACATTCATCTTTCCCCCAATGTGACCTAAGTTGCGATAGATTCACCAGTTTCCTGGCTGTGCCAATCTCATAACCGGTCTAAGATTTGGTCTATAGATGAAACCAAAATTTGATGAAGGATGAAATTACACAATCCAGATATGGTGAATATTAAGGATAAAGTTGAGCAAAATAATTAACGACTAAAAAGGAAAAAAGAGCCAAGAAAAGAGGGAAAAGAAAGAGAGGACCACATTCAACAGACAATTGACACTACCAGCCGGCCACTCTGTTCTCGCCTGCTTTGCCGAAACATTCCTTCATTGTTGCAGAATTTCTCCCCTCGGTGCCCCTTATAATTCATACTCTCACACCCTTTGAGACCCCTTGCACACCATAGCCCTGTGCAAACTCCTCTACACCCCAATCTTAGCATATCCCCTGCTCCTTTCCCAGTCTCTATTCACTATCTCTGTCCCTCCCTAGAACTTGTCGTAACCATTTTTCTTCCTACTATTCAGATGCATCATGCCCTTCCTTTGCTTGCCGAGATCATCAAAACCTCCCCATTCACACAGCACCTCTACCAGAATCCCTTTCTGAATTAACTATTCTCTAATGAAAAGTGAGAATTGGGATTTAATCTGTTTGTTGGCTTGCCAGCTATCTAGCAAAAGAAGGTTTTTCAAATTCCAGTAGGTCACATGGGTCAAAATAGAGCTAGAATTTAGTAGCCAATAGCACCAAGGACCATCCGGAATAGAAGACATCTATCAAGGACGAAATTGGAAGTTGAAACCCCAGAAGAATAGGGACGAAATTGCAACTTCCATCAAGGAGTAAATTAATCCACATAAGACATTCGTACAATCTGATCGTTGCCTCCTTACAAATGACAGTAAAGTATAAAACAACCTAAACGTATCAAAACTGATTTTGATGGGTCCTCAGGTGTGCAGTTCCTATGAAACCAACTAAAATAGACACAATAAAACAAAGATCCCTTTCGCCGACGACAATGAGGAATGAACAGATCAAAAAAACAAAACAGACACACCTTTGCCACCTATCACGGGAAAATACAGCATAACTTACTGTAAGAATATAATTAGCTTTCAAACCTGTTAGGAAGACTACCATAGCCACCGTAGTAATGCAGAAGACACTTCATGTTCAGTGGATGAAGGATAAGGTGCTGACCATCAACTGCCTGAAATAATCAGGAAAACATAAAACATGTATAAAGCTGTGCATTACACATCTCTCGCAGACAACAAAAAGGAAAAAGAAAGATATTCACTAAACAGAAATGTTATGCTTAGTTTGAGTTGGCAAAGGAAATTGAGGCAGCAACATTATCAAATGTCATGCTTAGCTTGAGACAAGATTATGCTAGGATGCTTTAAGGACTTACCGTGGAGCTAAAGGGAAGAAGCAAGCGGACGCAGAAGAAAGTATGAGAAATGACCCCCAGGCAATTAATTGGACCATTGGAAGAAGAGGCATAAGAGGACCTTTGAAGGTGTCAATAAGACAATAACACACATCCACAAGTGGAAAGTGTGTCACTCTTTTCAGTCTATATTTGAAGCCAAAGCATTCAAGTTTCTATGAATTATCAGATGACCTTCATGAAAACAATATCTTTGTATGGTACATCTACATTTTTGCATACATCGGCTTCCCGCTTCTGTGAATGAAATCCCATCACTAGGTTCTAGAACATACAATTTTATCAACTACATGCGTTGATATATCAAAAACCTAATAGCACATAAATTAAGAACAAAATTTTCTTTGTGGAAAATGGCTTTACCCCACTTTGCCTGATGTATTTAAGTAAGGGAAACTATCTATATCTATATCTACACATAAAGTTTTTGATCAGTAGCTAAAACCACACTGAAGAACTTGTTCATGAAAAGGTAGACCCAACAGAATGAAATCAATCACTTCAAAACAGCAATATAGTCTAAAACTTGCTCCAAGTCATCCCAACCACCAGCAACAAACTGAGTGCCTGAAAACACTGGAAAGACTTCTCTTTTATACTTTCTTTCAATTCAACAATGTTATGAAGCTCAGGTGAGGGATAAGTACCATGCAAACAGTAAAGAACCAAATATCCAACAAAAATAGTGATCTTAGAGACCAAGGTTCAAATTCCAAAAAAAGAAGGGAAAAAAAATCTTTGGATGCTTTTCCATCTGCTAAACCTTGATGGACATGGTTACGCGTACTTGTGCTTGGCAGATCCTCGGTAAAATAGTGCACACCAAGCTGGACAGGGCACCATCATTATAAGAAATAGTGATCTTTAGCTATTTCATTGGTACCTGCCAAGCACAAATGATCTTACTACTTTTGTTGTTAAGTATGCCACAGTCGTTGAAGAAATAGGTTATTTTCTTCTTACAAGGTATAATCACCTCATGAGCTAACTTTTAGTATAAGTTGAGCTCAAGGTCCATTTGCTTAGTGACGTATCAGAGCTAGATTCCTCCCTATTCTTTGTTACACAGTAGTGGCTACCATGCTATGGTGTCTACTCTCCAAATGTCCAACCTTGACATAAGGGGCAGGATGGAGGGGGGGGGGGTTAAGTGTCTCATATTTGTAAAAAAAAAAAATTGGTTGTTGCCTCCTTATATAGTTCTGGGTAATCCTCACCTCGTGAGCTAGCTTTAGGGGTGACAAGGAGAGTTAGGCCAGATGTCCATTTTCTTAACAATACAAATGCATCTAACTTTCCTTACTTCATATTGGGGGTGAGGCGGGTTGGATTAGGGTTGATCTTAGACAACTTGCAATTTATGTTGAACCCACACTATTCTTGTTGTTTATATTAGACCCGGGCCTTAGACTCCGGTTACTGTTATTGCATGTCATTCATCTTTTCGTTTTTATGCTTCTGTTACTATAACGATTTCTGCTGGAGTTACTAATGAATACTCTTTTCTTGTATTTTATTTCCATCTTTATGAGCCGAGGGTCTACCGAAAACAGCCTCTCCTGCCCCGAGTAAGGTCTGCATACACATTACCCTCCTTAAACCCCACTATGTGGGATTTTACTGGGTAGTTGTTGTACACATGCATCTAAATGTAATACACAAGTACTTGCATAAGAAAGACAATGTAATAATTAAGATGTTCTTTTTTTGAGAGGGATTAAGATGTTCTTTTGAAAACATGACAAGGTTTGAATTGAGATGCTCCCTCGAAATATGGCAGTTTGAATTCCACATACTTACAGAAAATAAATACTCACAAAAAGGATCATTCCTCCCCTATGTATATGGTACCAAAAAACATGATCCGCAATAAAATTCACCTGGTAGAAACTGTAGGAATTGATCTCTTCTCTGTCCGTAACGCCACTATTGTCTTTCTGTAGGCTCTTGTTATTGTCATATAAGGTCAACGAAGATCCAACACAATCTCCTACTGATTCAGCATCTGCAGCTTGAATAAGCTGAGAGTCCCTAGCTGCCTTATGGAGAGTTGATTTCTCCTGTGATACCGGCTTATCAGCAGCATGACTTGATGGCATTTCTGGAGTAGATTGACCAGCACACGGGGTCTGAGAACTTTCTGGTGACAGAGATCCACTAGGACACTTTCCCAAATAATTGTCTCTGCTAGTGTTGTTGTTTTTGACAGCAATGTGTTGTTCATTCCAGTATTTCTTCCTCTGCTCCAATTGTTCCATTGCAGCACAGACAAAGGGAAGTTTCTCCAGGTCATCAACTAGGCCTGAATCTGCTCTAGCTAACCAACTATCAAGATCAGACATGGCATCTCGGACAGAAAGGTCGACATCTGAAGTAAATGTGAACTTAGAAAAGGACTTCTGAACCTCCTCTGTAGCACCAGTGCCATCATTATTTTTCAAAGATGAAGTAAATGAATCCTTGTGGCGGGTCAAAAGGACAAACTCTATGGCATCACCAACACGATGTTGCTTAACGTTCTCAATTTGGATGGTGTATAAATCTTTCGAAGATATCATCATAAAGCACAAGGGACATTTCTTCTTGAAATCGTTTTTATGCTCATCGTCTTCATCGATCATTAAATATTGCATAACACAAGGAAAACAAAAGATATGACCACATGATGTTATCTGAGGACACAAAGGATCCTCTAAGCATATTGGGCATTGCACATGAAATGGAGTGGAATATCTCACACAAACAATATCCTCCCATTGTAAAATTTTGTCCGGATCCATTGAGTCAGGCGTGTAATTGCCTGAATCCAACAGAACAAACTTGTAATTTGCTTGGAGAAACAAGTCTTTATTGTAAGGCTTTCTCTTCATGTATCTCCTTGGAGGAGGCGCCCTAGTTTGTGGACGAGAAATGGGATCATAATGAAAATTCAGCAAGTGGTTGCCACTAACCATCTGGGTTCTTCTTGGAGCTGAGCGCGTTGCAATTCCTTGAGGACTATTGGAGCCGAAATGCTCGCGTCTGCTGGAAGGATCAATGGTCCCAGCTGATTTCCCTGGTTCATGCAGTGAGATTCTACCATTTATGCGATGTCCCAAACTTCTGAAACCATCTTGACTGGTATTGAAGTTGTTCACCTGCAGTATTTTGAAGAGCGCAATCATCCAAGTAACCGCCAATGGAATGAACAAATAAGGAGTTAAAAACAGATCATGACATTTAGCGTCTATGGGGTGCGTTTGTGAAAGAGCTACATAATTAAAATGGTTTAAGAGAAGAGAAGTTGCAAAATGTAAAATTTTACCTTTTTGGAAGATCCGCCAGTAGCATGTGATGCAGTAGGAGCCATGTTTCCTGAGAAAACAAAAACTAAAGCATGATATGGAGAAAACATCTACATTGGTCAAGCTGGAGAGTACTATGGTAGAGGCACTCATTCCCTTGAAAAACAAACAGAGGAAAAGGAAAAACTCCACCGAAAAAGAGGTATGAGGCAAAACAAATGTAACAATATGACATTATAACATAGGCAGAGTTGAATTAGGTAAAAGAGCATCATACCTGAGAAGTTTTCGGAGGAAACTGAGGGAGAGTCGCCGAGTGGGCGAGAGGGTTCTTGTTGCTGTTTGGATCCATGATTGGAGTTAGGGTTTGGAGAGCTTGGGGAAGAAGAAGAGGAAGCCGTATGATTGTCGCTATGTGCGGACAAGATGGACATGAAATTCCAACAAAGATTTCCTGGGAGATTATAGAGAGCGGGGGTTACTGCTGTTGATCTTTTCGGGTTTTAGCCACCGAAGACCCAAATATATGAGATGGGGGCGGGAGCGGGGTGACGGGGCAGGGGGAGGGGGGGGAATAACTTCGCAAAAACATCCTTCAGCCATTCCAAAAGTTTAGTTAATTCATGTTACGTTTTAATATAATTTAGTATTTGTCTCTATTTGTTTAACTAAGTACTTATTTAGTTGATTGAATGATCACTTAAGATTATTTTTATTTATTATGTATTGCTCGAGAAAAAAAATATATTTAGATAGTTGTTTCTTAATATATGTGAGAAATTAACACAACAAATTTAAAGATGGGTTTAGGATTAATAAAGTATTGATATTATTATATTGTGCAGTAAGATAAAGCCAATTAGTGTAATTCGAGAAAATATGTCTAGTAAATTATTATATATTTGCTCGAAAGACACATGAAGTGTTTACAACTAGTAGAGAATACTTATGAGAAATTAAAGAAGATGTAGCAGGAATGATTCCGACTATAGGCATTCTTAATTTTGTCTCCAACCCTTAGTATCCCTAGTTGTTAATTTACTACTTTAATTTGCTAGTTCATTGGTTAGACATAAGAGTCTTAATATTTATAACTTAGAAATTGTTCGAGCTTGTCTTTTAGTGACACTGAACAATTGTAGCTAAACTTTAGTTTTCTGTGAGATTCGATTCCATGCTCTTAGACCATATTATATTCGAAGAGATCGCTTATCCTTTTTAAGACTAGATTTGGGCATGATCACGTTGTCGTCCTCATATTGGCGGCCTCTTCGCTATGCCCCGCCAGCAAACCCTAGATTTTTTCAAACATCTCCAATCCGATCTCGAAGAGCTCACCGACGGCCAAGAAGAACCAGATGATGATGAAGAATCGAATATTTGCTCCTGTATTGGTCTAGATTATGTTCTCGACTATGAGGACTACTATTGACTCGTGGTTCCTTTATTTTTCTCCATTTACTTCATGTTTTTCATAGGATTATCCGTTACTCGTACTAGTATTCTCACTTCTAATTTTGTCACTAGAGCATGTGTTAAGTATTACGATTGTTCTTTCTTTCTTTTTATACATGTACCATGTAACTACGAGGAAGAAGACGACGAATTTGATAAAGTGGTTGTCGGTAGGGAAAAGAAGCAATAGCCCGGCGACCGCTTGTACTTATAAGATAACTCCGACTACAGAATTCCTATGGACACCTACCATGAGCCTCCTCTTATACTTGAGAAAGTTGAGAGAGATCCTCGCGCTAATCACCTAGCCGCCAAGCTCTAGCTCTAGGAAGATGTTTTTGAGGCTGCCCTCAGAGAAGTTCATTTAACTTCCATGCCATCTAATGATGATGCGCACTCTCCTAAAGGGTTTAAGTTCAAGGAAGATTCAAATTTGCTTGCGGATTCATCCATCCCACATTATACGGAAAAAGGGCTAAAATTACTCCCGGACTATCTGATTTATACAAATATGCCCTTTGTCCGCCTATTTGAGCCAAAAATGCTCTCATCATTATCTTTCTAGCTCGCTTATGCCTCTACCACAAACGCCAATGCCAAATAAAAAATATTTAAATCGGAAAATGGCCAAAACTATCCCTATCGTTTGCTAAATAGTTTATAAATACCCTCCGTCAACCTATTCGTTCAAAAAAATATACGAAGTTAATTCTATTAACAAAAATACCTCGCGATTAACGGCACAACTGATGGAGTGTATAGTTTTGAACGGATAGATGGACAGAGGGTATTTATAAACCATTTAGCAAACGATAGGGATGGGTCTTTCATTTAGTGCCGTGTCAATTTTTAATTTTTGTTACCTTTTAATAGATTCAATTTATATCCTAGAATGTGATAATTTCAAGCTTTTTAGCACATTGGTTTCTATTTTTTTGTGTGCTTGTATTAGTTATATGTAGTTATTTTTTCTCACTTATTTCGTGGCTCTTTTGTCTTCTTATGAACAATCCAAATATTTTCATTACTTGTACCTTTTGAACTTTCAATATTTCTCCTATATTTGATTGATATATTTGGACAATTTTAGCATTTGGGCTCAATTTTTTTTTATATATATTTTTTTATTTTAATCTTTGTCTTCTTACTTAACAACCCAAATGTATATGTTGATTTTTTATTTAAGAGTTTCAATACTTATGTTGAGTTTGATTGGAGAAATTTCAGAATTTAGTAGGAATATTTGAATTTCGGGTTATTTGATTTTAGGTTTTTATCTGTTCGTTAATTAATTTGTTATTGTATATATGTAGTGTCCCAATTGGATAAGAAGAAAGGGAGAGATTAGATGAGTGTGAATGAGTGTGATAGATACTACTCATTTTTTTAAATGGATCGGATAAGGTAAATGAGTTAAAATAATATCCATTTTTGTTCCAGTCATAAATTGCCACATGGCGTAATTAAAATTGCCATGTCAGTAAATAAAAGACCCATCTCTATCGTTCGCTAAATGGTTTATAAATACCCTCCATCAGTTTTGTTATTAGTCGTGAGGGTATTTTTGTAAATAGAATTAACTTCATATATTTTTTTGAACTAATAGATGGACGAAGTGTATTTTTTGAACGGATAGGTGGACGGAAGGTATTTATAAATCATCTAACAAATGATAAGGATAGTTTTAGCCCTTTTTCGTATTTAAATTACACATGATAATTTTTTATTGGTCCAATTTAAAACTATGACCCCAATTAAATAAGCCCATCGCCACCGCCCAATTAAATAAATCTGCTATGTCGAAAAGGGGATGGTGGCAATTATGGTGGTAGAATTGGAAAGATGGAGTAATTTTTTTTGACAATCAAGAGTATGGCTATTTTTTAAGGTGGGTCGAATAATTGGGTTGGGTAAAAAAATGAGCTAATAGTGGGTTTACTTAATGAGTTTTGACATAGTTACCTACAAAAATAAAACTATTTACCTTTGTATACTCATTTGTTTTCCTACTCATAAACTAATTACACTTCCTACCCATGTAGGTTTTGTCGGCATTTTTTTTTTAATTTTCCAATTCCTTTTTATTTCTATGCTTATTTTCTTTTCTTTTTTCTTTTCTCCTTATCTTTTTTCTCGTTTCTTCTTCTTTTTTTCTTTTTTTCTTTTTTCCTTTTCTAAATTCATAAACTTGTTTTTTTATATTCTTTTTCTCTTCATAATCTAATTTCATTTACTGTTTTGACTATTTTTTTATATTATTACTAAAGAAAAATCAAACTGTGTACCAATTTAATATAGCTAATACAACCAAACAACCAAAAAAAATATTAACTAACATATGATATTAGTATAGTATATAGCTATACCAACATGGCATACAATTGTACGCAATGAGTTAAAAAAACTTAATTCAATTATTAAACTAATTTAATATCAGTTGTCAATAAAAAAAATTAAAATATTCTAAAAGGATCTAATTGCAAGAGTATACTGTTACATCATATAGTATACTATTTTATTTATTTTGGCATTTTCAATTTGCCCCACACGCTAAGTAAAAGCTTAAAACAAATTAAAAGGGAAAATGCAAGTGAATTTGGGTATAGGCATTAAAGGGTAAATAATTTGAAATTAATAGGTATAAAATGAGATGCTCTCTTACTAAAATGGGGTCATGGCTTAAAATTGGACTAATAAAAAATTGCCACTCGCAATTTAAGTACACCTTTTTTTATTTGGCATTGACCTTTAGTAGAAAGGGTACTTTTGCATCAAAAGATGGACGAATGACATATTTGTACCAAATCGAATATTTTGAGGACAATTTGGGCCATTTTCGCAGATTATGTAAGGAAACGTTCCAACTATACTTTCTGTACGCTTGATGCCTCAGATGATATGGATGAAGCATCCAACCGGAAAGCCTACATGGACTTGTTCAGTCTCATGAAGAAGCGAGCATAGCTGGAGGATGATAACTCCAATAATTTCCAGAAACTGCCAACATTTAACCCAAGAATGAAGCAGCCTGCTGGCCCCTTCACCAAGCAAGGCATTAAGGCAGAACAAATAAAAACACTTCCCCTTAGCATTGTTGCCATGGAATCCGATAATGCTCAAGTCTCTACAATGAAAGAAGATGAGTGGTATAATGCAGCTGACAGAGCTAGACCTAAAAGTTTGCAGAAGCACAGGAGACGCTATAGAGAACTAGGGCAATTATAGACATTAACGACCACAATGCTTGATTTTCACTTTTGTGTGATTCAGTTTGGATAGAGTCTACACCTGTTCTGTTCTTTTTGTTTAAGTTAAAGTGGAAAATTTCATTATCAACATCCAATTCTTGATCTTTTGGGGCATCCTCCATCCGAATAACGAAATGAAAAGAAACCGCAAATACAAGTCAATTGCCTCTATAACATTGGTACAATTTGAGGAAATGAAACGCAAAGCAGTTCGCAGGGTTGTGAATCAGAGGGATCCTCTCAGACATTTGTTTGCGTAATCTAATGCCACACCCTCCAGATCCAGACACTAGGAAATACTAGTCTCACAATCACCATTACTACAATTCTGAAAACACCTCTCTTTTACAGGAAGCATAACTATCAATGTATTGATCAGGCGTCAGTTCAGTTAATTTTCATCACTTGCACGCACACGCAACCTTTGCACTGCTCTACGCTCATTTCAGTATCCGAAATCTACATTTATGCAGCGTGAAAATGCGTTCAACATGCCACTTCCATAGAAGTCAAAGACTGGCGGTTCAAAAACTGGGCAGTCCCAAAACAAACTCAAAAACACGTTCCAGTACCGTAATCGAGATAACATTCCAAAGTTCGTTTGCCAACTGAACTTTTCATCATTTGTCTTCAGTTTATGATATGGACAAGACAGATGAACAATCCACGGCACAATGAAAACCAGAACATAATAAGGGAAATCGTCCTGCTAGCTAATTTAGTCTCACGTTACTAAAGGACAGTCACAGGAACTTGGTAATATATACTTAACAAGAGCATGCACGTTCACATGAGCGGGAAATTCAAAAGAACAAGTTCCTTTTGTCATTTAGCAACAGGGAGATACACACTAGGGCAACTTCCCAGCGTTTGGCAACTACTTCAGAGAAGAGCAGATGATGAGAAATCAGCATATAAATTCCCAAAAAATGTGTAATGGGTGCTACAGGTAACACCAAAAGAATGGTTATAAACCCCATTAATACAAACGCCTACGACAATCAGCAGCACCGCAGTGGCAAGCCATTTGTCTAACCTTGCCATCACGATCCATAACACTATCCAGCACATAGCCATAATCATATGTGAGTTCCTACAGGGAAACATAAACAAACAAATGAGAAATTTAATACTATAAAGGCTGCTTCATAACGTTTTTCATATTATAGTAATTGCTCAACCTCCACTTCCAACCAAGAGGTTGTGAGTTCGAGTCTTCCCAAAAGCAAGGTGGGGAAGTTATTGGAGGGAAGGATGCCGAGGGTCTATTTGGGTTAAGGTTTGTGTACCTACTACCCTCACCAAACCCCACTAAGTGGAATTACACTTGTTGCTCAATGAGGGATGAAATTCCCTTTTCTGTTCTTTCTTATCCAACCATTCTAAGTATTAAGGGTCTGGCTAGATCTGAATCACACAATCAAACCTGTGCACTTCTGCCCCCAACACTTTCAACAAGCTCCTCCCACTTAAAAATAGGAAAGAAAAGAAATGAGAAACACCTTCCACCAAACCCGGCGAACAGACGTCTTCTCCTTCTCTTGAAGTAACAAGTAAGAAGCCCTTTTTCTAGCCTATTGATTGGTCTAAACAACGGGGAGATTGATGAGGATGTTACTCATCGTATTGGAGCGAGGAGGATGAGATGGAGGCTCGCCTCGGGGTTTTTAGACTTGTGCAGAATTAATTTCTAACAAGTTTGCGCTTCAGTTTATTTCAAACTTGTTAGAAATTAATTCTGCACAAGTCTATAAAGGTTCATTTTCTTTAATATGAATATCTCCAAGCACATTATTTAACTTCATAATAGTGCACACTGAAGGCATAAAGATGGAGAGGTTGTATTTTCAGCCAGTCTGAAGTAGACTTTCTCAAGATTTTGAAGGGCTTTAGGCAGCAGTCCTTTTAACCTTTAGAAAAGCCGGAGGGCTTTCTCACCGCTTCCTCACCAAAAGATCAATTTCATGTAACCCTTTCGTTGATATTTTTACATTTTCCATCATTCTGGATTACAATTGTCTATCACAACCCCACTTTCCATTACCACACCAAGTTAACCATTGATGTCCAATTAGAAACAAAAAAAAAACAAAGATTCAGCAAGAACCTGCAGAGGTGGAATGTTGTCAGCTGCCATTAGCACCACTCTTGCCAAGCCAATGTCGTGATGGGAGCTTAACACGCATTGAACAAATAAATTAGGTTGACAACTATGATTAATAAACCTCGCAACATTGCCAACAGAGACTGCATCAATGCAATACTCTGGCCCTCCATCTGAAGTCTTCTCAACATCCTTCTGCCAATATCCTGGCAAAGAAACCTCACCCAACCGTCTCTACAGAACATAAGAAGATTACATGGATAAGAAAACAAAGACACTACTGCTATTATTATGATTCCTGATCTCTGAGAGAGCTGCAACAGCCAAAAATATGAGAGCACAAAAGAGTGATGATCTATACATGGCTAAACCTTTATTTTATGTCTGGAAGGAATTGATAAGAATAAGTATAACTATGAAAACAACATACGGCTAATCCTATATGAAAAAGAAAACCGGAAAAGGAAAAATGAGGAATCAAATATATGAACACTTGCCTCCCTCCCATCCAGCCCTTTCATTGTTTGCAAGCAATCAATGTCAAAAACATAGTTGTTTTCTGCTGCAGGGTCAATATCATCTGTCTTCATAAGAAGACCAATGTATTCACAAATGGTTGCTCCAGAAGGTATATAATCCCATGATCGCACACCCCAGCCCTTGTTTGGAGTACGAAAAACCTGCTCCCATTGACAATGAAACATCCACAGAAATGAATATGCAGCACTCTTCTGTATAGAAAAACCTGAACTCTGGTTAATGGACAAGTGAAAGAACCTCAAGCCGATATCTCAATCCTTTTTGAGAAGTGCGGTTGACACAGGCAGGTCCACATCCACAATTTGGACCACATTCAAAAACAACAGCCTTTGGCTCAATAAGTCTACAGAGAAAAATATACCAAAAATAGAAGGCATGTTAAAAAGAATTTGATTGCAAGTCAACTGCAAACAGAACATTAATAAGCTCTGCACTTTGCTATCAAGCACCAGACAAAGCCCAATCAACACTTCTCACAAATCAAACAACACTTGTAACACTGCATTATATCACCTCATATAGTTACACTGAGCTAACGGGCAAGTAAATTGTCTATCAGAACTATAGTAAACCAAATAGATACGAGATAAGTGATATACTTATAAAAGGGACCTTGAAATATTTGTTGTTCTATTATTCAAAAATAGTTAATAACAGGGACCAGAAAAAACTTTTTATAATAGACGAGGGACCTTAAAGAATTATTGGTTCTTATATCAGAAATATTTAATGTTTTGTGTCATGGCTCTTCAGGATATGTATGCCTTAAGAGTCTTGGTGACTGCACTAAAGAACCTGCTAAATGAGACTTCAGGAAAGCAGATATCATGTCTTGCACCTATCTTCAGGGCATATAGAACCATAATAATGTTCGGTATAACCTAAGGCCCACAAAAGATAAAGCATCATGCGAGAGCAATCAGATACAGAAATTCTTCCTCTACTTTATTGTGTACAACGAATACCCTGATAAAACCTCCTTCTAACTTTTATCTCCATTAGTAAATTGAGGACTTTCATCACAAATGGGAAAAGAAGCAGTTAGAGGAGGTACCCTCGCTAATTCACCAAGAACTCCAAAGAGACCTTAATATATTTATTCTTTCTTTTATAAAGTGAATAAATTTCATTATTTTACGGGCAAAACGCACTTGCATAAAAGTATACCAAAAAAGTAGAAAACATACAAAAAGACATGTTTTTTCTATGAAAGACACCCAATAAAAAATCATTCTACACATTCAAAAGCGTCTCCCATTTCTCTCGCCAAATAACCCACATAAGTGCTAGTGGACCAACATTACATGCCCTATGCCATGTCCTCCTCATCCCACGACCTACATTTCCAAATGAACTTGGCAATGCTTGGCAATTGGCATCACCCATGATATACCAAACCAAGAATTAAAAAAGGACAATAAGAGGAAAAGGAGCACTATTTATATGTGAAAGAGAAGATCAAAGTGCAAATAACATAAAGAAGGAAACACGTTGCATGTGAGCCAAGATAATGATGCATCGACAGTAGCTGTCAAACTCACTTCTTTTGTAACTTTTGCATCTTCCCGATGCCTCTTATGATCTATTCTACTTACTTCATCAAAAAAAAAAAATGATGCATCGACAGTAGGCAATCTTGTGCCAGCAAACATGTAAATAGTAGCACAAGTGCATGTTAGAAAAGAAGGTAAATGAAATTCATCTTTAATTTAAAATAACATACTCTGACAAAGGATAGAAATACTGCACTCACCTTCCACCATCTTTGTGAACATAGGGAAAATCAGAACCATTGAGTTTAGCGCAAGAACAAACTCTTGGATCAAGACATGAACCACGACACTTGCATCCCGTGGAAGCTGAAGGGAGTTTTATACCTTTGGCGCATATAATATGCTTGCTATAAGTGAAACCTGAATGTTGTGTAAAGTTTTAACGTCAAAAAGAAAGGCACAAATGGATAAGAGCAATACATTCACATTGGTAAGATGTTTACGCGCATGATATTGCCTAAATTTAAGCATCAATCAGTCTAAGACCTACAGCAAAAGCTCCCAACTAACTTACTCATATCTCCACTAACTCTACCACTTCCATCAGAAATCCCTTGTTAAACACATAAGACTGACAAGAATCAAGGGAAGTTAAAAATCGGAACACAAAAAAACATTTAGGTAGTTCCTGTAGAAATTGATAAAGCTTGAAGGATTCATGCAGTAGGTAAGACAAAGATGCGACAATGCAAATTTAAACGGCACAGGAGTAGCATGTGAACTATTTTGGTGGCAGGAAGTGCAACCAGGATCCTTCATCAAGTATCAAAAACCTAGCTGCTATGATCACAATTCAAAACTCAAAAATATTCAGAACCTTAATCATAAAATAATCAATCAACTATACCTCTATCCCAAGCCAGCTGTCATCATCTATAAAAATCCTACATATATTCATCCATGAAATATAATCATGAAACCTTATCTCTGTAACATGCAAAACTCTAACGAGACTACACATAATATTTGACAAATACCAAAACTAATGCAAGTGTAACAAATAACTTGGTGTTAATGCAAACAAATTAGTATTGCATATATGAACTTTTCTTAACTATGATATATTTGTAAAGAAAGAAGAGATTTGAGAATGAATCGCTTTATTATTCCCTCAAGCATGTTGGGGTTCATATTGTGCTTACAAGGAATCCCAAAACAGAAAAGGACGTATGAAGTAATTCTAAAAATGAAAGGAAAGTAATTCTGAATAATTCTTATTCCTACTTATACAATTATATGGATTCTAAACCTTTTCCTCTATATACAACGAATGGGTATTTTTCACATTAATAATAGATTAAAAACCCTAATCATTTGGACAAAATAACATAATAAGAAAAAGTAAGGAAACAACTGGAAAAGAGTTAGGAGGATGTAGATGATGTTGCTTTAAAGACAAATACCTTTCCAGCCGCCTTAAAACAAGCATCTAAGGCAGGAAGAGCGTCTTTGTGTAGGAGAAATACCACTACAGTTTGTGGGTAGGAGATGGTTATAACATAGAGAACCCTTACCCTCGAATCCGATCTCCATTGCATTTAACACAATGCAGTAGTTTTTCATGAGAAAAAGGTGGCTTTTGACAAAGCCCAACCAGTCATCCATGCAAGTTAAATTAAAATGAGCAATCTGAAAATACACAAATATAAGTAATTTATTTTCCAATATAAAGCTTAGAGAAGATATTTTCCAATTCATAGATTTTCCAGGCTGCTGTCTCAACTTGGAGACAACTGCCTCGTTATATCTTCTCTGCTATCTTATCTTCAGATCGAGCTAAAAGTTAATAATACAGACAAGACAAAAATTTCTATAGGTACAAAATGACTTAGGGCGTTAACGTGAAAGTCGTTAATGAGGAATGAGGTATTAAGAAAGCCATCAGAACAGCACAATACCAAGACATAGGTACTTGCCTGCCGGTGCTACCGGTGGATCATCAACTAAATTGGTTGCAGGAATGGGAATATCCTCCAGTCCACCAGAAATGTCCTCACATACCAACCTATATATTGAAAATGTAAGAGTTCGCCTTCTTTTAACTCAATTCACAATATTAATCAGTTCTAATTTAATTACCCTCGTATTTCAGAAATGGAATTGGGAATACAGCCTCGAGTAAAATGTACCTGCATGCAACAGCAGCAAAATAATATGGAAAGTTAAAATTCGATCAGTTGAAGGCAAGGAAATGGCTGAAGGTGCAGGGAGCGACAAAATACAAAGAGGTCATTTAGCTACAGGACTTTACAGCGTGACTAAGCCAACTAACAAGCCACTTGCACAACTGAATTTTTAACCATAGTTGCCGCTAGCTCACTAACTGAAGTAGAGATGCTGCTTCAGAGCAGAAAAGAAATATGGATACTTTAAAAAAAAAAAAAAAAAAAAACTAGGCAACTGGTATAGCTTTATGAAGTGAGGAGATGAGTAGGTCACACAATACTAATGAACATGAGATAAGGACACCGGCTTCAAAACCCCAGTAGAATAGTAGGTGAGATCAAGGTGACTAAATAATTAAGCTAATTATGATCAGCACCTAAAGAATTCTCTTTCTGCATGAAGGCACTTGCATCATTGATTGTAAAAAGCAAAAAGCTAAGGCTGTTGCAAGTAGAGTAAGGTTTTCTATTTTTTGGTATACCTATTGTATACAGGCACATTTTTTCCACTCTTTATGGAATTTATTAACTTACCGGGAAAAAATTACAGTACCAAAGTGAAAAAATAGTGGACCTCATTTTCAATGACTACTGGAAATCTATAATAAGCTTCAACTGTCTTCCAAAAGAAAGAGGTTCTAGGCACTAAAGCTCTAGGGACAGATGCAATCCTAAAGCTAAAGAGAAGCAGCGGACAAAAGAGAATTTAGGGACAGTAAACCAAAATGCCCATGAGTTGTAAGTTCAATAAGCGATATCAGAAGTTATGAAACAAGGCACAAACTAAGAGTTGCTCGCAAATCCCACTGTATCTTACTGCAAATAAAGAAAAAGGCAGCTACATAGATAGTATATAAAGGAATTATTTTGAAGAAAGTGCATAAAGGAAAGGAGCAACCACATAACAAGTGTCGTATAAAGTTGCTACTAACTTAGAAAGTGGTGCTTTTGCCCTACAACCATTAGAAATATTATTTTATTATATATTTTTCATTTAACCAACACTTGAAACAACAAATATCACATTGCAACATTTAGGGATTGCTTGGTTTACGGTCTTATGCAGAAATTGTTTATGTGGTGCATAATAATGCAGGAATTGCTATGCATTGAATAATAATGCGTGGGATTGTTCCTTATCAAAAAAAAAAAGCATGGGATTGTTATGCCGTAAATAGTAACACATTGAGGGATTGCTTAATTTAAGGGCAGCTTTGTCTTCACATACTCTAATCTACTTAGTGGGCGTTTGGACATAAGAATTGTGAAATTCCGAAAAAAGTGGAGAGAAAATTCAAGTTGAAAATGGTATTAGAAAATTAGAGTCGTGTTTGGACATGAATACAATTTGGAGCTATTTTTGAATTTTTATGAGTGCTTTGAAGTGAAAATTTTCAAATTCTGGAAAATTCCAAAATTCAACTTCAAGTGAAAAATTTATTTTTTTATGGCCAATCACTGATTTTGAAGAAAAAAAAGGAATCCTTTTTATGGCCTAACAGGCCCATTAGAGCTAATTCTTGTATTCTTATTCTACATTTTATTCCGTAAAAAATAATACACACATTCTCGTATAAGCTATACCGGAACTAGTAACACATCATTTGGTTTGTTTCTCCAAAATTACAAATAGGAGTATGCTCAAAATTTCTGGATATTAAACATCCATTGGGAGAAATAGATTCTTTTGCTCCTAATTAGAAGAAATCAAAGGTGTGTAGCCTACCATTAATTCAAAACCATGTGAAAGCTTTGAATTTTGAGGTAACTTTAGAAGTGACACAAAGACAATGTAGAACAAGTGAAGATCTAGAGAATAAAAACTTTCAAGAAACAAACTGCTTGAACTTTCCAGACAACAAACTCAAGAAACATAGGTATGTACTCATCAGTGAAATTACAAATTCAAAGTTTCTTCCTTAAAAGAGAAGAGATACATAAGAGATACGTTATTTTGCAGTCCCCGTACTCCAAGATAGAAAATCAAAGAGTGCAAAAGGACATTTACTATTTTGGCACAGGAACAAAAGCTTAAAATTAAAGAATAAAATACCACTGCAAAAGAAGTGAAGTTAAAAAAGGAAAGAAACCTGGTTGGTGGTTAACACAGGTTGTCCCTCAACACGCTTTAACCGGTATTTAAAAACGGTGAATCCAGAAATACCCTTCTCTGCCCAGTAATTTACAACCTGCAAAACAAAGCTAATTTGACGTAATACTTGAATATATCCATGTTTTAACATTTGAACAGCACCCAAATCTCACCATAATTTTGAAGAAAGTAAAAATTGACTGCTCAAACAACAGAAGGCTAAAAAATGACATCGCTTATTTATATTCTTTACTTTTTTCAGTGCTTTTCCTTTTCAGTTTTGATGGACATTTAGCCATTAAGAGAAATATTTGGTAGAATGGTCAGTCCTACATAACTAAACATGTCACGGACAGAATCCACATCTGACCAGATTAAATGGTCCAATATCATGAGATTAAGCACATATTCACCAACAGTAAACCACTCAAATCACCCTACATACCCAACATTCACACATCCATATGTTGATTGAATGTTGCTTTCATATTCTCCTATTTAGTTACTGTTGTGCTGCTAGCAGCTAGCAACAGCTGGTTATTTACATACTAACTTTAAAAACAACCCCTTTAAACTAACTTTAAAGATAGAACAAAGATGGGAAGGTCTGAATGACAAACCCCGTATCAACAAATAGAAATATGTCTCAACTTTTACAAGCACACTCTGCATCTATTCAGAAAGAAATCTTTCGGGATTCAAAGATGAGGAAATTGATTACCCTATACAAGCCGTCATAGGTGTAAACCTTTCCAACGTAACTATTCACACACCGATGTCCACGTGTAACCCTAACAGGGACAGATTGCTCCATACAATTCTGCAAATAGAGAGCAAGGCATGTAGATCAACAACTTGACCACTCCTAAGGACTTCAAAAAATCAAAAAGCACCACAATATTAACTATCAAAAAGAAAAGATAATAAACTAAACATTCAAAAAGTAAAACATCATTAGTCATGAAGATTTTACAATATAAAAACATAGGTAAGTGCCAAAAATACAAATCAAATCCTAAAGAGCTGAAACATTATGCACAAAACACCACAGCATGAACAATATGAACAGATAGAACAGTATGTGCTACTATATAAATGACTTCATCGAAACATGAATTTCACCAATGTACTAGTATTGTATTTGTTAGAAATATTTTCAACAACTAAATGTGGGAAAGGAAAATCATCTAGAGTTGCTTATTGCTTATTAAAATATCAGAACAAGATCACCAAAATCTCACTGGAAAGTTACTGCTGATAAAATATTTCTAAGCTTTGTGTTTTTATCTCTTGCTTAGTTGTTACCCTTGATGTTAATTCAAAAAAAAATCCCTTGTTCAAATTTTTTTTTTTTCACAATCCCAACCAAAAACCTCCACAATACACAATTTACAATTGGGTATCTTTCTCGCTGCTTATTCAGGTAAATACCACTTTTCCACTCTCCCCAACTTAGCTTATTCTTCATTGTTAGACAAAATAATTGACAGCAAAGAAAACAACATGAAACCTGTCTGACATCAAACGTTTAATAATTGACTTACTCCAAAGAAGTTATAATAATATTTTATAACAAATCTATTTCACGTATATAGATTGTTGGTGCTAGATGTTGGTATTCGGTTTAAGAGGAGGAAAAGGTCTGCTCGGGGAAAACCAAGAATCAGGTGGGGAGCTTTGACTAGGGATAAAGCCCAAGAGTTGGAGTGTCAGTAGTTGGCTATGGGAGCTTGGAGGAGTAGTGGGGACGCGAACACTATGTCTGTAGAGCTTGGAGGAGTAGTGGGGATGCAAACCCTATGTCTGTATAAGGGAATCTGCGAGAGAGTTGTTAGGGATCTCAACCGGTGTTTCTGGCGGGCACAAAGGAGATTGGTGGTGGAATGAAGTGGTCCAAGGCAAAGTGGAAGTGAAGAGGGCAACATTCCAGAAGTTAGTGGAGAGCACAGGTGAGGACGAGAGGAGAGCGTGCATGGAGAGATAAGGTAGCTAGGAAAGAAGCTAAATTATCGGTCATGGAGGCTAAGAATGCGGCTTATAGGCGTATGTACGAGGAACAGGGGAAAAAGGCAGGGAGAAGAGATTATTCCGATTGGCCAAATTGAGAGAGAGAAAAGCTCGAGATTTGGATCAAGTGAGATGTATTAAGGACAAAGATGGTAAAGTATTGGTGGAAGATTCCCAGATTAAGAGAAGATGGCAAACTTACTTTCATAAGAGGATCGTGATATTGTGCTAGGCGAATTGGAGCATCCCGAAAGTCATCGTGACTTCGGGCCATGTAGGCGTATCGACGTCGAGGAGGTTGTGGGGGCTATGCGTAAGATAAGTAGGGGTAGAGCGATTGGGCCGGAAAAGATTCCGGTGGAATTTTGGAAGTGTGTAGGGAGAGCAAGTGTGGAGTGGTTGACTGGGTTGTTTAATGTTATTTTTTAAGGCAAAGAGGATGTCGGATGAGTGGAGGTGGAGTACAGTGGTTCCATTATATAAGAACAAAGGTGATATCCAAAGTTGTAACAATTATAGGGGTATCAAATTACTGAGTCATACCATGAAGGTACGGGAAAGGGTGGTTGAAGCAAGAGTGAGGATGACAGGGTCTGTATCTAACAACCAGTTCGGATTCATGCCGGATCATTCCACCACAGAAGCTATACGCCTTGTTAGGAGGTTGGTGGAACTGTACAAAGAGAGAAAGAAGGATTTGCACATGGTGTTTATTGACCTAGAGAAAGCATATGACAAGGTTACTAAAGAAGTTCTCTAAAGATGCTTGGAGGCAAAAGGTGTGTCGGTTCCTTATGTTATGGCAATTAAGGACATGTATCACGGGCTAAGACTCGGGTTAGGACAGTAGGATGGGGCTCTGAGCCTTTTTCGGTTGAAATGGGATTATACCAAGGATCTGCGCTCAGTCCGTTCTTATTCGCCCCGGTGATGGATGTGATATCCGACCATATTCAAGAGGAGGTGCCATGGTGCATGCTATTTGCCGATGACATAGTTTTGATTGACGAGTCACGAGTCGGTGTTAACGAGAGATTAGAAGTTTGGAGACACTCTTGAGTCCAAGGGCTTCAAGCTAAGCAGGACGCAGACGGAATACCTCGAATGTAAGCGACGGGCCGGGGGAACTGGACGCTGATATGAGGCTTGAGTCACAGATTATCGAAAAAATAAAGAAAGTTTCAAGTACCTTGGGTCGGTTATCCACGAGGGAGGGGAGATCGACGAGGATGTCCCACGCTGTATTAGTGTAGGATGGATGAAGTGGAGGTTAGCATATGGAGTGTTGTGTGATAAGAGAGTGCCAACGATACTCAAAGGTAAGTTCTACAAAGCGGTGGTTAGACCGGCCATGATGTATGGGGCTGAGTGTTAGCCTATTAAGATTAGGAATGATGACATTCGGAAGAAGGTGCATGTGACCCCTATTGATGACAAGATGCGGAAAGCGAGACTCAGATGGTTCGGGCATGTACATAGGAGAAGCCTGAATGCTCCAGTAAGGAGGTGTGAGCGGCTGGTCGTGGAAGGCACGAGAAGCGGTAGAGAGCGGCCTAAGAAGTATTGGGGAGAGGTGATCAGGCAAGATATGGCGAGGCTTCAGATTTCCGAGGACATGGCACTTGATAGGATGTTATGGAAGTTGCGCTTTACGGTTGTAGGCTAGGAGGTATTTGAGTCTTGCGTTACTTTGTACCTTTGTGAGCCTAGTTCGGTAGGGTTATGTCTAAGATAGCTAGGGAAATGTCGTGTTTTACTATTTTCGATTTTCGATGCAGGATCCATTTATAAACCATTGTTTTTGCTTTGAATTTTTCTTTTCTTTCCTATTTTCTATGTTTCTTTTTCCCTATGATTTCTATGGCGAATCTAATACTCTCTTCTTTTGTCTTTTTATTATCTTGAGCCGAGGGTCTTTCGGAGACATCTCGGGGAAAGGGTAAGGTCTCCATACACAGTACCCTCCCCAGACCCCACTTGTGGGATTTTACTGGGTTGTTGTTGTTGTTGTTGTTGTATTTCTCTCTTTAAAGCGAAAGAAATAAAAGCTGGGAAACATTTCTTATTTCCCACACTAAAGCAATGTAAGAGACTCTGGTGAGAGAAGAGAGAACAACATGCCCCTTTCTCTAAAAGTCCCACTTTAAACCTTGGTTGTCAAGATTTTTATGCTTGAGAAACCATAGAGAGAGCATAAAATGTGTCTTTCTTTCAATTCATAAGGTTACTGCCTTTTTTCCATTTTATAAAACAGGTATTTGTCTTGGCACGGATTAAGATGTTAAATCTGACTTATATTAAACAAAGTAGAAGAAAAAACTAATGTAATGGTTGAAAAAAAAATAGTTAGATAGAGAAATAACACATCAAAGTATAAAATTGCAAGTCATATCTATAGGAATGGAACGGTAAATGAAATCAGAGTTGCATAAACCGGGATTGTCAGTTATATCACAAGCCCATGACAGAACTTAATATAGTAAATTCAGAATAAATGAAGTGATACTAATAAAAATAGTTTCAAAGAAAGAAGTTGCAAACCTTGAGCCCTAGATTACCCCGTTCCATGACTTGATCCTTTATTTGGCGCTTGTTACCAAGTAGATCATTTCCACCTTGACCAGTATAGACAACCTCTTCATAGTTGTCCTGGTCGTCCTCATACTGTCCTGATAGGACTATAGATACAGCAAGGGGCAATCTGTAACCTTTGTACTCCTATATGATGTGAAGGGATCATATTTCAACAGGCGACAACACAAGTTTTAACAAAAGAAAATGAGATCTCTAGAATGTCAAAAACAGACTAGGCAGTAAAGGACTGTGATCATGAAAGATCAAAATTTCTCTAACAATGAACCAGATAACCGACATCCTTCGTGACACAACTTATCTTCTTTCTCCAAGGCACCACCACAACATCCTTGAATATGTTTGTTTTGAAATTAAGCCCATAAATGTTGAGTAAAAAGAAATTGTTGTGGCATTTGGAAGAAAATGAGTTATAAGAAGAACTGAAAAGGAAAAACAGTATTCACTATTCTACGTAGAGCAAGGAACGATATATGTAATTCAAGAATGAAATTCTTTTAGCCAGTCAACTGTTTCTCAAACTCAAAGCCCAACTGTATACCCCTTTTTTCCCAGCAGTTTGGCCAACATAATCAATGCCGTTTAGCCAATGGTTATGGAATCCAACAACGACCATCTCCGCACGCGAAAAGAATTGATGACCAACATCAATGCCTGCCACAACAAACTTAAACCCATAATTCTCAAAAACAAATGTAGCCACCCAAAACATAATTGGATGCGAGTACATACCATTAAACCATATAGAATTGTTGGATTTTCAAACGTAAAGGACAAGGACCAATATTAATGTTATGCAGGCTTCTAGAAGTTACTTGACACATAAGTTAAAGGTCTAATCTATGGGTGTGCTATGTCAGAAGCTTGTAGGCCCATTCATCATCATCAAAGTTATCATTTTCTAAAGCCAAAGTATGCCATAGATGTGTACGTTTGGTCAAAATGCAAACATTTACTTTGTTTGAAAACTCAGATGGTTAATCAATTTCCATTGCATTTCATCCAAAAGGGAAAAGTTACATGCTGCAAGAAAAATCTGTAAATCACATTATCAAACTTAAGATACTCCTCTGCATTCACTGTACCAGATTGACCCAAACGCAAGAAATTAGATTTGTTTAATACATGTTGAGAGACCATGTTGTGTCCATGAAATCTGATAGAGAAGTAGAGAACAAATTTGGTTTTTCTTTTCTTGATTTTTAATTTTGGGTGATATGGTAAACTTCATAACCTCAAACCCTCAAGCCAAGAGTACAATATAGTATTAAATGCAAATACATGTATAAACACAATAAATAGAAGATGACGGTGCATATACTGACATATTTACTAAGTCAATATCTGCATTGACTTTCAACAAGCTCCCTTAAACTCAAGTTGCTCAAATAAGTTGTAATTAGAACAACCGCCAAAGAAATAGTAATATAGCAGGAACAATCGCTAAAATTATAAGGATTAGAAAAACTATGACGAGAAGAAAAAACTTTTAGGAAAAGGCCAATCATTGTTAGGCAAAAGCTACTTAAGTCTCTACCATCATCATAGAGCCTCTTTATATATGTGAAAATCCAAGTGAGAGAGGAGGAAACTAAGAGAATTAATTGTGTTCTCTTTATGTTGCATTGATAAGAGTAAAAGTGATTCACATAAAAAAAATTATACCATGCAAGGCAGGAACTATGTTGGGTCTAATCGAGAAGGGAAGTTAAGGCTATTATTTGATGGGTGAAAGTAATTAACATTAAAATTTGAGAGCCACCAAAGCAAAACTATGTGGATTAATATTATTGCAATTGCTAACCCTTATCTAGAAATTAAAAATGAAATGAAGCTCTATTCAACGTAAAATAAGAATATATGTTAAGAGGTAGCTATTAAGTGATTAATAAGCATAAAATCTTATGATATTACCTAAAATTCAAATAGAAAGTAAACTTCTAGAAGCAGGAAGTTGGTTTTCTGAGAAAAGCAAGTGGAGACTTATAATTCTCAGCCATACACAAATGACCATCATTTGCTAAATCAATCATATCATGAATCGTATATTTGCATGACAAGAGTAGAAAAACAACCTGGAATGGAGCCAATTTTCTCAGGATTCAAAACCTCCTTTGCCAATATCATCTGCAAGCTTTTCTCATTAAGAATAAGTAGTACTAAAGTAGAACTACCCAATAGAGCCTCAAATTTTGTATGAAGTATCCACATTAAGGCAAATAAGGGTATTAACACGCCCAGGATGACTTATGAAGCAATACATGCCTTAGAAATCGCTTTTAGATCAGGGCGCTTGGAACTGCGTTTACCATCATCTTCAGCTTCCTGCACATATGTGTTACAATTTACAAAGCGAAAGACATTAAGGACTACCATGTTTTTCTTATTTTATCCAAAATGAAGCGGTTAAGGACTACCATCATAATAAAAATATAACAAAAATTAAGGAGCATGGAGATGAACATGATTGTTTGAAAAGCAAAGACACATAACAGGCTATTTTACTTAAAGTTAGCTACTAAGCATAGGCAAAAGTCCCGGACTTTACATTTGTAACAATAGATTCAAATATGAAAGATTATAGGCACTTAAATTTGTTTAACTTATGTACATAAATGAATTTCTAATGAGAAAACAGCCATTTAATATGGTATACTATGTGTACATAAAATCAATTTACCTGGGATATGTACATAACTAAAAGAATTCTAAGTCGCCAAATTTTGTTACAAGAATGTTTGACTTTTGAGAGGTAAAAAACAAACCATATAATGCAAAATGAGTGCTTGAGGGAGTGTTGGGGCATACAGGGTGAACAAACTCAAGATGTAAAGTGTGCATGCAATAAACACCCACCAATTTTAAGGTGTGTCTGCAATTTAAATGACGATCAGGATAATCAAAAAAACTGGGAATTTATTGATTGAAATCATAAATCAAATATGAGTAAAGGAGCACTAAAAGGACAAACGATAAAACAAAATTTGAGCGCAAAGAGAGAATAGGATGATACTGAAGTTGAATGCTGATATGTATCCTGGTTCCAACTACCAACTGTACTTTTCTAGTTTAACTAAGCAGGGTCGGGGAGGACTGACCTTAGATTTTGAATGCTTCTTTGTTTTCTGTTCATCTTGAACTCTTCTACATCTTATCTCCTCTTCCTGACCACGGTCAAGAAAACCATTAGCACATAACAGAGAGAGAGAGAGATGCTTTAAAGCTGATTCCTCTCATGTTTTTATGAAATGTACCTGAACGAGATGGAGATAATGCTTGTTAAATCTCCGAACAGTCTCTGTTACCCTTAGATGCGCACTTTTCTCAGTCCCGTCCACGTTAAGATGGGGACTCTGACTCTGGAAGGCTTCAGCAACAGGATGATGATGATCGTCGGTGCAGTCATTTGGCGGATTGGTCACCGTGACGTTATTATCAATAGCTTGTGGCGTCGTAGCAGGAGTATCCGCCTTTCTAGCCTTATGAGCCTTTGCTTTCTTCTCAAGAGCTCGGTCGTCGTTGGAGCGGCACCGTGTTCCTTGAGCTTCCTGCTGACTCTGCAAGTCCTTGATTCTAGCACTGCAACGCCTTGGGACCACCACTTCCGAGCAGTCATTGTTGTGACCGGAAAGCTCGGCAACCACCATTTTGGGGATTCTGGTTTTTTAAATTTGTAGGGTTTTAATGAATAGCTGCTAGTTAGGAGGAAAGAGATGAGACACAGTGAGAAGAGCAGAATAAGAGAACGAAGCTGGCTTCAAAATTCACTTTTTCCCCCCCTCGATAGTCGTGAGACGCTTCATTTTCCCGCCCAACATTCCTGTACTGATTTTTGTTTTCGTTATGCAAATTTGTAAATTTTTCTCTTCTGACAATTTTGCCATATGCTTCATTTACAGCCCGTTTGGCCAAATACAAAAACTAACTTATTTTGATAAATATTTTTTTAAAAATATATATTTCTCAAAAGTATTTTTGGCGAGAATTAGTTTATGTTTGGTTAATTAGTTTTCTAAGTATATTTTTCTTAAAAGAGATTCTCAAAAATGTGTTTTTACAGATAAGCTATTTTTTCTACTTTCCCAAAACTGTTTATGTTTCTCCTCAAGAACACTTTTTTTCCTTTCAAAAGCTTGCCAAAAAAAAAATATTTTGGCAAAAAAAAAAAAGTTTTGGCCAAATAGGGTATTAGTGTGTTATCATTAGCTAGTTAGCTACAAAAAAAAAAGTTCCGTTTTGGCGAAAAACAAATGTAAGAGGCAAAATTGTCCCATTTTGAATAGAGTATTATTTGTTCAAAAAAGTTGCTCCTTTTATCCTAATTTATGTGACATGATTGAATTTTCAGAGTCAAACTTTTTAATTTTAATAATTCGAACATAAAAATTACAAAATTTTGAAATATAAGTTACATATTTGAAAAAAAATATAAAAAATATTATTAGTTACAAGAATAAATAATTTGAAATATTTAAAACACATATGAAAAAATTTTGACCAAAGAAAAAAATTGGCTTATAAAATTCTACCACCGCCACATAAATTAAAATAAAGACATCGATTCAAAATTATTTTTAATTAATTTTTGGAATCGGTTCTTTCACATATAACAAAAGTTACATATCGAACCTCTGAGTATGTAAATTAAAGCTGATTAGCTTTGTATTCGAGTAAATATTTGCTTGTTGTAAAAAATATTGGATCTTTTTTTAACCGATAAAGTTGGTTTAAAAATTGAACCAAAAGAAAAAGAAAAAAAATCTTATGTCTTACCATGGAGCTTTGAATTGATTAGGATTGGCTAGGCTGTAAAAATTAAATAAATTTTTCAAATTTGTTTTAGTCACATCGATCAACGATATTCCCATGGCTTATGAGAATGGCTCAATGGCATTGGCACGATGAATAGTTCCTCGTAAGAGCTATGATTATTAATATTTTAATATCTCTTTGGGATGCTTGTTAACTAAGTAGTGTTTGGATAAAAAAAAAATGGCAGAGCAAGTCACCCATTGCTTTCCCAAACCATTAGGAATATATATTTCACTTGAAAAAATATTACTCCCTCCATTTTAATTTACATGAACATATTTCTTTTTTGGTCCGTGCCAAAAAGAATAATTTTTTTCTTTATTTATTTACCTTTATGTAATGATTTATAGTCACACAAAATGTATGTGCCTCATTTTACACAACAAGTTCAACTCTTTTCTTAAACTCCGTGCCCAATCAAATATGTTCACATAAATTAAAACGGAGGGAGTATAATTTTATGATGAAAAAAAAATTCTGGAAATAAAAAGTGATTTTTTACAAAATTTATTTTCGAAAAATTTCCCAAAAACATGTAAAATTTTATGGATAAACGCATTTTTTAAAAAGAAAACTAGTATGTACCCGCTCGATGTGCATTAAATATTAAAAAAAAATATTTGTCACTTTGTTAATTTTCGATGTTGCATTTGAAATTATCACAATTATTTGATTATTCTATTATATATAATGGAATAGATATTATCTAAAGTTTAATAAATAAAATCTTCGTTAAATTAAAGGGACTTACATAGTCATCAAATAATTTTTTCGTTATTTATTTTATTTATTATATTATCCAATATTGAGTATAATTATATTGTTAATAAAAATTATGACACTTGTCATTATAACATTTCTACCTCTCCTATTATATATAAATAGATACAGATTTCTTTGACTCGACTATTATATATATATTATATATTATACATATATTATATTATATTATATTATATATAGAGAGAGATTTTTGGATTCTATTAGCTACATCTAATTGGTACACACTTTAATTTTTCTTTAGTAATAATATAAAAAAATAATACAAAATAGTGAAAACAGTAAATGAAATTAGATTATGAAGAGAAAAAGAATAAAAAAAATTAAATGAAATTAGAAAAGGAAAAAAGAAAAAAATAAGAAGAAAACAAGAAAAGAAAAGAAGCATAGAAATAAAAAAAAGAATTTGAGAATACAGAAAAAATTATCCACAAAATCTACTATGAGAAGGAAATGTAGTTAGTTTACAGGTAAAAAAACAAATGGGTAGACAAGAGTAAATAGTTTTATTTTTGTGGGTGTTTGGCTCAAAAGTTATCAATATACTTTGTAAGTTTAAAAACAATCAAAAGTAAATGAGGGTAAATCTTAATCAAATATAATAGAACCTAGAGATGAAAAATAAAGTTGTTATTGTAGATCTGGTAGTATAAAACGATAATATGAACGCGAGAATAAGTATTCGTTAAAGATGAGATAGAGAGAGAGAGTAGGAGAAAATCAGAAAGTTGTATTATTCGAGAATAATAATCATGCAATTTTACAATGCGAAGATCTCCTTAATATAGTAGGAGACCTTCTCGAAATAATCATAAAAGTAAAAAAATAGCTAACGACTACTTAGTGAAGACACTGAGTTTTTAACGACGTCACCTTTATCCCCACGTCCAAGTCGTACCCATGCTTTAGTTGATGTATACTCACTAGGCGTACCCATCGGCGTAGAGGCGTTGAGGGTCAAATTTTACCCTATACAATTAGTCTCACCGTTCGTTGGAGACGCATTAGGTAGGCGTCTTCAATTAGCGGAAATGCAAACCTCGTCTTGGGAGAATTTGACGTGAACGAGATGAAATGTATGACATTGTGGAGCCGCTGGCGCGTGGCTTCCTTTTCGGGATGATGCCATCACCCGCATGCGTCATTATTACACTTTAACCCATGGCGATTCAGAGGATGATATGACACTTTGGTTTCCCACGCCTGTTTTGAATCATGTCTTTTCGATTTCTGCACAACCTAACCCTCTTAATAGTGGAAAAATCTGATTCATCTTTTGAACATTTGGAAAACATTTTTCGGTTTCCTTCTTTGTCTTTCTTTCCTATAACCGTTATTTCATGTGAGACTCCTCCACTTCTTTGAATTCATACCTCTCGTCGTTAGTGTTTTATTTCTTAAACAAAATAATATGGCAAAACGTCGTCAACGTAGTAAAAAGACCAAGGACACTGCCCCATCTAGGGTTCCACCCTCCTATGGCGGCGAGGAGGAAGAAGTAGAAATGACCCTTCTTCCCTTTACGGTAGACAACATGCTCCAAAGGAAATGCACATTCGAAAAGATTTTCAAACAAAAAGCCCAGCCCTTCTCTGAGAGCATAGTGTATTAATGGAATCTCACTTAGACAATCTTCGAGCGACACACATTATTCCGGCCCATGTGTAAATGGCTCCGGCTGGGATGGATTATGCCAATGTGCACAGGCCTGGATACTGCACATTTTATGAGTACCCATTTTTGATCGGTTATAGCCTCCCGATTTACCCTCTAGCGGAGGAGCTCTGCCATTTTTTCAACATGTGTTCGGCTCAGCTTACTCCGTACACCTTGAAGGTGTGCAGGATTCTGACCACGTACGCAGCTAATGTTGAGTATGGAGTCCCAATTCATCATATTTTATAGTTGTCCAGCCTTGGTTACCTTAGGGGTACTATGTTGCAATTGAAGAGTCGTGGTACGAAGGGCTTGGTAGTTAAGTCTAACGACAAGACCAACCGCGACTTCTGGTGTATGTACTTCTATATCAGAATAGAGCACCTTATGTCTAACCATGAGGGGTTCCCGAAAGGTGGAACTCAAAACGTAAGTACCTTTATTTGTGGAATTCATGATTGTTTGTGATCTTGACCATTCGGCCACTGTGATTTCTTTCTCTTATTTTTTGTAGCGAGGGCTTCTCCGCCCTAATTTATTGACAATATTAAATCATGGGTGGAAAAGTTGATACCTTATGCGGAGGAGTGTCGTACCTGGGTTGCATTTCATCAACAGTACGGCCCGTCAGGTAATTCTTCGTCTTTGGTTTGGAAGCTCCCTTTGGTTTTGTTACCTGACTTACTCGTGTTGGCAGGTCGGAGCGCCCCTAAAAAGAAGAAGGTCGTTGTTACCTCGTCTATGTCGAGAGACTGATTATGATGGCGAAGACATACATTGCGGCTCGTTCAGTGATGGCGCTCTCGTGGTTCCTCGGCAGGAGGTTGCGCTTGTGGCGGCATCTGTTACTGAAAAGACTCCTTCAGTGCCGTCCCTACGGCCTGTGGAGGAGACTTCTGAGGGTGAGGAGCCACCATAAAGAAAGAGACGGCGGTTGATAACGGGCAAGGGGATAACGATTTGATACGAGAGGGTAAGTGAGCCCCATCAAGTGTCGAGGCCGGTTTTTATGGTTGATGTTATCCGTTCGGGGAGGCCGGCTCCCCAAAGGAGAGTTATCGCCGATGCCAGCCCAGCCAGCGTTCTGGAGAGTGATTCGTCGGTTGCTATTGGAGAAGTGAGCGATGATGCCGAGAGGGCGGACCCTGAGACCGCCCATGGAGATGTAGATGGGTTAGCAAGGGATCCAGCCCATGTGGAGATGACTGCGGGTAGGTCCAACTGCCGAATTATGATTCTTTGAGGGTATAATCTGCTATAACACAACGAGTAGGCCGCAACGGATATGACCCTATTATGTGCCGCTGTTGAGCGTGAAATGTTGAAGGGTGTTAGTGACGGGGATCTATCCCGGAGGGTCGCTAGCGTGGCCTTGCAGGTAGCTTCCAGTTTTTGTGTGTGCCGGAAGGCTAACTTTGATGTGTACTGACTTACCTTTCTTATTTTTCCTCTCATTTGTGGACTCTCATTTTGGAGGTGGCGGGCGCAAAAGAAGGCGGCCACTTTCAACAAGATGGCGAAGAAGTACCAACGGTGTCGTGCCAAACATCGAGTGTTGGCGGATCTACTTAAACAAGACCCGGAGTTTCGGGTCTTCTATGAGGCCTTGAACAGTTAGAAGCTCAACTCAAACGGAGGGTAGTCGAGCTAGAGCAGGTCGATGAGCAGTTGATGACTGCTCTAGCTCGGAACATTGAGCTGGAGACTCTTCTTCAGTTGAAGGAAGAGGAACTAGAGGTTAGCCGTGGGCTAGCGGTGGAAGCTGCTGATTTGCGGATCGAGGTTGCTGCCTTGACCACCGAACTCCATTCCAGGGCAGTAGATATTGAAGTCCTTAAGCGGACTGCTCCGCTAAGGTATGAAGAGAATGAACATCGTGAGGCTCATGAGATATGGGTCTAAGTCGAGGCTAGATTAGTCATACTCGTTAAGTTCTTGGCTATGGGTCGAGCCACTGAGGTGGAGGTTCAGGAGCAACGACATGTAGCTGTATTGCTCGCAAAACCTGCGGGTATAGTTTTGACTCCCTAGACGGGGCGGGCTATAACTCCGAAGACGTCAACCGTCTAGGATCCAGCTCTTGCATCTCTGCAACTTAGCAACCCGGGGGCAGTGATGGACAACATGGCAGTCAAGCAAGGGATAATGAGTAGGATGGCGGTCACACAAGGGTGACGGGCGAAGCGGCGAATCCCCTTAGGACTTGTATATATTTTTGTTTTGTTGTATTTTGGATTGTAATGGGGACCTTTTGTAAGGTCGAGTGTACATGCATTTTTGGATGATAATGAAAGTCGTACTTTTGTTGCAATTCCTTTACTTTTGTCTCTTATATTTTCGGTACCTTATCTCCGTAGAGTGGGTGCTCGCTTACTTGTAGGATTTTTAATGTGTTTTTCGAATGTTGTCCGTGTTATCCGCCGATAGGATGCGACTTTAATGCTAAATAGTGGTGGATTTAGCTAATAATGACATCACTTTAATTGTTGTTTAAGTGCCTTTCATCGTAGTCGAACAAGGTTGGCGACTGTTGGTGACGGCCTTAGCCTGTGGGATGTAGCTTCGACCGTCATTGAAGTGTTGTCCTCTATGGTCGAGCTAGGTCAATGTTTTAATGTTGGTGGCTTTAGCCAAAATAAAGTCGACGGCCTTAGCCATATGTATAATTGTGACCGCCTTCGAATTACTTACTTGTCGTGGTCGAGCTAGGTCGACGCTTGATGGCGATAACCTTGGCCTTGGCCGTATATGTGACTTCGATTGTTGTCGAATTGCTTTCTTGTCGTAGTCGAACTGGGTCAACGATCGACGACGGCGGCCTTGGCCAAAGTAGTGTCGATGGCATTAGCCATATATGTAACTTCGACTGTCGTCGAATTACTTGCTTGTGGTAGTCGAGCTGGATCGACGATTGATGGTGATGGCCTTAGCCATAGTAATGTCGATGGCGTTAGCCATATACGTAACTTCGATTATCGTCGAATTACTTGCTTGTCATAGTCGAGTTGGGTCGACGATTGACAGTGATGGTCTTAGCCATAATAATGTCGATGGCCTTAGCCATATATGTGACTTCGATTGTCGTCGAATTACTTGCTTTTCATAGTCGAGCTGGGTCAACTTATTGACGACAATGGCCTTAGCCATTTGCACATTGGAGGTGTCCTTAGCCGTTTGCACATTGGAGATGGCCTTAGTCGCTTGCACATTGGAGGCGGCCTTAGTTGTTTGCACGTTTGGGATGGCCTTAGCCGTTTGCACATTGGAGATGGCCTTAGTCGTTTTCACACTTGAGATGGCCTTAGCCGTTTGCATACTGGAGATGGCCTTAGCCGTTTACACATTGGAGATGGCCTTAGTCGTTTGCATATTGGAGATGGCCTTAGTTGTTTGCACATTGGAAATGACCTTAGCCATTTACACATTGGAGATAGCCTTAGTCGTTTACACATTGGAGATGGCCTTATCCATTTACACATTAGAGATAGCCTTATCCGTTTACACATTGGAGACCATGCTAGTCCAGTTCCTTTATCATATCAGTCAGGAGATCGTATGGAGTGGCTGGTATGATAAACTTGTTCCGTAAATATCTCCAGGTGTCCTATCTGCCGCTTGTTAAAAACCTCCCCGAGAAAACCTAATTGGGACAAAACTCGGGTAATGGAAAAAGAGCGCGACTCGGAAGATATAAATATGCTTGTAAGGTATACCCCGACGCTCAGATACCCGAAACGGATAAAATAACGTAGAGGAAGGAGTTTTTCCAATTAAAGGACAATCGGTTCGGGATTTTATTGAGATTAATCAGAGTCGCCACTTGGGAAAGATAATGGTGTCCCAAGTCACCGGTTAATCCCGAATCCGAGGAATTTGACTCTTAAAAATGTCCGCGAAGCAAAGATCCGGATAAGGAACTCTGTTAACCCGGGAGAAGGTGTTAGGCATTCCCGAGTTCTGTGGTTTTAGCACGGTCGCTCAATTGTCGTTCCCGACTCTTGTTTGACTTAATCACAAATTTTAACAACATATAATGCTTTTTACATAAATATTATTTTCAAGAATTTGCGACAACGCGGAAACACGCCTCGAGTCATACCGCAACCAATACGCCTATGACTTTCGGTGTATTTCGACTTTGCCGAGATTTGGATTTGAGTCGCACAAAGTGCACACTCGTTCAATGGAAAGTATATTAAAATCGTGCCTTAAAATAGTCTATCGGCTTTTAATTGTTTTGGGTAAGACTATGGAATTAGCTAGTAGTCTTCCCGAGTCTAATTGTATTAAACCATTACTAAATGGGGGCCCCGTTTGTTTAAAGTCGGGCGAGGCTCATCCCAAGTTAATTTTAAAGTTCAATCTTATACGTATGTACTATATTATCTATATTGGTTTTTCCTTATCCGTATTTACTACTTCAGAACTGGGCCCAGGCCATTGCTGATGCCTTTATTGGGCCTGGACCTCTGCAGTCTTAATTAATCAGACATTGAGTTTACCAGGGTCTTAGAGACCCAAACTGTCTTCAAATTTTTGCTCAATAGCCCAGTCAACTTTCCATTATAGTTCAGGCCCTTAACACGCACTGGGCCCAAACTCAATAACAGTAATAACGATTGCAGTAAAAGAGTAAAGATACACATCTGGAACGAAAATTCACTTTATTTATTTAGTAAAGAGGAATCAATACATCAATCTATCACCATAAACTAGAACTAACAGACTAACTTTTAAGATTCAAATTAATTCTGGGGGAAGATAATTCAATTACATATGAAGCTTGAATAATAATTAAACTATTTAACTACAGACTATCTAAGATTGACTCAAGGACTCATACATGATTATATCACTAGTTTTAATATACTCAGTTTAGGCAATGTTACAGACCTTAGTTGCAAATGAATTCCCAGTTTCGACTATTCTTTTCCTTTGAAACTTGTCTGTATCTATATACTAACTCATAGATAAGATTAATCACTGACGTTAATACGTGCCAAACTAAATTAATACTATCAAAGCCAGTCTTTAACTCAGTTATTATTTCAAACAAGTCGTTTCCTCTTTAAACTTGAATCCAGATTTCCAATTCCAAATCCTATTACCTACGTGAGTTAGTTGGACTTATTGCTATCGATTTGTGTCATTTTATGATTCTTACCTATTTAACTAAGTGATTTCTAACCATGACTATACTATACTACTACTATTATATTAGCTATTACAATGTTTTTGTATTTTTTGTTTTTTCGGATATTACCTACTGCTATACTACAACTGAAAGCTACTACAGATCTATGCTAATGCTGAATAGCTATGAAGAAACTTAGATTACAGCAAAGCATCATGACATATGAATCACACTTGAACTTCATTTCTATTTCAACAATTCCATTACAGCTTCAAAGGATAAAGAGGTGTACCTGAATCAACAAGAAAACCGATGAGTTCTAAGGGATGAGGATAAGTAGTAACCACATCAAAATCCAAACAGTCAATGCAACAGTGGAAGTGAATGCTAGATGAACAAAACAACACAGCAGCAATAAGCGAAGATCTCACAGCAAGGCAAATAGAAATCCAGACCCAATTCGAGCAAAGAAACCCAAAACCCAACAGCAATCCACAAGTTTTCACCAGAAAAAATCCCAGAAACACTACTGCTAAGCTATTTCTTTACTCTGAAACTTTGTATTTAAAAGCCAGACTCAATGTATTTCAGATTGCAAAATTTCGAACCCCTTTCAGCCCCTTTTTAGGGTGTATTTATAGTTGGGCAAAAGGGCTGAAGCTTGGGGAGAAAGTATGGGATTAATCCCACTTCTCCCCTCTAAAATTTACCCATTGTACACTTAAGCCCCCATTTCAGTTACCAGAAATCCTTCCAGTATGTGCTGGAAGGTTCTAAAGATTCCTTTTTGTGGGTTTTTACCAATGTAGCCCTAGGGGTTTGGGATTTTTACAGATTTCCCATTTTAGGGAGACCATTATACCCTTAAATCTCTGCAAAATTGCAGAAATCAGGGGTACAAATGACTCCCTTACCCTCTTAGATTCTAAACTATTCACCAAAATACTATTTCAAGTTCCCTATATGCCCTCAAAGGTTTTGTTGATTTACCAGGCCTGCCTAGGTCAAGTTTCAGCTGCTTTGGGACTTATTTAACTAACAGTCAGCCATTGCATTGGTATTTAAGGGCTGGCCAGATCTATCATAAGAACTATTTCAATTCTAGCCTCTTTTAATTAGTTCTAGTTAATTAAGACCAATTTTATTTCAATTTTAAACTAATTGCAGGACTAGCCTGTTTTATTATTGAAATTAAACTATTTAAAAGCTAGCCAGTCTCAAGTTGAGACTTAGCTTGGGTATTAAACCCAATTACTGAACAGTTGGGCCCAAAACCTTTGCAGGTTTGGCCACTTTAATGTTCAGGGCCTAAAAGAGAGCCTGGGCTGCATTTGCGGACTTAGCCACTTTGCACAACCAGCCCCTTTTTTAAGGTGGACTGTGTGTTAGGGCCTTATAGAATTGGTCAACCTTTTGCAAGGTTGACCACTCTTAGGCCAATTATTGCTTAATAACCTACTTTTGTGATTTTCAGGTCAATTAAACTTAATTGCAGGACTAGCCTGCTTAAATGAACTATTAAACTAATGGCCAGTCTCAAGTTGACTTAGCCTGGGTAATTAAACCCATTTGCTGAACTGTTGGGCCCAGAACCTTTGCAGGTTTGGCCACTTAATGTCTAGGGCTCAAAAGAGAGCCTGGGCAAGTCTGCATTTGCAGGCTTGACCATTTTTGCACAACCAGCATCCTTTGAGAGTGGGATGGTGTGTTTGGACCTTATAGAGTTGGTCAACCTTTTGCAAGGTTGACCACTCTTAGGCTAATTATTAAACTTATAGCCTATTTTGTTCATTTTCGGTTTTAACCTATTTAAAAACTAGCTATTTTCATGGGCCTAATGCTAACAGCTATAACCAATCCTCCTAAAGTTCAAATGATTAATCACATAATCATGCCAACAAGAGCTACTGAAAACTTAGTTATTTCAACATGTTTTTTGTACACAGAGCCACATAAACCAAACAAATGCATCAATCAACCAAAACTCAGAAAGGGAAATTTGATATGGTTGAATTTTGGTTAATCAATTAATTCTATCCAATTCATGTAACAAAGTGTCAAACTTTTGTCAATCTAGCCTTAGTTACCACTAGTTCAGGTCAGATAACAATTGAAAAATTCCCAAAATCCTTAAGGTTAATGATCATAGACATGCACAGAACTAAACTATCACAAACAGTCAGCAATAGATGAAGCAGGATTTATTTAAGCCTAAACGACCACACAATAGCATAGACATGTTAACTAAGATCTATTTTCAAGTATTAATCCTAGCCTTATGTATACATGTGATAGATCAAGATGAAGATAAAGAATAGAAGAGACATGAGGAGACAGTGAAGAATAATCATTCAAAACTGTCGAGAAATAACAGAGAGGATGAAGACAGAGTGAAGTTGAAAGCTTTAAACATGCAAACAAGAGTGGAGAAGTCTAATCAAATGAAATCTTCAAATCAGGTCAAAAATCCAAACAAGGGATCATAAAGAGAGAAGAATAGGCATGCTATTGAAGACTTAAAACAAAACAAGAAGAAATACAAGAAGAATCATAATACTACGACAATCTTTTGAATCAGAGAAACCAGTAATACAAGCAGAGATATAGAAGATAGGCGGGTTAAGAAAACTAAAGATGTAGTCATGGGATTTCAAGAAGGAAACAGAGAAATAGATAAGAAACAAGATCAGATAGACAAACAGATTAGAACCCTAAAACTAACATGCGAAGCACAAAATAAGAATCTAAAGGATAGAAAAAGACATACTGAGACATACAAGCCAAGAAAAACACAGATGAAAACAAAACAAGCAAAGAAGCAAAAACAATATGACTAACATAGGATTTCAAGCTTTCAAAAATAACAAAATAGAAGAAATAATCATAAAATAAGCAGTTAACAGACAAAAAATAAAACACAGAGGGAGAGGGAACTTAGCTCGCAGGGCTTGTCCCCTGAGCTTCCTAATCTCTCTCTTTTCTTTTCTTTATTCTTTTCAAACTCCCAGACTCTTCTTTATTCCAATTTTTCGTGATTTTCTTCTTTTTTTTTCTCATTTTTCTTTTCTGTTTTCTGTTGTTCGGCTTCAAGATGAAACCTTTTGGGGTTTTGAGTTTGTGGGGGTGTTTGGGTGGGTAAAAGAATGGGTCTTGAACAGGTTTGAGTTTTGAAGTCGCCGGAATTAGGTTTCCGGCGACACCTTTTTGGATATTCGAAGAATCCGGGGAGATTCGAGGGCCGTGGGTGGCATGGTTGAATAGATCAGAGAAAGGGGGTTCGAACGGCATTGGTTTGGAGATGGTTCTCGTTGTTTGGTGGTCACCGGCGGTAGATTCCGGTGACCGGGGTTTGGAGTCAAAGGGATGGTCTCAAGGTTTCTTGGTGTTTGATGGAGTAACGAAAGATTTACTCCCAAAAATTCAAAATAAAATTGTTTTTGTATCGTTGTAATATCTGTGGATTTTTGTGTTAATTTTCTTATTATTTGTATTCTTTGTGTATGCATGTTTGATTGTTTAAATTAAGAAAAATACAAAATATATTGCGTTTGTATTCTTAGGTTTTAATTTACAATTGAAAGTAATCAAGTTTATTTGACAAAAATAGAAAAATCACAAAAAAATATGTATTTTTGTATTTTTAGCATTTAATGTCCCAATTGTGTGATTTTAGTTTAATTTAACTATAATAAGAACCTAATTAGTATTCTTATAAACTAATTTGATTTTTGTAATGTATTTTAGAGTTTTTGTTTTTAATAAATTAAGAATTAATAAATAGGAAATAAAGAGAAAGAAAATAGGAGAGGGAAATTAGATTGGGCCAAATCCAATTTAAATATAACAAGGCCCAAACAAATAACCCAATACCCGTTACCCATCCAACTGACCCGATCTGCCCAATCCCAAACGACCCCGTTGATCTGGACCGTTGGATTTTATTATCCAACGGCCCAGATTAATCAATTAATTCCCCAAATATACCCATGCCCCAACTTGATCAAACGACGGCGTTTGATACCTAAGAGAATAATCTAGGCCGTTGATCAAGTTTGATCCAACGGCCAAGATTAAAACGTGCATTTTAACTATACCAAAGAACCCCAATACCCCCATACCCGCTTTCATTCTCCAGACCCCTTCTTCGTCTCCCTCAGAGACGATGAGATACCACCGTCGAACAACCGCCCACCGCCTACCGGAAATCGCCTCACGGCGGTTCCGGTAGGCCAATGACCACCAAATTAACACCATAGCTCCCCCTAAACCCCCTCTACACGAATCCGTGGTCCGTTAACCTCGAATCATCCCCGAATGTCTCGAATCTTCAATCGAAGATTCGAGTTAAAACCAAAACCACGCCAAACCACTCCAAACTCACCCCGAACACTCCTTTGACCTTCCTTACACGCTTGCCACCCTTAGTTTCACTCGAATCTGACCGGAAATACTCGAACCCTAAATCCGAGCCCAAGAACCCTAATATTCAAAATTAGGGAATTTCGTCAATGGAAGTCTAATAGACTTTAATTGGGACGTTTTCATTTGAAAACGTTCCAATTAGAGTCCTTTCGACTCCAGAAATGCCAACTCGAGCCCGTTTGGCCTCAAAAGTTCAAGTCCGTTCGATCCCAAGTCCTTGGTTTCCAAATTTCTCTTCTTGAGGTATTCTCTTTTCCTTTTTCAGTCTTTATTTGTTTTTATACTCGTTGGCGGTATAGTTTTGATTTTTGCTTGTTGTTGATTAATTTTGTTCTCTGCCTCTCCCTCAAAGACCTGTTTATATGGTCAATTGTTCTTTCTATTTCGAATGTGTGTGTTATGAAATATGTATTCGCGTCGATTAGCGTCGTCGAATAATTAACTTCGCATATGTCCGGCATTGGCCGAGATTTGTTGAAGTCACTGTTTTGTCATTAGTTTGTTATCAATTATACATGTTGTGGTCGATTTAATGAATGTCGTCATGTAAATTTGCGAAGTTGTTGTTTAAAATCCCGGGCAGTGAGTCATTGCTGTTAGAATAAAATTGATTTGAGGATTTCTATTTTTTGTGGGATCATTTGTTTGTTTGATTTTAGAATCTGAGTAAGCTGTGAGATTGGATATAGCTGTTAGAGGCTTAAGATGAATTAAATTTAGTTATAGAATTTCAGAATTAGTGGAATGTCACTTTGAACATATATGAATCATTAGGGCATGTTGAATTATGTTATATCAGGGACACAAAGTAGTGAAGGCCAGGGATTAGTCTTAGTTTAATATGCAATGCACATGGAAGAGTGTTAGGACTTGCTGGACAACAGGATTTTCTACATTTTTTCTGCACTTTAGAGTTTTAAATAGTTGAAATCATACTTAGACAACTAAAAAGGGGAATAACAGGGGTTTAGATAGATCTGAAACAAATAAAAAAAGAGGTTGGTGTTGAGTTTGAAGGCTATAAGAAGAGAAGAACAGAGAGAACAAAAGGACAGACATACACACATTGAGAGATTAACATTGAGAGAAAAAAATGGAGGGGATATACTGATACACAGAGAGAAATACTGGGGAGATACACAGATATAGTTTTCCTTACATAGAGAACACTCTCTGGAAAACAGATACACATACACTCATAAACACTGTAAGAGCCTGTGAGAGAAGAGAAAAATAGAGACATACAAGAGATAGGAAGGAAAATTTCCTAAGTGTGCTTGTTACTGTTTCATTGAGTTTTGGCCAGATTTTGTGTTGGTGCTTGCATCTATCTCTGTTTGTTGTTGTTCTACTGCTGCTGTGGTTGTATACTGCTGCTGTTTGTTGTACACTGCTGCTGCTATTTGTTGTACACTGCTGCTATAGTTTTACATTGCTGTTGTTGTGGTTCTACTGCAGCTGTTGTTGTTCTATTGCTGCATTGCTGAGTTAACTGCCTGCTGCTGATCTTCCTCTTTCATTCTTCATGTGTTGTTCACATTCAGGTACACATTTCTCAGATATACCTAATGAACAATTTGGCTTGAAGTTGAAACAGAAATTTGGAGTCTTGGAGTCTGGTGTCAATATGTCTTTCAATTGCTCATAGTTTTATTTTCATTTCTGTTTTAATCACATTATTTCGAATTAGATGATGTACTACATTTCACTTGATGTCTTGTATTACTCTTCTGAAGATTATACATAGTTTAAACTTGGTAGGAATTCATTTGTTTACCAAGTATCTTATAGTTAGATGCAGGTTTGAGATGGTGTAATTATATTTGGATTTCTATTGTCACAAACCTCATGGATCTGTCTAGATAGAATCATTAGTTAGCTTCTTGAGTCATTCATATTAGTTAGAGTAGTAGTTGTTCATAGTTTAGCTTACTTGCTAATTCCGTTTCATGTTATTTGTGTTGTTGGCTCCTTCAAGGATTGGATCCAGTTCTGGATCAGTAAACATATGTTAAGTAGGAATTTCCCAATTCGATGTAGTATACCTGGATCTAGTATGCATAATAGATATGTATTTGTTTGAAATGGGACTTGGTTTATTGATTTCAGGGATGTTCTAATTTAGTGATGGCCATGTTCATACATAAATTTTATTTTTTAAAACATGTTCAAAAGGGACGTAGGTGTAACTGTATGTTTAAAATTAAACTTGAAAGCATGTTAACTGTACTAGTTTATTCCCATTTAATGTTGCCTTTATCCAATATATTTTACTATTAAAGTTTAAAGGTATTTGAATTCAATCTAATTCATAAACAATGAATCACAATTAGTAACTGAGTTGCGAAAAACAACAATTTTGAGCCAACTTTGTCATGAGAAATGTGTTGATCCTTTGGATCTTGTTTAAGTTAGGCAAAAATAATTTAGGTTGCAAGAACAAAGTAGCCATGGAAATTTGTTGTGAATTAGATAATTTTTTACCAAGTATGATTAATTTGCTAAGCCTGTTAACATTATATAGTTGCACTCTTTTATTACTCCGTAAATAATTCTATAAGACTATAGAAAATCATAGTTTACTTTAGGGTCGACCTTTAAATAAAAATGAGATAAGCCTCACCAAGCATAATGCACATATTATGAGCCCTCATAAATATATATAAAAAAATAATTAGAATTTGGGACGAGCCGTTTAGCTAATTTCACGGCCCTCCGCAAAGTAGTAATACGTTAGTCACTTTAGGTGTGGATTTAATCATTTTACATTTCTTAAATACGGGTGTGCATTTATGTGACCCAAATCTTACTCTCGGCGAAACTGAAATATATTAAAGTCACAGGCATACTGGTTGCGGTGTGACTCGAAATGTATTTTCGTGACGTTGCAATTCTTCTAAAATTGAAAGCGGAATATAAGAGCGCATAAAAATAAAAAATATATAAATCAGATAAAAACAAAAAATTGCAGTTGAGCGACCGTGCTAAAAACATGGAATCCGGGAGTGCCTAACACCTTCTCCCAGGTTAACAGAATTCCTTATCCAGGTTTCTAATTTCGCAGATTGTAATACAAAGTCATAAATTTCCTCGGTTCGGGATTAAAACCGGTGACTTGGGACACCATTATTTTCCCAAGTGGCGACTCTGAATTAAATAAATAAATCCCGTTTCGATTGTCCTTTAATTGGAAAAACTCCCTCGCGCTCTCGCGGATTTCTAAAGAAAGGTCTGTTTCAGGGTTTTCTTAGGGTTAAAAGGGAGAAGAAGAAAGGAAAGGGTAAAGGAGATGAAGGGGGATGGCTGGAGACCACCGTAGAAGGTGGTGGCCTCCATGGCCGGCGATGGTTGCAGGCGGTGTGAAGGAGACGAAGACGAGAGAGATGAAAGGGCGGCTAGGGTTAGGAACTCTCTAGAAGTGATCGGCTCTTCAGACAAGAGCCTTATATATCCGTAGAGATTGAGGTGATCCTGGCCGTTGATTTGTTGATGATCAACGGTTAGGACCAGGCGTTACTAAAACGGCACCGTTTGGCTACCCATGAGACCAAAGTCTCTTCCGCCAGATCATTTTAATCAGACGGCTCGGATTAATTCTTACTTATTAATTAATAAAAAATACTCCGCTAATTATTCTAACCGTTGGATTAAACCTGAAGGAACGGCGGAGATCGCCTCTCACCTTCACCTCTTGAATTAATTCCGGATTACGTCCTGGCCGTTGGATTTGGCCTGATGGACGGCTGAGATCATCCATCTTTAATGAACTGGATCCTTTCCTTTGGGCTGAGGCGTTTGGGCCATTTGATTTAAGTCAAAATGGCCCAATCTTATTAAACCTACCTATTTTTGTATTTTTCTGATTTTAATTATTTTTATGTATTTTCTTTTATACCTTTTTATGGAATATTATAAAAATCTAAACCTAATTTCCTACTTATGCTAATTATCTAATATTTTTTGCAATTTTTCTACTATTTTTCTCTAATTTCCGCTATTGAGAACTATTTTTGCTAATTTTCTTTTCTAAACTAATTAATTAAAACAAAATAATTGCCTAGCCTATTGTTTTGATTTTTTCTAATTTCTACTTATTCAAACACATAAAGTATAGCTAATTTCAAACAAATCCGTAAATATCTCCAGGTGTCCTATCTGCCGCTTGTTAAAAACCTCCCCGAGAAAACCTAATTGGGACAAAACTCGGGTAATGGAAAAAGAGCGCGACTCGGAAGACGCCTTTCAAAAATGGAAATACTTGAGGTGGGCGACGTTCCAATTGTTTTGGAGCATTTTTCCTTCCATTGTTTCTAATTGGAGTGCTCGTTTACTTGTTGTTGCTGTGATTTTGTAGGGTCTGTCCCAATTGGTGCCCAATTTTCCTTTGCTTGGGTCTTTTGATGCCAATGTTTTGGATTTAAGGACGTAGTCTCCCACTTTGAGTGGTTTTATTTTGGCTCTCTTGTTGTAGTATCTTTCGACTTGTTGTTTCTGAGCCACTATTCTTATGTGGGCCATTTCTCTTATTTCGTCGGCCTCATCGAGGTCTTGAAGTCTGTTTATGTCGTTCTTTGCTCCACTAGTATATGAATACCTCAAGCTTGGTTCGTTGACTTCAAGTGGTATGACCGCATTGGTTCCGTAGACCAGTGAGTACAGTGTTTCTCCTGTGCAGGATTTGGGCGTGGTCTGGTGTGCCCACAACGCTTCTAGTAGTAGCTCGGGCCATAGCCCTTTAGCTTCCCCGAGTTTCTTTTTCAGCATGTTCAGTATTGTTTTGTTGGAAGACTCTGCTTTACCATTGGGGGGGATATAACATGGAGAGTGTTCACTTAATATGCCATTTGTCGAAGAACTCTATCGCCTTCTAGCCGACGAACTATCATCCGTTGTCGCAGTTGATTTCCTTAGGGATGCCGAAACGACATATGATATTCTTCCATATAAAGGTGATGATTTCCTGTTCGCGTATTTGGGCATACGCACCTGCTTCCACCCACTTGGTAAAACAATCAGTTAAAACTAATACAAATCGTACCTTTCCTCGTCCCGCTGGTAGCGGACCGACTATGTATATTTCCCATTTGATGAAAAGCCGTGGAGAAGTGACTGAGTGGAGGGGTTCTCCTTGTTGGTTTATCACGAGGGCATACTTTTGGCATTGTTCGCATCGGCGAACGTATTCCGCTGCCTCTTTCTTCATAGTAGGCCAATAATAGCCGCCCCGTATTATGCAGCGCACGAGGGCGCGGTTACCTGTGTGGGCACACGATAGTGACCCTCATGTACCTCTTCGAGTACTAGCCTCGTTTGTTTCGGCCCTAGGCACTTGACCAGGGGTTGGCCAAATGTCCTTTTGTAGAGCTAGTGGTTTATCAGGCAATACTAGGCGGCCTGTACGCGGAGTTATTTTGCTTCTTTTTTAGAAGGGTGAGAGTGTCCAATCATATAGATATGATACAAATTGGTTGCGCCAGTCCCAAGTCAAATTTAAATAGAGTACCTTAGTGTGATCAATGGTTGAATGGAGGAGGGTGACCACGCTTTCTTTGTTGAAGTTCTTAGTGGATGCGGCCAATTTTGCCAAATCGTCTACTTCAACATTCCGTGCCCTCGTAATTTGTTCGAAGCGGCACTCGTCAAACCCAGTCATTAATCTATGGATTTCTGACTAGTATTTTTGCAATCTCTGCTCCTTGATTTGGTAAGTCCCAATGACCTGGTTCACTACTAGTTGGGAGTCGCAATGGAGAACGAGTCATCGAGTCCCATATTTGATGGCTAGTTTTATACATGCAATAACAACCTCATACTCGGCCTCGCTATTAGTCATTTTGGGCCATCATACGGACTGGCGAATTATTTTGCCCGTAGGGACCTCAAGAACGAGTCCCAGTACCGATCCTAAGGCATTAGAGGCGCCGTCAGTGTAAAGGATCCATAGATCGGTGTTGGAGGGGGCACGATCTGGCAGTATTTTTGCACACTACAAAGTTGACGAGCACTTGCGACTTGATGGCATTTCTTGGATGATATGAGATATCGTGCTTGCTGACCTCTATTGCCCATCTGATGAGTCTGCCTAATAACTTAAGCTTATGTAGGATGCTTCTCAAGGGAATGTCGTTACTACTTTTATGGGGTGGCATTCAAAAAAGGGCCAGAGCTTTCTTGAAGCTACGACCAATGCTAGGGCTAACTTTTCAAGGTGTGGATACCGTGTTTTGGCGTCCACTAAGATTTTGCTAATATAGTAAATATGAGATTGCGTACCTTCATTTTCGCGAACCAAGACTACGCTGACGGCGACCTCGGATACAACCAGATACACCAGCAGGGGATCGCCGGGACTCGCTTTGGCCAGTAGTGGTGGCAAAGATAGGTATGCTTTCAATTCTCTCAAGGCTTTGACGCATTCCTTGTTCCACTGTAACCCATTGTCCTTTCTCAACACATTGAAAAATTTACGGCACCCGTCGGAGAATCGTGACATGAACTTAGATAGGGCGGCTATTCAACATGTCAGTTTTTGTACCTATTTTTTGATGTTCAAAATCTCGGGTATTGCGTCTATCACCTTGATCTGATCTGGGTTAACCTCGATGCCTTGTTCTAATACGATAAATCCTAAGAATTTTCATGCGGCCATGTCGAAGGTGCATTTTTCGGGGTTCAAACTAGTCTTGTACCTTCTCAATATCCGAAGGCTTCTTTTAGATGGTCGATGTGGTCTTTTTTCCTTGTCAACTTCACCAGCATATCGTCAATATAGACTTCCATGGTCTTACCAAGCTGCTCTTTGAACATTTTGGTGACCAGTCTTTGGTACGTAGCCCATACATTTTTTATCCCAAAGGCCTTATAGCAATACGTCCCTTGGTGGGTGATGAAAGTCGTTTTCTCATGGTCCCCCTCGGACATCATGATTTGATTGTAGCCAGAGTAGGCATCTAAGAAGCTCGATTGTTCATGTCCTGCGGTGGCGCCGATCAATTGGTCGATGTGGGGTAGCGGGAATGAATTCTTTAGGCATGCCTTATTCTGATCGGTGAAATCCACACATATTCTTCACTTCCTATTTTTCTTTTTGACCATGACGATATTGGCGACTCATTGGGGGTACTTAGATTCTTTGATGGAACCGTTGGCCAGTAACTTGCCTACTTCCTCACTGACCACTATATTGATAGTGGCATTGAATTTCATTCTCATCTGTCGCACAGGTGAATGTAATGGACCGACATTCAACTTGTGGGTGGCAATGTCTCGTGGGATTCCGGCATATTTGAATGGGAAAAAGCAAATAAATCTGCATGGTTAGTTAGGATTTCATGATACTTACTTGGGTCGGTGAGGCCGTGCCCGGTGTAGGCTTTCTTCGCTAGGTCAGTGTCGTCCAATTAGACTGCGTCGAGATCTTCGACCGTTACTTTACAGGCCTCCACGACGTCAGGATCTCTGATGGCATCCGTTGTCGGGTTGACCTTAGTCCCCGACACAACTTATTGCTATGCCTCTACACTCGCCGCCTTTAGCTGTTTGGTGTAGGCGCAATCTTGAGCTATTTTGTAGTATTTTTGTGCGGTGCGCGGCTTGCCTCAAATGTTGAATACTCCCCACGGGGTAGGGAATTTGATCACTTGGTAAAAGCTTGAAGGGACCGCTCGCATGGCATGTATCCATGGGCGACATATGATGGCGTTTTATGCCGTTTCCTGGTTTATCACGTGGAAAGTTGTTGCAGCGTGACTCATCCAGCTAAAACAGGCAGTGATATTTCTCTGGATTTTTGTTCCATTGTATTGTTAAAACCAGTTAGTGTTATGCAATACGGTATTATCTTACCCTTAAGTCCCATTTGTACGAGGACCCTTAAGTGGATAATACAGGCGCCACTTCTGTCGTCAACCATGATTCTTTTAACATCCGTATCAGTGATACGTAAAGTGATAGCTAAAATGTCGTAATGAGGGAAAGACAAACCGTCGACATCAGACTTGTTGAAGGTGATACTATGTTCAAAGTCGTCATACCATTCATGGGCGATGGTCCACTTTAGCTTGTGCGTGGTGGTGAACTTGACGTGATTGATTGCTAAGTCGCTGCAACCTCCGACGATCATGTTTGTGACGACGGGCCGGGTCGTCACACTTCGGTGCCCCGTGGGGGTGTTCCCGTCCGCGTGAAAATTTGGTTTTCCCTTTGTCACTGAGTAATTCCCTCAGGTATCCCTGATTTAGCATCTTGACCACCTTTTGTTGTAGGCCTATGCAATCTTCAGTTTTGTGTCCTCGTTTTTTATGGAACTCACATAGGACGTTTGATTTTCTTGTGGTAGGGTTTGATTTCATCTTCTGTGGCCACTGCACTTTGGTGCCTAGCTTCTCCAGTGCATACACTATTTCTAAAGGAGACACACAAAAGTTATGGGTGGATAATAAAGGAGGCATACCTCTTTCATTTCGGAGTGGGGCGACGTGTTGCTGTAGCGCGTCCGTATGCCTTGGTGATGGATGAAAGGATCTGATGTATGGCTGGTGTCGGTCTTTGTTGGAGCGTGGGAGTTATTCTCGCCGTCCTTCATTGCATTGATCCCTCCTTGTCTCTTAGTGTATCATCGTTAGGTGTTGGGTCGGCCTATTAAGATCATCCTCTTCTCCTCGTACCTCAGTAGAATAGGCATTGTGGATTTCCTCCTAGGTGGTAGGGGATATTTCATGAGGCGGCTTAGTAGCTTCTTGTTTTCCCTCGAACCATCCCTGTTTAGCCCGTTCTGGAAAGCGGTGACTGCCATACCTTCTGATATATTTGGCAGACTCATGCTTACCCTGTTAAACCCGGCTAGGAAGTCCTCGAGTCCCTCCCTTGCGGTTTGCCTGATGGCGAAGATGCCGTTGACCCTTGCTTCCACTTTCTTTGCACTTGCATGGGCGGTGACGAACTTATCCTCCATTTTCTCGAATGTTGATATCACCTTAGCTGGTAGCTGAGAATACCACGTTAGGGCCCCTCCTGTCACCAAACTTCCTTAGCAACACCTATGGTACATGTTCTTTTGATAGGTCGTTTCCCTTCACAGCAGTGACATAGTGGATAAAATGAGCCTCGGGATCTGTGATTCCGTCATATACCCTCAAGTAGGGTGGCATCTTGAAGGTTTTTGAGATACAATGAGGGGCAACTTCTTCGGTGTATGGTTGTTCAATGAACCTCCCCACGTGGCGTTTTGTTAGCAACTTAGGAGCACCGGGGATCTTGTCTACCCTCTCCTCATGTTCTTTCATTTGGTCATGAAGCGCCTTGTTTTCATTCTCCATTTCTTCCATCTTCTTTAGGATGGTTGTTAGCATGCCATCGTTGGCTTGTGCCTCGATGGGCTTGTTATTTGCTTGTACAACCTCAGGTTCACCCATGGCAGCAGTGATACCTACCGTTGGTATACACCTGACATTACTTTGTGCTGACTTTTCAACCAAGCCACTTAAAGTACTTGTTAGCCATTCTTCCAGTAGCTTTTTGACCACTGAGAGTGCTTCCTTGGCCGCAGATATGGAAGCTCATTTTTCATGCAAGATCGTTAGATCTTCAGATGGGTAAGGTACGATCTCCGCACCTGATGCGATGCTAGGGGTTGTACTCAAGATGCCCTCATCACCGGCCTCGTTAGCTATAACACCCACTATTGCTTTCAATCTTGTGTTATTTTCGGCCATCTTTTATTTTCGTGTGGTGTAGAGAATGGTAGTTGATTGTTCTCTAGGTGGATACTATGATTTTGATTCTCGAAATTCCCATATACGGCGCCAACTTGTTTGGCTCAAAAGTTATCAATATACTTTGTAAGCTTAAAAACAATCAAAAGTAAATGAGGGTAAATCGTAATCAAATATAATAAAACCTAGAGATGAAAAATGAAGTTGTTATTGTAGATTTGATAGTATAAAACGATAATACGAACTCAAGAATAAGTATTCATTAGAGATAGAGAGAGAAAGTAGGAAAAAATAAGAGAGTTGTACTATTAAAGAATAATAATCATGCCCTTTTACAATGTGAAGGTTTTTCTTTATATAGTAAGAGACCTTCCTCGAAATAATCATAAAAGTACAAAAATAGGTAGCGTCTACTTAGTGAAGTCACTGAGTTTTAAACGACGTCGCGTTTGTCCCCACGTCAAAGTCACACCCATGCTTTAGTTGATGTATACTCGCTGGGCGTACCCATCGGCGTAGAGGCGTTGATGGTCAAATTTGACCCTATACAGTGGGTAAGTGTGTCAAAAATCCAAATGCAAATAAAGGTGGGCTTAGACTTAAATATTTTAATATACCAAAATATCAAAAATTCAATACCAAATACGTAAAATCTATATCTATATATCTATATATTATTAAAAGCAAATGAAAAAGCCCTCTCATTAAGCCACGTGGCAGCTTCAGAAAAGGCCACGTGGCATAGTTAGTTATTAAATTAGTTATTTAGTTAATAATTAATTATTGGTTATTCTTTTTAAATTTAAATATATATAAAAAAACAAAAATAAAAACTACACGCACACACACACACACACACACACACACACACACACACACATATATATATATATATATATATATATATATATATATATATATATATATATATATATATATATATATATATATATATATTTTAATAAAAAACTATATATAAATGAAAATATAAAAATATATCTATATCTATATATTATTAAAAGGAACGAAAAAATCCCTCTCATTAAGCCATGTGGCAGCTTCAGGAAAAGCCATGTGGCATAGTTAGTTATTAAATTAGTTATTTAGTTAATAATCAATTATTGGTTATTCTTTTTGAATTTAAATACTAATAAATTAATAATAAACTACTATATTATATAGTTTACTTTAATTACATTAATAAATATAGATATCTTATAATTAATTAACTATAATAAAAAATTATATAAAAATGAAAATATAAAAATATAAATACCCATTCAAATTGGGTGAGAGTAGTTCCAAGTTAGAGTTTTACTAATTATTTTAAAATAAAAAAGCAAAAAAAGAATCTACAACGAACGAAAAAGAGAAGAAAAACTACCCATTCAAATTGGGGAAGTAGTTTCAAGTTGGAGTTTTAAAATAAACGAAAAAAAGAGAAGAAAAACTACCCATTTAAATCGGAGAGTAGTTTCAAGTTGGAGTTTTAAAATGAAAATAGCTATCATATAATTAACTATAAAAAATTATATATAAATATATATAAAAAATAACTACCCATTCAAATTTGGTGGCATCAGTTTCAAATTGTAATTTTTAAATTATTTTAAAATAAAAAATCAATAAAAGAAGTCTTTAAAAAACGAAAAAAGATAAGAAAATCTATATCTATATTTCTATATATTATTAAAAGGAGAGAAAAAAACCCTCTTCTTAAGTCAAGTGACAGCTTCAAAATAAGCCACATGACATAGTTAGTTATTAAATAGTTATTTCTTGGTTATTCTTTTTGAATATATATATATATATATATATATACTCCTTACCGAGGGCCTGTGCACCCCCGGGATTAGTCGGGGCTCGAAGAGACTCGGTCAACTATAATAAAAAACTATTTAAAATATGAAAATATAAATATATAATAAATAACTACCCTTCAAATTTGGTGAGAGTAGTTTCAAGTTGGAGTTTTTAAATTATTTTAAAATAAAAAAGCAAAAAAATCTATAAAAAACGAAAAAAAAACTACCCATTCAAACTTGGAAGTAGTTTCAAGTTGGAGTTTTAAAATAAAAATAGTTACCTTATAATGAACTATAATAAAAAAACAAAAATATAAATATATAGAAAAATAACTACACATTCAAATTGGATGGTAGTAGTTTCAAGTTATAGTTTTAAAATTATTTTTAAAAAAACAAAGCTATAAAAAACAAAAAAAAAAGAGAAAAAAAATCACCCATTCAAATTGAGAAGTAGTTTTAAGTTGGAGTTTTAAAATAATTTTTACATAAAAAAATGTAAAAAAAATAGTAAATTACCAATTCAATTTGGGGAGTAGTTTTAGGTCTCAAGTTCGTAACCCACCGGGTGCAAATAATTTATGAGGGCCATCGGAATGGGTATAACCTGAATTAACCGTGGTGCACTTGCAGGAAACTCCTTGCTGAGGGCCTGTGCACCCACGGGATTAGTCGGGGCTCGAAGTGACTCGGTCACCCGGTGCAAAATTAAAAAAATTGGGGTATAATTTTAAGTTGGAGTTTTAAAATTATTTGAAAATAAAAAAAAAACAAAAATAAAGAAAAAATAAACTTCAGAGATCTGTTCGTGATAGTCTTCATAGATGACATCCTGGTGTACTCCCGCAGCTAGGAAGAGCACGGGCAGCACCTCAAAGTGGTTCTTCAGACTCTGAAAGATAACCGACTATATGCCAAATTTTCTAAATGTGAGTTCTGGCTGAGTTCGGTAGCATTTCCGGGTCACATTGTATCGGTGGAAGGTATTCAGGTAGACCCAAAGAAGATTGAGGCAGTCCAGAATTGGCCTCGACCAGCTTCAGTGACTGAGATCCAGAGTTTCTTGGGATTAGCAGGTTACTACCGTCGTTTTGTAGAGGGGTTTTCTTCTATTGTAGCCCCGATGACCAGGTTGACCCAGAAGGGTGCCTAGTTCTAGTGGTCAGATGAGTGTGAGGCGAGCTTTCAGAAGCTCAAGACAGCCTTGACTACAGCACCGGTGCTGATACTACCTACGGGTGCAGGGCCTTATACAGTTTACTGTGATGCGTCCCGTACAGGGCTTGGAGCGGTATTGATGCAGGATGGTAAGGTTATTGCTTATGCTTCGAGATAGCTGAAAATACATGAGAAGAATTATCCAGTTCATGATCTTGAGTTGGCAGCGGTGGTTCATGCCTTAAAGATCTGGAGGCATTATCTATATGGTGTGACATATGAGGTGTACACTGATCACAAAAGCCTACAATACTTGTTCAAGCAAAAGGAGTTGAATTTACAACAGCGGAGATGGATAGAGTTGCCGAAGGACTATGATGTTACTATCCTATATCACCCAGGTAAGGACAATGTGGTGGACGATGCATTGAGTAGAAAGTCTGCCAGTATGGGTAGTCTTGCATATATTCCGGTCAATCAGAGACCATTAGCTCTAGATGTCCGGGCCTTAGCCAACCGGTTCGTGAGATTAGACATTTCTGAGCCTAGCAGAGTGTTAGCCCGCACGGTCGCTCGTTCTTCTTTATTAGAGCGTATCCGTGAGAGGCAATTTGATGATCCTCATTTGCGTGAGTTGAGAGATACAGTACAACGGGGAGGTGCCACACAGGTAAATCTAGATGATGATGGGGTATTGAAATTGCAGGGTCGAGTTTGTGTACCCAATGTCGAAGGGATTCGAGAGTTGATCTTAGCAGAGGCTCACAGTTCGCGGTATTCTATTCACCCAGGCGCCGCGAAGATGTACCAGGACTTACGGCAACACTATTGGTGGCGCAGAATGAAGAAAGATATTGTTGCGTATGTCGCTCGGTGTTTAAATTGTCAGTAGGTGAAATATGAGCACCAGAGACCTGGTGGTGTGTTCGAGAGGATTGAAATTCCCGAGTGGAAATGGGAGCGGATCACTATGGACTTCGTTACTGGACTTCCTTTGACTCGGAGGAAATTTGATGCTATTTGGGTCATTGTTGATAGGGTGACCAAATCAGCACACTTTATTCCAGTATCTGTCTCCCACTCGTCGGAGAGGTTAGCGGAGGTTTACATTAGGGAGATTGTTCGTCTCCGTTGGGGTGCCGGTATCTATTATCTCCGATCGGGGTACGCAGTTTACCTCGCGGTTCCGGAGAGCGGTCCAGCGAGAATTAGGCACCCGGGTTCGGTTGAGTACGACATTTCATCCTCGGACGGATGGCCGGTCCGAGAGGGGACCATTCAGATTCTCGAGGACATGCTTCGAGCCTCGTGTTATTGATTTCGGAGGCTCGTGGGACCGGTTTCTACCATTAGCAGAGTTCGCCCACAATAACGGTTACCAATCTAGCATCCGGATGGCTCCAGTATGAGGCATTGTATGGTAGGCGATGTCGATCGCCGGTTGGATGGTTTCGAACCGGGAGAGGCTCGGTTGTTGAGTACGGATCTAGTTCAGGAAGCCTCAGATAAGGTCGAAGACTATTCGAGGAGAGATTGCGTTCAGCTCGGTCTAGGCAAAAGACTTATGCGGATCGCGAGGTTCGAGACGTAGATTTCATGGTTGGTGAACGAGTATTGCTCCGGGTGTCGCCTATGAAGGGCGTGATGAGGTTTGGAAAGAAGGGCAAGCTCAGCCCTAGGTATATTGGTCCATTTGAGATTTTAGACACAGTGGGAGGGGTGGCTTACAGATTAGCTTTGCCGCCTAGCTTATCAGCCGTGCATCCAGTTCTTTCATGTATCTATGCTTCGGAGATACCACGGCGATCCCACACATGTGTTAGACTTCAGCACTGTCGAATTGGACAATGATCTATCTTACGAGGAGGAGCCGGTGGCCATTCTAGACCGGCAGGTTCGGCAGTTGAGGTCGAAGAGTTATCCTTCTGTGCGTGTTCGGTGGAGAGGTCAGCCTCCTGAGGCATCGACCTGGGAGTCCGAGTCTGATATGCGGAGCCGCTACCCACACTTGTTTCCTGACTCAGGTACTTCTTTCTTTTGTCCGTTCGAGGACGAACGGTTGTTTTAGAGGTGGAGATTGTGACGACCCAAAGGGTCATCACTTATTTTATTAATCATTTCGAGCTTCCGAGGCCTTGAAAACCTCATTCTATGTTGCCTCGATTTACGTGCACGATCCGAGCATGTAGCCGAAAAGATTTTGTGATAGAAAATATGAATTCTATGAGAAATTTGGATAAAAATGATATTAATATTGATATGGTTGACTTCGGTCAACATTTTTGGTAAACGGATCCGACCCGAGATTGGATGGTCCCGAGAGGTCCGTAGGAAAATATGGGACTTGGACATGCGTCCGGAGTCGAATTCTGAGGCCTAGAGCCCAAGTTATGAATTTTTATGTCTCCTCCTCTTTCTCTTTCCTTTCTCCTAAGCCGATGGTCGATTGGAAACAACCTCTCTGCCCTTTTGGGTAGGGGTAAGACCCGTGTACGTATTACCCTCCCCGGACCCCACTTTGTGGGAATATACTTGGTAGTAGTAGTTGTTGTTGTTACACAACAAATGAAAATTTTGGTTTATGATCTCGGTACAAGTCTTAAATATTATATATGTGATTTCTGTAAAGTTTGGTGACATTCGGATGTCGTTTGAGATGTTTTGGACCTCGAGTTCCAAGTTAAGAAGTTTTGAAAATCAAAAGTATGAAAATCATGAGTTTGAGGCTTGATTTGATTAAAACGAAGTGATATTGGCGATGTGATCGCACGAACAAGTTCATAATGTGTTTTTGAGGTTATGTACATGTTTGGTCTGGAGCCCGGGGGGCTCGGGTAAAGATTTGATAGGCCGTTGGATGAAATTCCGAATTTTTGAACTGCTGGTTTTTCACCCAGCTGTTGGCTTCGCAATTGCGAAGAATTTCTCGCAATTGCGAAGGGGACAGTGTAAGGCAAGGCTCGCAAATGCGAACCTTTATCGCAAATGCGAAGCCCCCAATGCGAACAATTGTTCGCATTTGCGAAGGTCCCCAGTGCTGCCTATGTTCGCAAATGCGAACAATAGTTCGCAAATGCGAACATTCCCCATACTGCCTTGGTTCGCAAATGCGAACCAGTGTTCGCAAATGCGAACACTGCCTTATACAGCATGTGTTCGCAAATGCGAACATTAGTTCGCAAATGCGAACATCCCTTTGACTGCCAGTGTTCGCAAATGCGAACAAATGTTCGCAAATGCGAACTTCCCAGCCTTAGCTTATTTTTCAAACTCCAGAAATTGGTCGGGGTTCGCAATTGCGAACCCATGTTCGCAAATGCGAACACAGAGACCTGTAAAACACGAATTTCAGTCATTTCTTCACTTTTTACAAAACCAAAACACCCATTTGCGATTCTTCAAGGATTTCTTCTTCATCAAAACGATTGTAAGTCACTTTTTACTTAATTCTTTCAATTCCTAACATCATTAAACATGTTTTTCATAAGAAATCAATGATTTTCATGGTAGAATTCTTGTTTTTGTTAGAAAATAGGGTTTTTCATAAATTGGGGAATTGGACCTCGAATCGAGGTCCGATTTTGAAACAAATTATATATATGAACTCGTGGGGGGATGGGTAACCGGATTTTGGTCCTAACCCCGAGTTCCGACCATGTGGGCCCGGGGTTGAAATTCACTATTCCGGGCAGAATGTTGTAAAAGTTGTATTTGGTCTTAAGAATTAGTTTGTTGAGTATAATTGATGATATTAAATCAATTGTGTATAGATACGGTTGGATTGGAGCCAAATTGAAAGAAAAGACATTTCCACGGATTGAATTGTTCATAAGCATTCGAGGTAAGTGTTTGTTCTATCCTAGCTTGAGGAAATAGGATTATGTGTTATGTGTTATGTGATCGAGTGCGGTGTATGGGCTGTGGTGACGAGCATCCATACACCGGCGTCTAGTATGACCGTGAGTCGTTGAAAAATGATTATTTTGAGATATATTACAGATGAATTGTTATTGTTTTCCCTTGTTGGGACTTGTTGTGAAGATAATTATTGATTGCCCTTGATGGGACTGTTTATGAATTACTGTTTCATTCTTTGCCCTTAACTGTGATTGTTATTTGGACGAGGAAGAGTGATAATGCACGAAGGGTGATGCCGTGCCTTGTTTATTTATTTATGCACGAACGTTAATGCCGTGCCATGTTTATTTATTGATTATGCACGAAGGATCATGCCGTGCCATCGTTATTGAACCATGTACGAAGGATCATGCCGTACTATGGATGCGAGGATGAGAGTAAAAGCACGAGGGTGATGCCGTGCACTTTTATATGATTGTTTGAGTGAGGATGAGAGTAAAAGCACGAAGGGTGATGCCGTGCAATCGTTTGCTATTTCTTGAATTGATATTACTTGTGTTTACATTATACTTTGTTTTTCCTTGTGAATTTATTAACTCTGGTTAATTGTTGAATTCTTTGAGATATTCTTTATGGTGTTAATACTTGGTTATTTCTTGTTATTTTGTGGTATACACATATATATATTGAATTGCACAGGTTTATGTGGGTGTCTGGTCCTAGGCTTGTCACTACTTCGCCGGGATAGGCCAGGCACTTACCAACACATGGGGTCGGTTGTGCTGATATTACACTTCTGTGCGTTTTTGCACAGGTCCAGGTTACGATCAGGAGCAGCAGCAGCAGTAAATCGATTGCGTGGGAGTTAATCATATTTGAGACCGAGGTAGCTTGCAGACGTCCGCAGGCCCGGCGTCTCTTTCTTTATTTATGTTATTAGCCGTAGTCTCTTTGTTCCGAGACAAACAGAATTTTGTTATATTTCCTTCAGACTTTTATGTGTAGTATTCCATAGTAGTTCGTGAGTTGGTGACTCCACGTCTTGGGTAGAGGATTTCAGTATGATTTTCACCTTGTGATTTGTTATTTCCATTTCGATAAAGTATTCCGCATTTATTTAATTAAAATTGTGTTAAAAACAAGATAGTATGAATACAGTGGCTTGCCTAGCTACCACGAGTAGGCGCCATCACGATCCCGATGTTGGGGGAAAATTCGGCTCGTGACAAGTTGGCATCAGAGCTCTAGGTTACGTAGGTCTCACCACTCACGAACAAGCTTAGTAGAGTTTGAGAGGTAGGCACGGAGACGTCCGTACTTGTCCTCCAGAGTCTATTGAGTTAGGAAAGAGTCTCTCATTTGTTCTTTCTTGTCGTGCGACTTGTTCCTCAATTACCGATTGAATTTCTATTCTGTCCTTTCGCAGATGGTGAGGACACGTGCTTCTTCGTCCGCTGACCAGCAGCCCGAGCCCCAGGCAGCTCCCGTGAGGGCAGGGGCCGAGGCCGTATCGGAGGCTGTGGTAGGGGTAGAGCTCAGCCCCAGGCAGCTACTCCAGAGGCGGAGCCTCATATTGAGATTGACGAGGAGGTTCCGGCTCCAACAGCTCCAGTGGGCCCAGCTCAGGTCCCGGAGAGGCTTTATTTACCCCGGATCTCCGGGATGCCTTGGTCGAATAGCGGGATTCATGGACAGCATTGCCGCAGCGGGTCTATTATCGGCTGCCCCGACCACTTCTCGAGTCGGAGTGAGGGCCCGTACCCTATCGCTCATACTCCGAGCCGCAGCTCCTCACCGAGGCACCGGCAATCCGACCACCGTGGCCACTCGGCCGGTACCACGACTCATTCGCGATGATGGAGCCGCCATGACTTCGATTCGTTATGGAGACTTGATCGGTTCTCCACGTTATTTACCACTACATTCAGTGGAGCCACATCAGAGGATCCTCAGGACTTCTTATTCAGTTGCCATGAGATTCTCAAGACTACGGGGATCGTGGAGACAAACGGAGTTGACTTCGGTACCTTCAGACTTGCAGGATCCGCCAAGACTTGGCGGAGAGATTATTGCTCGACTCGACCAGCAGGTCCCCGGCTTTATCATGGGGGACCAGCTTGCGAACTATTTATGGAGAAGCTTCTCCTGCTACTCGGCGGGATGTACTTCGGAGGCGGTTTGAGCGCCTCCATCAGGGCACTATGACAGTTACACAGCATGAGACGAGATTTATCGACTTGGCTCGTCATGCAGCGGCGATACTTCCCACCTGAGCGCGAGAGGGTCCGCGGATTTATGACGGGCTTAATCGACCGATTAGACTCCGTATGGCTGCGGGCGCGGGAGTGACATATCATTTCGCGAGGCAGCACAACGCAGCGACGCGAGTCGAGATGGCTCTCACAGGGAGGCGGTTATTCTTCGGATAAGAGGCCTCGTCATTCGGCAGTTTGGCGGTTCTTCCTCCGGTGGCACAGAATCCTTTGACAGAGGCCAGCCCTCCGTGCCTTTTCATTCCGCCCTTCGGGCCTCACGCAGGGTGGACCGGGTGATCGTGGTGTTCGGGGCATTATTCAGGACCGGCCTCCTATTAATGCTCAGCCTCTTCGCAGTGTTCGTGGAGGCCATTCGAGTCGTCAGGGCCAGCAGCCCTATCAGTCCCTAAGAGTTGCTACGGTCGTGGCGACCCAGGTCATTTTATCATGAATTGCCCTCTAGCAGCGGGCAACTCTCGGCCGGGCGAGGTCCTCGTCCCATGATTCGGTGCCCCACCGACCCTCACCGCCCACCGACCCGCAGGCGGGGGTAGATTATGGAGGCGGAGGTCGAGACCGTAGAGGCGGAGACCGTCCAGCCAGAGGTAGAGGTCAGCCGGTTGATGGTCGTCCCAGAGACGCAGCTCAGAGGGGAGGCAGATCCCCGATTCTATGCTTTACCAGCCGGGCCAGAGGCAGAGGCATCAGATGCTGTGATTACAGGTACTATTCTTGTGTGTGGCAGAGGTGCTTCAGTATTATTTGACCCCGGATCTACATATTCCTACGTGTCTTCCTACTTCGCACCGTATTTGGCTGTGCCCAGCTATGCTCTGGATATTCCAGTTTATGTGGCTACACCAGTGGGCGACTCCATTGTAGTCGATCGGGTGCATCGTTCGTGCGTAGTTATATTTGGTGGTCTTGAGACCCGTGTTGATCTGTTGCTCTTGGATATGGTAGATTTTGATGTCATATTGGGGATGGACTGGTTGTCCCCATACCATGCTATTCTTGATTGTCATGCTAAGACTCTCACCTTAGCCTTGCCAGAATTACCCCGATTAGAGTGGAAGGGTACCTCAAGCCACTCCGTTCGCACTGTTATTTCTTATGTTAAGGCTCGACGTACGGTCGAGAAGGGGTGTCTAGCTTATTTGGCTTATGTTCGTGATTCCAGTGTAGAAGTTCCTTCCATTGATTCATTCCCTATTGCACGGGAGTTTCCGGAGGTTTTTCCTTCAGACCTGCCGGGCATGCCACCCGACAGGGATATTGATTTCTGTATTGATTTGGCACCGGGCACTCACCCCATCTCTATTCCACCCTATCGTATGGCCCCGCCGGATTTAAAAGAGTTGAAAGATGAGTTGCAGGACCTTCTTGAGAAGGGCTTTATCAGGCCCAGTGTTTCCCCCTGGGGAGCACCTGTATTATTTGTAAAGAAGAAGGATGGCTCGATGCGGATGTGTATTGATTACCGGCAGTTAAACAAGGTGACTATCAAAAATAAATATCCACCGCCGAGGATTGATGATTTGTTTGACCAGCTCCAGGGAGCGAGGGTATTCTCTAAGATAGTCTTGCGTTCAGGCTACCATCGACTGAAGATCAGGGGCGGTCGACATTCCTAAGACAGACCTTTCGCTCTGGATATGGGCATTACGAGTTCTCGGTCATGTCCTTCGGTCGACCAATGCCCCAGCAAGCATTCACGGAGTCGATGAATCGGGTATTCAGTGCCTTACTTAGATATGTTCGTGATAGTCTTCATAGATGACATCCCGGTGTACTCCCGCAACCAGGAAGAGCACGAGCAGCACCTCAGAGTGGTTCTTCAGTCTCTGAAAGATAACCACCTATATGCCAAATTTTCTAAATGTGAGTTCTGGCCGAGTTCGGTAGCATTTCCGGGTCACATTGTATCAGTGGAAGGTATTCGAGTAGACCCAAAGAAGATTGAGGCGAGTCCTGAATTGGCCTCGACCAGCCTTCGTGATCGAGATCCGGAGTTTCTCGGGATTAGCAGAGTTACTACCGTCGTTTTGTAAAGGGGTTTCTTTCATTGCAGCCCCGATGACCGGTGTCACCAGAAGGGTGTCCAGTTTCGGTGGTCGAGGAGGTGAGGCGAGCTTTCGTAGCTCAAGACAGCCTTGACCACCGCGCCGTTGTTGATACTACCTACAGTGCATGTGGCCTTATACGCGTTTATCGCGACGCATCTCGTACGGGCTTGGAGCGGTATTGATGCAGGATGGTAAGTGTTATCGCTTATGCTTCGAGGCGCTTAAAGATACATGAGAAGAATTATCCAGATTCATGATCTTGAGTTAGCAAGCAGTGGTTCATGCCTTAAAGATCCGGAGGCATTATCTATATGGTGTGACATGTGAGGTGTACACTGATCACAAAAGCCTAGAGTACTTGTTCAAACAGAAGGAGTTGAATCTACGACAACGGAGATGGTTAGAGTTGCTAAAAGACTATGATGTTACTATATTATATCACCCGGGTAAGGCCAATGTGGTGGCCGATGCATTGAGTAGAAAGTATGCCAGCATGGGTAGTCTTGCATATATTCCGGTCAATCAGAGACCATTAGCTCTGGATGTCCAGGCCTTAGCCAACAGGTTCGTGAGATTAGACATTTCTGAGCCTAGCAGGGTGTTAGCCTGCACGGTCGCTCGTTCTTCCTTATTAGAGCGTATCCGTGAGAAGCAATTTTATGATCCTCATTTGCGTGAGTTGAGAGATACAGTACAGCGGGGAGGTGCCACACAGGTAAATCTAGATAATGATGGGGTATTGAAATTGCAAGGTCGAGTTTGTGTGCCCAATGTCGAAGGGATTCGAGAGTTGATCTTAGCAGAGGCCCACAGTTCGCGGTATTCTATTCACCTAGGCGCCGCGAAGATGTACCAGGACTTACGGCAACACTATTGGTGGCGCGGAATGAAGAAAGATATCGTTGTGTATGTCGCTCGGTGTCTAAATTGTCAGCAGGTGAAATATGAGCACCAGAGACCTGGTGGTGTGTTCCAGAGGATTGAAATTCCCAAGTGGAAATGGGAGCGGATCACTATGGACTTCGTTACTGGACTTCCTTTGACTCGGAGGAAATTTGATGCTATTTGGGTCATTGTTGATAGGCTGACCAAGTCAGCACACTTTATTCCAGTATCTGTCTCCTACTCGTCGGAGAGGTTAGCGGAGGTTTACATTAGGGAGATTGTTCGTCTCCATGGGGTGCCAGTATCTATTATCTCTGATCGGGGTACGCAGTTTACCTCGCGGTTCGGGAGAGCGGTCCAGCAGGAGTTAGGCACCCAGGTTCAGTTGAGTACAGCATTTCATCCTCAGACGGATGGCCAGTCAGAGAGGACTATTCATATTCTTGAGGACATGCTTCGAGCCTGTGTTATTGATTTCGGAGGCTCGTGGGACCAGTTTCTGCCATTAGCAGAGTTCGCCTACAATAACAGTTACCAATCTAGCATCCAGATGGCTCCGTATGAGGCGTTGTATGGTAGGCGATGTCGATCACCGGCTGGATGGTTTGAACCGGGAGAGGCTCGGTTGTTAGGTACAGACTTAGTTCAGGAGGCCTTGGATAAAGTCAAGACTATTCAGGAGAGATTGTGTTCAGCTCAGTCCAGGCAGAAGACTTATGCGGATCGTAAAGTTCGAGATGTGGATTTCATGGTTGGTGAACGAGTATTGCTCCGGTGTCGCCTATGAAGGGCGTGATGAGGTTCGGGAAGAAGGGCAAGCTCAGCCCTAGGTATATTGGTCCATTTGAGATTCTAGACAGAGTGGGAGGGGTGGCTTACAGATTAGCTTTGCCGCCTAGCTTATCAGCCGTGCATCCGGTTTTTCATGTATCTATGCTTCGGAGATACCACGGCGATCCCACACATGTGTTAGACTTCAGTACCGTCCAATTGGACAATGATCTATCTTACGAGGAGGAGCCGGTGGCTATTCTAGACCGGCAGGTTCGACAGTTTGAGGTCGAAGAGTTTTCCTTCAGTGCATATTCAGTAGAGAGGTCAGCCTCCTGAGGCATCAACCTGGGAGTCCGAGTCTAATATGCAGAGCCGTTTCCCTTATCTATTTCCTGACTCGAGTACTTCTTTCTTTTGTCCGTTCGAAGACGAACGGTTGTTTTAGAGGTGGAGATTGTGACGACCCAAAGGGTCATCACTTATTTTATTAATCATTTCGAGCTTCCGAGGCCTTGAAAACCTCATTCTATGTTGCCTCGATTTACGTGCACGATCCGAGCATGTAGCCGGAAAGATTTTGTGATAGAAAATATGAATTCTATGAGAAATTTGGATAAAAATGATATTAATATTGATATGGTTGACTTCGGTCAACATTTTTGGTAAACGGATCCGGACCCGAGATTGGATGGTCCCGAGAGGTCCGTAGGAAAATATGGGACTTGGACATGCGTCCGGAGTCGAATTCCGAGGCCTAGAGCCCAAGTTATGAATTTTTATGTGAAATTGTTTTTGATGTAATTATTAAAGGAAATAAATTAATTGACCTTGGTATCGGGCTCGTATTTTGGTTCCGACGCCCGGTACAAGTCTTAAATATTATATATGTGATTTCTGTAAAGTTTGGTGACATTCGGATGTCGTTTGAGATGTTTTGGACCTCGAGTTCCAAGTTAAGAAGTTTTGAAAATCAAAAGTATGAAAATCATGAGTTTGAGGCTTGATTTGATTAAAACGAAGTGATATTGGCGATGTGATCGCACGAACAAGTTCATAATGTGTTTTCGAGGTTATGTACATGTTTGGTTTGGAGCCCGGGGGGCTCGGGTAAAGATTTGATAGGCCGTTGGATGAAATTCTGAATTTTTGAACTGCTGGTTTTTCACCCAGCTGTTGGCTTCGCAATTGCGAAGAATTTCTCGCAATTGCGAAGGGACAGTGTAAGGCAAGGCTCGCAAATGCGAACCTTTATCGCAAATGCGAAGCCCCCTTTGACCCAGCCTTGTTCGCAAATGCGAACAATTGTTCGCATTTGCGAAGGTCCCCAGTGCCTGCCTATGTTCGCAAATGCAAACAAAAGTTCGCAAATGCGAACATTCCCCATACTGCCTTGGTTCGCAAATGCGAACCATTGTTCGCAAATGCGAACACCGCCTTATACAGCATGTGTTCGCAAATGCGAACATTAGTTCGCAAATGCGAAATCCCCAGTAACTGCCTAGACTTCGCAAATGCGAATAAATGTTCGCAAATGCGAACTTCCCAACCTTAGCTTATTTTTCAAACTCCAGAAATTGGTCGGGGTTCGCAATTACGAACCCATGTTCGCAAATGCGAACACAGAGACCTGTAAAACACGAATTTCGGTCATTTCTTCACTTTTTACAAAACCAAAACACCCATTTGCGATTCTTCAAGGATTTCTTCTTCATCAAAACGATTGTAAGTCACTTTTTACTTAATTCTTTCAATTCCTAACATCATTAAACATGTTTTTCATAAGAAATCAATGATTTTCATGGTAGAATTCTTGTTTTTGTTAGAAAATAGGGTTTTTCATAAATTGGGAATTGGACCTCGAATTGAGGTCCGATTTTGAAACAAATCATATACATGAACTCGTGGGGGGATGGGTAACCGGATTTTGGTCCTAACCCCGAGTTCCGACCATGTGGGCCCGGGGTTGAAATTCACTATTCCGGGCATAATGTTGTAAAAGTTGTATTTGGTCTTAAGAATTAGTTTGTTGAGTAGAATTGATGATATTAAATCAATTGTGTATAGATACGGTTGGATTGGAGCCAAATTGAAAGAAAAGACATTTCCACGGATTGAATTGTTCATAAGCATTCGAGGTAAGTGTTTGTTCTATCCTAGCTCGAGGGAATAGGATTATGTGTTATGTGTTATGTGATCGAGTGCGGTGTATGGGCTGTGGTGACGAGCATCCATACATTGGCGTCTAGTATGACCGCGAGTCGTTGGAAAATGATATTTTGAGATATATTATAGGTGAATCGTTGTTGTTCTCCCTTGTTGGGACTTGTTGTGAAGATAATTATTGATTGCCCTTGATGGGACGAATTATGAATTGTTGTTTCTTTCTTTGCCCTTAACTGTGATTGTTATTTGGGTGAGGAAGAGAGATAATGCACGAAGGGTGATGCCGTGCCATGTTTATTTATTTATGCACGAAGGTTAATGCCGTGCCATGTTTATTTATTTATGCACGAAGGTTAATGCCGTGCCATGCTTATTTATTGATTATGCACGAAGGATCATGCCGTGCCCTATTTTTGAACCATGTACGAAGGATCATGCCGTACTATGGATGTGAGGATGAGAGTAAAAGCACGAAGGGTGATGCCGTGCAACCGTTTGCTATTTCTTGAATTGATATTACTTGTGTTTACATTATACTTTGTTTTTCCTTGTGAATTTATTAACTCTGGTTAATTGTTGAATTCTTTGAGATATTCTTTATCGTGTTAATACTTGGTTATTTCTTGTTATTTTGTGGTATACACATATATATATTGAATTGCACAGTTTACGTGGGTGTCCGGTCCTAGGCTTGTCACTACTTCGCGGATAAAGCCAGCACTTACCAAAGACACTGGGCTTGGCCGTGTCGATATTACACTTCCGTGCGTTTTTGCACGAGTCCAGGTTACGATCAGGGAGCAGCAGCAGAAGTAAATCGATTGCGTGGGAGCTGATCATATTTGAGACCGAGGTAGCTTGCAGACGTCCGCCCGCAGGCCCGGCGTCTCTCTCTTTATTTATGTTATTAGCCGTAGTCTCTTTGTTCCGAGACAAACAGAATTATGTTATATTTCCTTCCGACTTTTATGTGTAGTATTCCATAGTAGTTCGTGAGTTGGTGACTCCACGTCTTGGGTAGAGGATTTCGGTATGATTTTCACCTTGTGATTTGTTATTTCCATTTCGATAAAGTATTCCGCATTTATTTAATTAAAATTGTGTTAAAAACAAGATAGTATGAATACAGTGGCTTGCCTAGCTACCACGAGTAGCGCCATCACGATCCCGATGTTGGGGGAAAATCCGGGTCGTGACAAGTTGGTATCACAGCTCTAGGTTACATAGGTCTCACCACTCACGAACAAGCTTAGTAGAGTTTGAGAGGTAGGTACGGAGACGTCCGTACTTGTCCTCCAGAGTCTATTGAGTTAGGAAAGAGTCTCTCATTTGTTCTTTCTTGTCGTGCGACTTGTTCCTCAATTACCGATTGAATTTCTATTCTCTGTCCTTTCGCAGATGGTGAGGACACGCGCTTCTTCGTCCGCCGACCAGCAGCCCGAGCCCCAGGCAGCTCCCGTGAGGGGCAGGGGCCGAGGCCGTATCGTAGGTCGTGGTAGGGGCAGAGCTCAGCCCCCGGCAGCTACTCCGGAGGTGGAGCCTCATATTGAGATCGACGAGGAGGTTCCGGCTCCAGCAGCCCCAGTGGGCCCCAGCTCAGGTCCCGTGAGAGGCTTTATTTACCCCGGATCTCCGGATGCTTTGGTCCGAATAGCGGGATTCATGGACAAGCATTGCCGCAGCCGGGTTTATTATCGCCTGCCCCACCCACTTCTCGGGGCCGGGAGGAGGGCCCGTACCCTATCGCTCATACTCCGAGCCGCAGCTCCTCACCTCAGTGCACCGCATCCACCCGACTGTGGCCACTCGACCGAGTACCACACCTCATGCCGGCGATGGAGCGGCCATGACTTTCGATTCGTTATGGAGGCTTGATCGGCGGTTCTCCAAGCTATTTACCACTACATTCGGCGGAGCCACATCATAGGATCCTCGGGACTTCTTATTCAGCTGCCGTGAGATTCTCAAGGACTACGGGGATCGCGGAGACAAACGGAGTTGACTTTCTGTACATTCAGGCTTGCGAGATCCGCCAAGACTCGGCGGAGAGATTATTGCTCGACTCGACCGAACAGTGTCCCCAGCCTTTATCACGGGACCGGCTATGCGAACTATTTATGGAGAAGCTTTCTCCGCGCTACTCGCCGGGATGTACTTCGGAGGCGCTTGAGCGCCTCCATCGTGGCACTATGACAAGCTACACGTACGAGACGAGATTTATCGACTTGGCTCGTCACGCAGTGGGTGATACTTCCCACGGAGCGTGAGAGGGTCCGCAGATTTATAGATGGGCTTAATCGGCCGATTAGACTCCAGATGGCTACGGGCGCGGGGAGTGACATATCATTTCGGGAGGCAGCAAATGCAGACGCAGAGTTGAGATGGCTCTCGCAGTGGAGGCAATTAGATGTCGTATAAGAGGCCTCGTCATTCAGTGCAGTTTGGTGGTTCTTCCTCCGGTGGCAGCAGAATCCTTTGACAGAGGCCGGTCCTCCGTGCCTTTTCATTCCGCCCTTCGGGCTTCGCGGTGGACCCGGTGATCGTGGTGTTCGGGGCATTATTCATACCAGCCTCCTATTAATGCTCGGCCTCTTCGCAGTGTTCGTGGAGGCCATTCGAGTCGTCAGGGCCAGCAGCCCTATCAGTCTAAGAGTTGCTACGGTTGTGGTGACCCAGGTCATTTTATCATGAATTGCCCTCTAGCAGCGGGCAACTCTCGGCCAGCGAGGTCCTCGTCCTACGATTCGAGCCCCACCGACCCTCACCGCCCACCGACCCGCAGGCGGGGTAGAGATTATAGAGGCGGAGGTCGAGACCGCAGAGGCGGAGACCGTCCAGGCGAGAGGCAGAGGTCAGCCGGCTGATGGTCGTCCCAGAGACGCAGCCTCGAGGGAGGCGCCGATCCCCGATTCTATGCTTTACCAGCCGGGCCAGAGGCAGAGGCATCGGATGCCGTGATTACATGTACTATTCTCGTGTGTGGCAGAGGTGCTTCAGTATTATTTGACCCCGGATCTACATATTCCTATGTGTCTTCCTACTTCGCACCGTATTTGGTCGTGCCCGCCTATGCTCTGGATATTCCAGTTTATGTGGCTACACCAGTGGGTGACTCCATCGTAGTCGATCGGGTGCATCGTTCGTGCGTAGTTATATTTGGGGGTCTTGAGACCCGTGTTGATCCGTTGCTTTTGGATATGGTAGATTTTGATGTCATATTGGGGATGGACTGGTTGTCCCCATACCATGCTATTCTTGATTGTCATGCTAAGACCGTGACCTTAGCCTTACCAGAATCACCCCGACTAGAGTGGAAAGGTACCTCAAGCCACTCCGTTCGCACTGTTATTTCCTATGTTAAGGCTCGACGTATGGTCGAGAAGGGGTCTCTAGCTTATCTGGCTTATGTTCGTGATTCCAGCGCAGAGGTTCCTTCCATCGATTCAGTCCCTATTGCACGGGAGTTTCCTGAGGTTTTTCCTTCAGACCTGCCGGGCATGCCACCCGACAGGGATATTGATTTCTGTATTGATTTGGCACCGGGCACTCAGCCCATCTCTATTCCACCCTATCGTATGGCCCCGCCGGAACTAAAAGAGTTGAAAGATCGGTTGCAGGACCTTCTTGAGAAGGGCTTTATCAGGCCCAGTGTTTCCCCCTGGGGAGCACCTGTATTATTTGTAAAGAAGAAGGATGGCTCGATGCGGATGTGTATTGATTACCGGCAGTTAAACAAGGTGACTATCAAAAATAAATATCCACCGCCGAGGATTGATGATTTGTTTGACCAGCTCCAGGGAGCGAGGGTATTCTCTAAGATAGACTTGAGGTCAGGCTACCATCAGCTGAAGATCAGGGCGGCTGACATTCCTAAGACAGCCTTTCGCTCTAGATATGGGCATTATGAGTTCTTGGTCATGTCCTTCGGGTTGACCAATGCCCCAGAAGCATTCATGGAGTTGATGAATCGGGTATTCAGGCCTTACTTAGATCTGTTCGTGATAGTCTTCATAGATGACATCCCGGTATACTCCCGCAGCCGGAGAAGAGCACGAGCGAAGACCTCGTAGTGGTTCTTCGTACTCGAAAGATAACCGCCTATATGCCAAATTTTCTAAATGTGAGTTCTGGCCGAGTTCGGTAGCATTTCCGGGTCACATTGTATCGGTGGAAGGTATTCAGGCAGACCCAAAGAAGATCGAGGCAGTCCGGAATTGGCCTCGACCAGCTTCAGTGATCGAGATCCGGAGTTTCTGGGATTAGCAGAGTTACTACCGTCGTTTTGTAAGGGGTTTTCTTCATTGCGCCCCGACGACCAGTGTCGACCTGTAGTGGTGTCCAGCTCAGCGGTCGAGGAGCGCGAGGCGAGCTCTCGTGCTCAAGACAGCTCTCGACCACCGCACCAGATGTTGATACTACCCACGTGCATGCGGCCTTATACGCTTATCGCGACGCATCTCGTACGTGGCTCGGAGCCGGTATTGATGCAGGATGGTAAGGTTATCGCTCATGCTTCGAGGCAGCTAAAGATACATGAGAAGAATTATCCAGCTTATGATCTCGAGTTAGCAGCAGTGGTTCATGCCTTAAAGATCCGGAGGCATTATCTATATGGTGTGACATGCGAGGTGTACACTGATCACAAAAGCCTACAGTACTTGTTCAAACAGAAGGAGTTGAATCTACGACAGCGGAGATGGTTGGAGTTGCTAAAAGACTATGATGTTACTATATTATATCACCCAGGTAAGGCCAATGTGGTGGCCGATGCATTGAGTAGAAAGTATGCCAGCATGGGTAGTCTTGCATATATTCCGGTCAATCACAGACCATTAGCTCTAGATGTCCAGGCCTTAGCCAACCGGTTCGTGAGATTAGACATTTCTGAGCCTAGCAGGGTGTTAGCCTGCACGGTCGCTCGTTCTTCTCTATTAGAGCGTATCCGTGAGAGGCAATTTGATGATCCTCATTTGCGTGATTTGAGAGATACAATACAGCGGGGAGGTGCCACAAAGGTAAATCTAGATGATGATGGGGTATTGAGATTGCAGGGTCGAATTTGTGTGCCTAATGTTGAAGGGATTCGAGAGTTGATCTTGGCGGAGGCCCACAGTTCGCGGTATTCTATTCACCCGTGCGCCGCGAAGATGTACCAGGACTTACGGCAGCACTATTGGTGGCGCAGGATGAAGAAAGATATCGTTGCGTATGTCGCTCGTTGTCTAAATTGTCAGCAGGTGAAATATGAGCACTAGAGACCTGGTGGTGTATTCCAGAGGATTGAGATTCCCGAGTGGAAATGGGAGCGGATCACTATGGATTTCGTTACTGGACTTCCTTTGACTCGGAGGAAATTTGATGCTATTTGGGTCATTGTTGATAGGCTGACCAAGTCAGCACACTTTATTCCAGTAGTAGTCTCATATTTATCCGAGAGGTTAGCTGAGATTTATATCCGAGAGATTGTTCGCCTTCATAGGGTGCCGGTATCCATCATCTCAGATAGGGGTACGCAGGATACCTCGCGCTTCTGGAGAGCGGTTCAGCAAGAGTTAGGCACCCCAGGTTTAGCTGAGCACAACATTCCATCCTTAGACGGACAGTCAGTCCGAACGGACTATTCAAATTTTGAAGATATGCTTCGAGCATGTGTTATTGATTTTGGATGTTCGTGGGATCAGTTCCTGCCTTTGGCAGAGTTTACTTATAATAATAGCTATCAATCGAGCATTTAGATGGCTCCTTATTAAGCCTTACACGGTAGGCGGTGTCGGTCTCCAATTAGATGGTTTGAGCGGGGAGAGGCTCGATTGTTGGGTACTGACTTAGTTCACGAGGCCTTAGATAAGGTCAAGACTATTTAAGAAAGGATGTGTGTTCAGCTCAGTCTAGGCAAAAGACTTATGCGGATCGCAAGGTTCGACATGTAGATTTCATGGTTGGTGAACGAGTATTGCTCCGGGTGTCGCCTATGAAGGGCGTGATGAGGTTCGGAAAGAAGGGCAAGCTCAGCCCTAGGTATATTGGTCCATTTGAGATTCTAGACAGAGTGGGAGGGGTGGCTTACACATTAGCTTTGCCGCCTAGCTTATCAGCCGTGCATCCAGTTTTTCACGTATCTATGCTTCGAGATACCACGGCGATCCCACACATGTGTTAGACTTCAGTACTGTCCAATTGGACAATGATCTATCTTACGAGGAGGAGTAGGTGGCTATTCTAGACCGGCAGGTTCGACAGTTGAGGTGGAAGAGTTATCCTTTTGTGCGTGTTCAGTGGAGAGGTCAGCCTCCTGAGGCATCGACCTGGGAGTCCGAGTCTGATATGCGGAGCCGCAACCCACATTTGTTTCCTGACTCATGTACTTTCTTTTGTCCGTTCGAGGACGAACGGTTGTTTTAGAGGTGGAGATTGTGACGACCCAAAGGGTCATCACTTATTTTATTAATCATTTCGAGCTTCCGAGGCCTTGAAAACCTCATTCTATGTTGCCTCGATTTACGTGCACGATCCGAGCATGTAGCCGAAAAGATTTTGTGATAGAAAATATGAATTCTATGAGAAATTTGGATAAAAATGATATTAATATTGATATGGTTGACTTCGGTCAACATTTTTGGTAAACGGATCCGACCCGAGATTGGATGGTCCCGAGAGGTCCGTAGGAAAATATGGGACTTGGACATGTGTCCGGAGTCGAATTCTGAGGCCTAGAGCCCAAGTTATGAATTTTTCTATGAAATTGTTTTTGATGTAATTGTTAAAGGAAATAAATTAATTGACCTCGGTATCGGGCTCGTATTTTGGTTCCGACGCCCGGTACAAGTCTTAAATATTATATATGTGATTTCTGTAAAGTTTGGTGACATTCGGATGTCGTTTGAGATGTTTTGGACCTCGAGTTCCAAGTTAAGAAGTTTTGAAAATCAAAAGTATGAAAATCATGAGTTTGAGGCTTGATTTGATTAAAACGAAGTGATATTGGCGATGTGATCGCACGAACAAGTTCATAATGTGTTTTCGAGGTTATGTACATGTTTGGTTTGGAGCCCGGGGGGCTCGGGTAAAGATTTGATAGGCCGTTGGATGAAATTCTGAATTTTTGAACTGCTGGTTTTTCACCCAACTGTTGGCTTCGCAATTGCGAAGAATTTCTCGCAATTGCGAAGGGGAGTGTAAGGCAAGGCTCGCAAATGCGAACCTTTATCGCAAATGCGAAGCCCTTTGACCCAGCCTTGTTCGCAAATGCGAACAATTGTTCGCATTTGCGAAGGTCCCCAGTGCCTGCTTATGTTCGCAAATGCGAACAAAAGTTCGCAAATGCGAACATTTCCCATGCTACCTTGGTTCGCAAATGCGAACGATTCGCAAATGCGAAGCATTCTTCGCAAATGCGAAGGTCCCTCAGCCCAGCGTTGTTCGCAAATGCGAACAAATGTTCGCAATTGCGAACAAATGTTCGCAATTGCGAAAGTCCCTGGAGGCCAGCATGGTTCGCAAATGCGAACATATGTTCGCAAATGCGAAGCCCCCAGATTTGCCAAACACGAATTTCAGTCATTTCTTCACTTTTTACAAAACCAAAACACCCATTTGCGATTCTTCAAGGATTTCTTCTTCATCAAAACGATTGTAAGTCACTTTTTACTTAATTCTTTCAATTCCTAACATCATTAAACATGTTTTTCATAAGAAATCAATGATTTTCATGGTAGAATTCTTGTTTTTGTTAGAAAATAGGGTTTTTCATAAATTAGGGAATTGGACCTCGAATTGAGGTCCGATTTTGAAACAAATTATATACATGAACTCGTGGGGGGATGGGTAACCGGATTTTGGTCCTAACCCCGAGTTCCGACCATGTGGGCCCGGGGTTGAAATTCACTATTCCGGGCAGAATGTTGTAAAAGTTGTATTTGGTCTTAAGAATTAGTTTGTTGAGTAGAATTGATGATATTAAATCAATTGTGTATAGATACGATTGGATTGGAGCCAAATTGAAAGAAAAGACATTTCCACGGATTGAATTGTTCATAAGCATTCGAGGTAAGTGTTTGTTCTATCCTAGCTTCAGGGAATAGGATTATGTGTTATGTGTTATGTGATCGAGTGCGGTGTATGGGCTGTGGTGACGAGCATCCATACACTGGCGTCTAGTATGACCGTGAGTCGTTGGAAAAATGATTATTTTGAGATATATTACGGATGAATTGTTATTGTTTTCCCTTGTCGGGACTTGTTGTGAAGATGATTATTGATTGCCCTTGTTGGGACAGTTTATGAATTACTGCTTCTTTCTTTGCCCTTAACCGTGATTGTTATTTGGATGAGGAAGAGTGATAATGCACGAAGGGTGATGCCGTACCATGTTTATTTATTTATGCACGAAGGTTAATGTCGTGCCATGTTTTATTGATTATGCACGAAGGATCATGCCGTGCCCTGTTATTGAACCATGTACGAAGGATCATGCCGTACTATGGATGTGAGGATGAGAGTAAAAGCACGAAGGGTGATGCCGTGTACTTTATTTGTTTATTTGGCGAGGATGAGAGTAAAAGCACGAAGGGTGATGCCGTGCAACTGCTTGCTATTTCTTGAATTGATATTACTTGTGTTTACATTATACTTTGTTTTTCCTTGTGAATTTATTAACTGTGATTAATTGTTGAATTCTTTGAGATATTCTTTATGGTGTTAATATTTGGTTATTTCTTGTTATTTTGTGGTATACACATATATATATTGAATTGCATAGGTTTATGTGGGTGTCTGGTCCTAGGCTTGCCACTACTTCGCCGGGATAGGCCAGGCACTTACCAGCACATGGGGTCGGTTGTGCTGATATTACACTTCTGTGCGTTTTTGCACAGGTCCAGGTTACGATCAGGAGCAGCAGCAGCAGTAAATCGATTGCGTGGGAGCTGATCATATTTGAGACCGAGGTAGCTTGCAGACGTCCGCAGGCCCAGCGTCTCTCTCTTTGTTTATGTTATTAGCTGTAGTCTCTTTGTTCCGAGACAAACAGAATTATGTTATATTTCCTTCAGACTTTTATGTGTAGTATTCCATAGTAGTTCGTGAGTTGGTGACTCCACGTCTTGGGTAGAGGATTTCAGTATGATTTTCACCTTGTGATTTGTTATTTCCATTTCGATAAAGTATTCCGCATTTATTTAATTAAAATTGTGTTAAAAACAAGATAGTATGAATACAATGGCTTGCCTAGCTACCACGAGTAGGCGCCATCACGATCCCGATGTTGGGGGAAAATCCGGATCGTGACAAGTTGGTATCAAAGCTCTAGGTTACATAGGTCTCACCACTCACGAACAAGCTTAGTAGAGTTTGAGAGGTAGGTACGGAGACGTCCGTACTTGTCCTCCAGGAGTCTATCGAGTTAGGAAAGAGTCTCTCATTTGTTCTTTCTTGTCGTGCGACTTGTTCCTCAATTACCGATTGGATTTCTATTCTGTCCTTTCGCAGACGGCGAGGACACGCGCTTCTTCGTCCGCCGACCAGCAGCCCCGAGCCCAGGCAGCTCCCGCGAGGGCAGGGGCCAAGGCCGCATCAGAGGTCGCGGTAGGGGTAGAGCTCAACCCCGAGCAGCTGGGGCGTGACAGTGGAGCCTCATATTGAGATCGACGAGGAGGTTCCGGCTCCAGCAGCTCCAGTGGGCCCAACTCAGTCCCAGGAGAGGCTTTACTTACCCCGGATCTCCGGGATGCTTTGGTCGAATAGCGGGATTCACGGACGCATTGCCGTAGCGGGTCTATTATCGCCTGCCCCACCCACTTCTCAGTCGGGAGAGGGCCCGTACTCCTATCGCTCATACTCCGGAGCCGTAGCTCCTCACCCTCGAGCACCGCGATCCACCGACCGTGGCCACTCGACCGGTACCACGACCTCATTCGCGCGACGGAGCGGCCATGACTTCTCGATTCGTTATGGAGACTTGACCCGTTCTCCAAGCTATTTACCACTACATTCGGCGGAGCCACATCAGAGGATCCTCGGGACTTCTTATTCGGTTGCCATGAGATTCTCAAGACTATGGGGATTGTGGAGACAAACGAGTTGACTTCTGTACCTTCAGACTTGCAGATCCGCCAAGACTCGCTGGAGAGATTATTGCTCGACTCGACCAGCAGGTCCCCGGCTTTATCACGGGACCGACTACGGAACTATTTATGGAGAAGTTTCTCCACGCTACTCAACGGATGTACTCGGAGGCGCTTGAGCGCCTCCATCGTGGCACTCATGACAGCTACACGTATGAGACGAGATTTATCGACTCTGGCTCGTCATGCAGCAGCGATACTTCCCACCGAGCGCGAGAGGTCCGCAGTGATTATGACGGGCTTAATCGCACCGATTAGACCCGTATGGCTGCGGGCGCGGGGAGTGACATATCATTTCGCGAGGGCGACCAACGCGAAGACGCAGCAGTCGAGATGGCTCTCGCTGCAGGGAGGCTGTTATTCTTCGTACAAGAGGCCTCGTCATTCGGCAGATTTTTGGCGGTTCTTCCTCCGGTGGCAACAGAATCCTTTGATAGAGGCCGGTCCCTCCGTGCCTTTTCATTCCGCCCTTCGAGCTTCACAGGGCGGACCAGGTGATCGTGGTGTTCGGGGCATTATTCAGGACCGGCCTCCTATTAATGCTCAGCCTCTTCGCAGCTGTTCGCGGAGGCCATTCGTGTCGTCGGGGCCGCCAGCCCCCATCGCCCAAGAGTTGCTACTGGTCGTGGCGACCCGTGTCACTTTATCGTGAATTGCCCTCAGCAGCCGGGCAACTCTCGCCAGCCGAGGTCCTCGTCCTACGATTCAGGCCCCAGCCGACCCCAGCCTGCCCAGCCAGCCGCAGGCGGGGGTAGAGATTATAGAGGCGGAGGTCGAGACCGCAGAGGTGGAGACCGTCCAGCGAGAGGTAGAGGTCAGCCAGTTGAGGGTCGTCCCAGAGACGCAGCTCAGAGGGGAGGTGCAGATCCCCGATTCTATGCTTTACCAGCCAGGCCAGAGGCAGAGGCATCAGATGCCGTGATTATAGGTACTATTCTTGTGTGTGGCAGAGGTGCTTCAGTATTATTTGACCCCGGATCTACATATTCCTACGTGTCTTCCTACTTCGCACCGTATTTGGCTGTGCCCAGCTATGCTCTGGATATTCCAGTTTATGTGGCTACACCAGTGGGCGACTCCATTGTAGTCGATCGGGTGCATCGTTCGTGCGTAGTTATATTTGGGGGTCTTGAGACCCGTGTTGATCTGTTACTCTTGGATATGGTAGATTTTGATGTCATATTGGGGATGGACTGGTTGTCCCCATACCATGCTATTCTTGATTGTCATGCTAAGACTGTCACCTTAGCCTTGCCAGAATCACCCCGATTAGAGTGGAAGGGTACCTCAAGCCACTCCGTTCGCACTGTTATTTCTTATGTTAAGGCTCGACGCATGGTCGAGAAGGGGTGTCTAGCTTATCTGGATTATGTTCGTGATTCCAGCGCAGAGGTTCCTTCCATCGATTCAGTCCCTATTGCACGGGAGTTTCCTGAGGTTTTTCCTTCAGACCTGCCGGGCATGCCACCCGACAGGATATTGATTTCTGTATTGATCTGGCACCGGGCACTCAGCCCATCTCTATTACACCCTATCGTATGGCCCCGCCGGAGCTAAAAGAGTTGAAAGATCAGTTGCAAGACCTTCTTGAGAAGGGCTTTATCAGGCCCAGTGTTTCCCCCTGGGGAGCACCTGTATTATTTGTAAAGAAGAAGGATGGCTCGATGCGGATGTGTATTGATTACCGGCAGTTAAACAAGGTGACTATCAAAAATAAATATCCACTGCCGAGGATTGATGATTTGTTTGACCAGCTCCAGTGAGCGAGGGTATTCTCTAAGATAGACTTGAGGTCAGGCTACCATCAGCTGAAGATCAGGGCGGCCGACATTCCTAAGACAGCCTTTCGCTCTAGATATGGGCATTATGAGTTCTCGGTCATGTCCTTCGGGTTGACCAATGCCCCAGCAGCATTCATGGAGTTGATGAATCGGGTATTCATGCCTTACTTAGATATGTTCGTGATAGTCTTCATAGATGACATCCCGGTATACTCCCGCAACCGTGAAGAGCACGAGCGAAGACCTCGTAGTGGTTCTTCGTACTCGAAAGATAACCGACCTATATGCCAAATTTTCTAAACGTGAGTTCTGCCGAGTTCGATAGCATTTCTGGGTCACATCGTATCGGGGAAGGTATTCGAGTAGACCCAAAGAAGATCGAGGCGGTCCAGGAACTGGCCTCGACCAGCTTCAGTGGCCGAGATCCGGAGTTTCTCGGGATTAGCAGGTTACTACCGTCGTTTTGTAAAGGGGTTTTCTTCTATCGAGCTCCGATGACCAGTGTCGACCTGTGGCGGGTGTCCAGCTCAGCTGGTCGAGAGGAGTGCGAGGCGAGCTTCCAAGCTCAAGACAGCCTCGACCACCGCACCAGCGTGTTGATACTACCTACATGTACATGGCCTTATACAGTTTATCGTGACGCATCTCGTACGTGGCTTGGAGCGGTATTGATGCAGGACGGTAGGTTATCGCTTGTGCTTCGAGGGCGTTAAAGATACATGAGAAGAATTATCCAGCTCATGATCTCGAGTTAGCAGCAGCAGTGGTTCATGCCTTAAAGATCCGGAGGCATTATCTATACGGTGTGACATGCGAGGTGTACACCGATCACAAAAGCCTACGGTACTGTTCAAAACGAAGGAGTTGAATCTACGACAGCGGAGATGGTTAGAATTGCTAAAAGACTATGATGTTACTATATTATATCACCCAGGTAAGGCCAATGTGGTGGCCGATGCATTGAGTAGAAAGTATGCCGCATGGGTAGTCTTGCATATATTCCGGTCAATCAGAGACCATTAGCTCTAGATGTCCAGGCCTTAGCCAATCGGTTCGTGAGATTAGACATTTCTGAGCCTAGCAGAGTGTTAGCCTGCACGGTCGCTCGTTCTTCTTTATTAGAGCGTATCCGCGAGAGGCAATTTGATGATCCTCATTTGCGTGAGTTGAGAGATACAATACAGTGGGGAGGTGCCACACAGGTAAATCTAGATGATGATGGGGTATTGAAATTGCAGGGTCGAGTTTGTGTACCCAATGTCGAAGGGATTCGAGAGTTGATCTTCGCAGAGGCCCACAGCTCGCGGTATTCTATTCACCCAAGCGCCGCGAAGATGTACCAGGACTTACGGCAACACTATTGGTGGCGCAGAATGAAGAAAGATATCGTTGCGTATGTCGCTCGGTGTCTAAATTGTCAGCAGGTGAAATATGAGCACCAGAGACCTGGTGGTGTGTTCCAGAGGATTGAAATTCCCGAGTGGAAATGGGAGCGGATCACTATGGACTTTGTTACTGGACTTCCTTTGACTCGGAGGAAATTTGATGCTATTTGGGTCATTGTTGATAGGCTGACCAAATCAGCACACTTTATTCCAGTATCTATCTCCTACTCGTCGGAGAGGTTAGCGGAGGTTTACATTAGGGAGATTGTTCGTCTCCACGGGGTGCCAGTATCTATTATCTCTGATCGGGGTACGCAGTTTACCTCGCGGTTCTGGAGAGCGGTCCAGCGGGAGTTAGGCACCCAGGTTCAGTTGAGTACAGCATTTCATCCTCAGACGGATGGCCAGTCCGAGAGGACTATTCAGATTCTAGAGGACATGCTCCGAGCCTGTGTCATTGATTTTGCAGACTCATGGGACCGGCTTCTACCATTAGCAGAGTTCGCCTACAACAACAGCTACCAGTCTAGTATTCAGATGGCTCAATATCAGGCATTGTCTGGTAGGCGATATCGGTTTCCAGTCGGATGGTATGAACCAGGAGAGGCTCGGTTGTTGGGTACAGACTTAGTTCAGGAGGCCTTAGATAAGGTCAAGACTATTCAGGAGAGATTGCGTTCAGCTCAGCCTAGGCAAAAGACTTATGCGGATCGCAAGGTTCGAGATGTAGATTTCATGGTTGGTGAACGAGTATTGCTTCGGGTGTCGCCAATGAAGGGCGTGATGAGGTTCGGAAAGAAGGGCAAGCTCAGCCCTAGGTATATTGGTCCATTTGAGATTTTAGACAGAGTGGGAGAGGTGGCTTACAGATTAGCTTTGCCGCCTAGCTTATCAGCCGTGCATCCAGTTTTTCATGTATCTATGCTTCGGAGATACCACGGTGATCCCACACATGTGTTAGACTACAGTACTGTCCAATTGGACAATGATCTATCTTACGAGGAGGAGCCGGTGGCTATTCTAGACCGGCAGGTTCGACAGCTGAGGTCGAAGAGTTATCCTTCTCGTGCGTGTTCAGTGGAGAGGTCGGCCTCCCGAGGCATCGACCCCGGGAGTCCGAGTCCGATATGCGGAGCCGCTACCCACACTTGTTTCCTGACTCAGGTACTTCTTTCTTTTGTCCGTTCGAGGACGAACGGTTGTTTTAGAGGTGGAGATTGTGACGACCCAAAGGGTCATCACTTATTTTATTAATCATTTCGAGCTTCTGAGGCCTCGAAAACCTCATTCTATGTTGCCTCGATTTACGTGCACGATCCGAGCATGTAGCCGGAAAGATTTTGTGATAGAAAATATGAATTCAATGAGAAATTTGGATAAAAATGATATTAATATTGATATGGTTGACTTCGGTCAACATTTTTGGTAAACGGATCCGGACCCGAGATTGGATGGTCCCGAGAGGTCCGTAGGAAAATATGGGACTTGGACATGCGTCCGGAGTCGAATTCGGAGGCCTAGAGCCCAAGTTATGAATTTTTCTATGAAATTGTTTTTGATGTAATTGTTAAAGGAAATGAATTAATTGACCTTGGTATCGAGCTCGTATTTTGGTTCCGACGCCCGGTACAAGTCTTAAATATTATATATGTGATTTCTGTAAAGTTTGGTGACATTCGGATGTCGTTTGAGATGTTTTGGACCTTGAGTTCCAAGTTTGAAAGTTTTGAAAACCAAAAGTATGAAAATCATGAATTTGAGGTTTTGGACCTTGAGTTCCAAGTTAAGAAGTTTTGAAAATCAAAAGTATGAAAATCATGAGTTTGAGGCTTGATTTGATTAAAACGAAGTGATATTGGCGATGTGATCGCACGAACAAGTTCATAATGTGTTTTTGAGGTTATGTACATGTTTGGTTTGGAGCCTGGGGGGCTCGGGTAAAGATTTGATAGGCCGTTGGATGAAATTCTGAATTTTTGAACTGCTGGTTTTTCACCCAGCCGTTGGCTTCGCAATTACGAAGTATTTCTCGCAATTGCGAAGGGGACAATGTAAGGCAAGGCTCGCAAATGCGAACCTTTATCGCAAATGCGAAGCCCCCTTTGACCCAGCCTTGTTCGCAAATGCGAACAATTGTTCGCATTTGCGAAGGTCCCCAGTGCCTGCCTATGTTCGCAAATGCAAACAAAAGTTCGCAAATGCGAACATTCCCCATACTGCCTTGGTTCGCAAATGCGAACCATTGTTCGCAAATGCGAACACCGCCTTATACAGCATGTGTTCGCAAATGCGAACATTAGTTCGCAAATGCGAACATCCATTTGTCTGCCAGTGTTCGCAAATGCGAACAAATGTTCGCAAATGCGAACTTCCCAGCCTTAGCTTATTTTTCAAACTCCAGAAATTGGTCGGGGTTCGCAATTGCGAACCCATGTTCGCAAATGCGAACCCATGTTCGCAAATGCGAACACAGAGACCTGAAAAACACGAATTTCAGTCATTTCTTCACTTTTACAAAACCAAAACACCCATTTGCGATTCTTCAAGGATTTCTTCTTCATCAAAACGATTGTAAGTCACTTTTTACTTAATTCTTTCAATTTCTAACATCATTAAACATGTTTTTCATAAGAAATCAATGATTTTCATGGTAGAATTCTTGTTTTTGTTAGAAAATAGGGTTTTTCATAAATTGGGAATTGGACCTCGAATTGAGGTCCGATTTTGAAACAAATTATATACATGAACTCGTGCGGGGATGGGTAACCGGATTTTGGTCCTAACCCCGAGTTCCGACCATGTGGGCCGGGGTTGAAATTCACTATTCCGGGCAGAATGTTGTAAAACTTGTATTTGGTCTTAAGAATTAGTTTGTTGAGTAGAATTGATGATATTAAATCAATTGTGTATAGATACGGTTGGATTGGAGCCAAATTGAAAGAAAAGACATTCCCACGGATTGAATTGTTCATAAGCATTCGAGGTAAGTGTTTGTTCTATCCTAGCTTGAGGGAATAGGATTATGTGTTATGTGTTATGTGATCGAGTGCGCTGTATGGGCTGTGGTGACGAGCATCCATACACTGGCGTCTAGTATGACCGTGAGTCGTTGAAAAATGATTATTTTGAGATATATTACAGATGAATTGTTATTGTTTTCCCTTGTTGGGACTTGTTGTGAAGATAATTATTGATTGCCCTTGATGGGATGGTTTATGAATTACCGTTTCTTTCTTTGCCCTTAACTATGATTGTTATTTGGGTGAGGAAGAGTGATAATGCACGAAGGGTGATGCCGTGCCATGTTTATTTATTTACGCACGAAGGTTAATGCCGTGCCATGTTTATTTATTGATTATGCACGAAGGATCATGCCGTGCCCTGTTATTGAACCATGTACGAAGGATCATGCCGTACTATGGATGTGAGGATGAGACCATGTACGAAGGATCATGCCGTACTATGGATGTGAGGATGAGAGTAAAAGCACGAAGGGTGATGCCGTGCAACCGTTTGCTATTTCTTGAATTGATATTACTTGTGTTTACATTATACTTTGTTTTTCCTTGTGAAATTATTAATTGTGGTTAATTGTTGAATTCTTTAAGATATTCCTTATTGTGTTAATACTTGATTATTTCTTGTTATTTTGTGGTACACATATATATATTGAATTGCACAGGTTTATGTGGGTGTCTGGTCCTAGGCTTGTCACTACTTCGCCGGGATAGGCCAGGCACTTACCAGCACATGGGGTCGGTTGTGCTGATGCTACACTTCTGTGCGTCTTTGCACAGGTCCAGGTTACGATCAGGAGCAGCAGCAGCAGTAAGTAGATTGCGTGGGAGCTAATCATATTTGAGACCGAGGTAGCTTACAGACGTCCGCAGGCCCGGCGTCTCTTTCTTTATTTATGTTATTAGCTGTAGTCTCTTTGTTTCGAGACAAACAGAATTATGTTATATTTCCTTCAGACTTTTATGTGTAGTATTCCATAGTAGTTCGTGAGTTGGTGACTCCACGTCTTGGGTAGAGGATTTCGGTATGATTTTCACCTTGTGATTTGTTATTTCTATTTCGATAAAGCATTCCGCATTTATTTAAGTAAAATTGTGTTAAAAGCAGGATAGTATGAATATAGTGGCTTGCCTAGCTACCACGAGTAGGCGCCATCACGATCCCGATGTTGGGGGAAAATCCGCATATATTAGAAAAAGAAAGCGAATACTAAATATTATTTAATATAATAAAGAAAAACATAACAAAAAAGTTTTTCACCAGTTATATAAATACCTTTGATTTAACGGAGATTTCATTATTGGTATATCGTATTGACAAACAAGATGACAATTGTATTTTATTAAAGAAATATGATCTAATAGGATCAAACAAGTATGATCATAATTTAATTTAATTAATTATTTTTAATATTGACCGCGCATTGCGCGGGTATAACTACTAGTATGATTAAAAGCCAAAGACAAAAGCCACTCATGAAGCCAAATGTCACAATAATAACATGACACATGTCATGTTGGGACATTGGTCCTAATTATTAGGAGTTACAATTTTATTGCTCTTGAAAGCCAAAATAACTACTAGAATTATTTGAAACTAGAAAATAGGCAAACGGTTCGGTTTTTACTGCACCCTAAAATTGCTCTACAAAAGCCAAAATAATTGGTAGAAATTTTTTAAAAAAATCTTCTATATATTATTAAAATATATTAAAGCAAAGAAGTTTGCCTTCTCATTTAGACAAGTGGCAAAATATTAGAATGCCAATTGGCAAATTATTAGAAATATGGCAAACTAATTTAATAAAAATCCCAGTTGTAATTGCCAGATTTTTTCGGTCAATCAGCCTCCCAAATTTATTGCCTGATTTTCGAAAATAAAAACAGTCAATCCTCCAAAAATTAGTGCCTCTGTTTTGGGAAATTTCTTTTATTATTTAATAATTAAAAAATATTAAAAAGTAAACAGAGAATCGTGTATCTCTGCCTTCTTTAAAAAAATGGGTCAAACAGTCAATCCTTCAAAAATTAGTGCCTCTGTTTTGGGAAATCTCTAATAAAAAAGTATTAAAAAATTAAAACATAACCGTGTATTTCTATCTTCCTAAAAAGTGCCTCTGTTTTGGGAAATTTTTACTATTATAATAATCAAAATATTAAAAAGTATTAAAAAGTAAAAATATAACCGTGCTTTTCTGTCTTCCTAAAAAAACGTGTTTCATGCCATTTTTCAACTATTATTTAATACTCAAAAATCTATATATATATATATATATATATATATATATATATATATATATATATATATATATATATTATTAAAAGGAAGAAAGTCTAGCCTAAGATTATGACAAGTGGCAGCGTAAGAGAATGTCATGTGTTAGTTTTTAGGATAAAACTTAGTTAATTAGTTATTAGTTTTAAATTTTAAATTAAAATATTTAAATATTTATTATTTGAAGAAGGGGTAGTTATTTACTCAATTCGAATAAGTAATTAATAATCAGGAAGTTACTATTAAAAATAAAATTTCCCATGATTTCATAAGACCTAAAATCAAGCAACACATCCCACGAATTAACTCCCACCCCCAAAGTGTGATATGCGTCCCCTACTTTTTTCAAACTAATTCCGTATTTGAAAAGCTTTTTTTTTTGTTAGAATAACAAATACTATATTTTTATAGTTTTGTGCTAGCAAATAGCACAAGTAATATTTGTTTATCAAGTCAGGCAATTTGCGATGACCTTATGTGGTCTGCCATTGTTAAGGGGTGATATGAAAATTCGTATGTTCAATTTATTAGTTGTGATCAGTCTAATGTTTGATATATATATATATATATATATATATATATATATATTCTTAATCCAGCAGCATATGTTACTTACTCATAAGTTACGTTAATAAATTTAAAAGAACTCCTTTTGATCTTATCTACTTATATTAGTTTTACTTTGAAGTTGTCGTCACTTATTTGTTTTTTGAAATTTTTGTTTTATGATTATTATATTGTTGTGCTTTACAATTAACATCATATTTATTTTTTGTTATAGATGTAACTAAAGAAGCTGAAGATTTCATAAATATTATGTATAAAATATTTTACAAATGCAAAATGAATATTTCAAAAATAAACAAGTACGGATCAGAGAATTTGAAAAACATAAAGTTTTAATATGTTATTAAGGTATATATTCATAATTGGTTTAACTTATTATTATTATTATTATTATTTTATTACTATTACTTATAATTAACATTACGTTTAAAAAGGGGATTATAATTTTATTTTGATTAGGATATGAAGATTATATTTTTTTTAAATAAAAACGCGTCAACTGCCTTCATAACCGCGACATTTCAAATCGTTCTGTATTATACATAGTTTGTTAATTTAATTTTTTAATTTCTTGAAAGGTGAAATAAAATAAAAATCAAAACCTTTCAAAACCTCATAACATCCCAACCATTTCCTCCACACAGTTGGACAAAAAAAAAAAAAAACGAACCACTTCTCTATATTTTCAAACCTTTCATGCACATCTCCTTCCACAATGCCTCCCCACTTACCCACTATAACCACTTTCCCACTATACTAATCACATGATATTATAAAAGGACATAATAAGGGAGGTGTTAATACAAGAAAAAATAAGAGAATAACAAACAACAAAGAAGAGTCGAACAATATTACGCAAACAAATATATTCTGCAAAAATAATCTTTCAAAACCTCATAACATCCCAACCATTTCCTCCACACAGTTGGTTAGACAAAAATAAAAACCAACCACTTCTCCATATTTACAAACCTCTCATGCACATCTCCTTCCACAATACCTCCCCACTTACCCACTATAACCACTTCCCCACTATACTAATCACATGATATTATAAAAGGACATAATAAGGGAGGTGCTAATACAAGAAAAAATTAGAGAATAACAAACAACAAAGAAGAGTCAAAAAAATATTACGCAAACAAAAAATTCTGCAAATTCAACATAGCATCGGCGAAGAGGACTGAGAACCGGAAAAGTGAGTGTTTTTCGCATCTTTGTTTCCAATATTGTTAGTCACAACTTATTTTCGCTTTATTTTGCTTAAAGTTTTCAGTAAAATTTACTTTTAATCAATTTATAAACTGAAGAAATAATAACATACTGATTTGAATAATTTTATTACTCTCAAAATTAATAATACTTCATAAATCTGGAAAGTTGATTCTCCGACGGAGACTTTATTTCGTTTTTCCTCCTTTCTTTACTTATCGACCTATTCAGGGCAATTGGTTCTCAAATGCTTACGTCATTCCAATGGAATACTTTATAAAATAACCAATAAAAATCAACAATATTTTTTTCGCTTTCATTACTTTTTTCTTTTTCGCAATATAGTATATTGTAACCGACAAAAAAAATATTAAATTTCATGTGCTCTATTGGATTTAGACTGAATAAGTCTATTGGTGTTGTCAACTTTTTTGTATAGTAACATAAATTATGATGCATTTCTAAATACTCATATTGGAATTAATTTAAATAGTAGTATCCTCTATTCATTATTATATCAAATTAAACAATTATATGTCTCTATTACCATGTCTTTTATCTATATTATATTAAAAGGAGAGTAGTATGCATTGTGGTTAAGCCAAGTGGTAAGCTAAAATAAAGCCACTTGGTAATTTTGAAATAACACTAATAATTAAAAATTATATATAGAAATATCATTAATGGAAGTAGTTTAATGAATCTTATACATAATCTAAAAGATCTTAGGCAAATTCAATATATATATATATATATATATATATATATATATATATATATATATATATATATATATATATATATAATGATCCACCCATAGATTTTCTTCTATATTAGCTAGAAATATGGAGGTAAAAAATTAACTAAAAAATAAAAATATAGAAAGACGTAAATTGAGATTTTACATAACGTATACAAATTATTTATAAGGTAAATAAATTAAATATCAGTAAAATATTTTAATAACAAGAATAATAAAGTATATTAATATTGATAAATTATGCAAATTATACATAAATATTACTACAACATTTAGATATAATATGTACAAATAATTAAGAAAATATTTTTCTATGATTAATATTTGAATTGAGTGCGATTAATTTAAATTTGAAAGCATAACATATTTTTTGAAAATGCGGTCCAAATTAGAAAATAGAATGACAAAAGTTATTTGAATTTGAGATGAGAAAGTTTTTAAATTTTATTCTATATTATATTAAAATTAGTGTGGTAGAAATAGATATTAAATTCAAATAAGCTAATAAAAATTCACATTATAATGTAATAATATTAGTTATTAAATAATATAATATTAAAAATAAAGAATAAATAGAGAAAATTAAAAATTTATAATTTTTTATCATAGAGAAGAGGCTAAAATTTATTTAAATTTGAGATGAGAAATATTTTTATATTATGATAAGAAAAGTCATAATATGGGTAAGTTCACATAACTCAAGTCTAATAGATAACATCAAAAACTAAAATATTGAATATTAATAAATTAAAGATAATGTGAGGAAATTTGAAAATCATAAGCTTATAAAATAAAGTAAACATAAATATACAATACTTAAAAATATTATTAAAATTTAAAATTGTCAAAAAATAGTTTTAAAACAAAATAAATATTTATTTTATGATTAAAAAAATTATATATTCATCTAATAAAAAGCCACGTAAAATGTAATAAAACTATATATTAGATTAAAATTGCAATACTATGTTAAATTATTAAAAATTTACTATTAGAAACGGAATGGAAAGTCTATTTGAATTTGAGATTAAAAATTTTTTAAAACTAAGATGAGAATGATCAAACTATGGAGAATACCACGAAACTGAAGTCATATTTATGAAAATAAATAAATAAAAATTTAAAAATATATAATATAGGTACTAATAAAAATTAAAAATTAAATTTGTATCTTAAAACTATAATAAAGAAATCTGTAAATAAATAAAATGACAGTGAAAATATTACTATAACATTTAGATATAATGTATTCAAACAATTAAGAAAATATTTTTCTATGATAAATATCTAAATTGAGTGCAATTAGTTTAAGTTTGAAAGCATAACATAATATTTTAAAAATGCGGTCCACTTTACAACATAGAATGATAAGAATTATATGAATTTGAGATGAGATTTTTTTATTTAATGATTTTTTGTTTTTGAAAATACCATGTAAAGAAATTAAACAATAAAAATATTACTATAATATTTAGATATAATGTGTTCAAATAATTAAGAAAATATTTTTCTATGATTAAATTAAAATTTTAAAAATGTAAAATTATTTCTATTATAGGTGTTTACTAATGATAATTAAAAATTAAATTTGTATCTTTAAACTAAAAAACGAAAGAAAATTTAAATGCATTTAATACACAAAAATTATAAAAGAACTCAATATATTTGAAACATAATAAAAAATAACTTATGTATTAACATTCTAGACTAATTCAAAGTTACAATTTAAAATAATATGGTACTATTATTTTTGGTTGTAGGTAAATATTAATATAAAAACTATTAAAATTCATAATAGGGAAGAGATGTATAAAAAAAGGTAGTGTGAGGATATTAATACTTTAAATTAATTAAAAATACATAAATTAAATTATTAAATTATATCTGAAAATATTGCTGATAAATTTAAATGATTAAAAAAATCTGAATAAGAGGATTCATGCATAAAAATATGCCAAATTGAAGAATAAAATGCCTATATCTATTAAAGACTATTAAAAGGATAATAAGAAAGATAATAATTTATTTATTAAGCTAATAAAAAATTATATAAAGTTAATAATATTAAATAATAAATAATGCAATAACTACAAGAAGATAACAAAAATAAAAAGGAATTAGCGTAAAAACGATGTGATAAATAAGACATATTTGACTAATTTCAGTTAAAAACAAAATGATAGTAAGAATTTTGTTAAAATAATATGATATAATGTGCTCAAACAAGACATATCACAATATCACTTATTTAGTATGTTTTAATATTGACACCAGAACGAAATGCAAATACTAAAATTAAGGGGTTAGGTTGCTACAAATACAAAAAATTTGTGTATTACGAGATTTGAATAATAATTTCATATCCTACTTCATAATTAATAACTAATGTTATATAATTTTTATATGAAAGATTTATATTTTAAGGTTATTTGCACATAATTTAAATAACGTATAATACAATTTGACATGATTTGTGTTCGCGCATCGCGCGGGTACTAATACTAGTTTGTACTAATTGAAACAACACATTTGATTCACCTTTTTCTGTTTTTCATTTTCTCTCTCTTTTCCGTTCAAATTCCATATATATAGCTTTTGATTAGTTATTGGTTATTCTTTTTGAATTTAAATATATCTAAAAAATAAAAAAAATAAAAAACTACCATATATATATATATTTATAAATTGTTAACTTTAATTACATTAATAAATATAGATGGTTAACTATAATAAAACTATATAAAAATGAATATAAATATATAATAAAATAACTACCCATTCAAATTGGGTGAGAGCAGTTTCAAGTTGGAGTTTTAGATTATTTTAAAATCAAAACGCAAAAAATAATCTATAAAAACAGAAAAAAAAGAAAAGAAAAACTACTCATTCAAATGGGGAAGTAGTTTCAAGTTGGAGTTTTAAAATAAAAATAGTTATCTTATAATTAACTATAATAAAAAAACAAAAATATAAATATATATAAAAAATAACTACACGTTCAAATTAGGTGGGAGTAGTTTCAAGTTGTAGTTTTTAAATTTTAAAATAAAAAAACAAAATAAGAAAAGAGAAGAAAATATACTCATTCAAATCGGGGAGTAGTTTCAAATTGGAGTTTTAAAATAATTTTAATATAAAAAAAATTAAAAAAAATTATAAATTACCAATTCAAATTGGGGAGTAGTTTTAAGTTGGAGTTTTAAAATTATTTAATAAAACAAAATAAAGAAATAAAAAAAACTTCAGAGATTTTTTTTAAATAACGTATTATGCTAATGAAACTTTCTATTAATAATGTAATAATATTAAATATTGGAAGATATAATAAAGAAAAAATACATAATAAAAAAAATATTGCGCTGCCTGTATAAGTCCCATTAGTTTAATATAGATTTTATTCATTAAAATTTAGGTAATATTATTAAGAACAACAAAATAAACTTTAAAATAAAAAAAATTTCAATAGTAATAAATTATATATCTTCTCATATATTACAAAAAGAAAGCGAATACTAAATATTATTTAATATAATAAAGAAAAATAGAACAAAAAAGTTATTCACTCACTACATAAGTACCTTTGATTTAATAAGATTTCATTATTGAGTATATTGTATTGACAAACAAGATTGACAATTATATTTTATTAAAGCAATACGATCTAATATGATCAAACAAGTCTAATCATAATTTAACTAAATTAATTTTTTTAAGGGTACGACTATGTATGAAATAATACCTAAACCTAAATATAGATTAAACCGATAATAAATTAATTTGATCAAGTTCGGAATGCACAAAGACCATAACGGGTCTTCTTGGTCCGAATTTTACCTTTCACCCGGGCATACGTCGAGAAGAGAAAAAGAAAAGAAAAGAGAAGGAGAGAAAGAAAAAGAAATAAAGAGAGAGAGAGAGAGAGGAAGAGACAGAAAATAAGAAAAGAAAAAGGAAAAATAGGTCGTCAGTGCTTGTGCTTTGTCCCGAAGAGTATCGGATAACGTTGCAACCCTTGTGCTCCTGGGTCGCCCGGTCTTCATTGCTGCCGCCTCGTTCCTCTGTATTGACTTTTGTTTCAGGTATTTTAGCTTCATAGTTTAGGGCTTTGTTATTTGTGTCAAAGTTACCTTCTTTATTCGATTTTATATATCTTTTTCATGTTGTGATTAATCTAATTAACCTTCAACCCTATATTATTCCACTGGATTTCTGTTCTCCTTTACTTATTAAACTGCATCAATCATGCCTCTCCTCGCGAGAATTGCACATTGTCCTACTATCACTGTCTTTCGTATTTTGGGCTTTCATTATTTGGTATATTTTTTAGATATAAATTTTATGCTCTGTTATGTACATAACCAGTTATCAGTTTGTTTATCCAACACACTTAACTGGGTATGCTCATTTCTTATTAGTGATATCTATCTGTCTGTCTGTCTGTCTCTCAATATATATATATATATATATATATATATATATATATATATATATATATATATATATATATAGTCTTGTAAATTTTATGTATCATCATCTCTTTCTGTTATTGCTTTCCAATTATTTCACTTGCCCGATTGCCTTCACGGGGGTGGGGGTGGGGGTGGGGGTGGGGGTGGGGCAGCGACAAGGACAGTTGGAGATAGGGGAGTGAGGATTGTATGGTTCTCTGAAGTACCCTTTGCAGTAATCTCAATCTTAGTCTATTTGATCATAGAAGTGGACTTGACCTGCTTTCCTTGGGTACCTATACATTAAGAGGTGACTCGGCAACTGAAAGGTGTCTCAATTGTTTCCTTAATTGAATAGGCTTTCAGATGAGCTTTTGCTCTTTATGAAGCTTGTTTGTTTATAATTTATTACCTGTTCTGTCTACATGCCTTTAATGAACGAATTTACCTCATCTGCGTATCATTGCACTTCATTGTCATTCAATTTCCCTATTTTACCTATAGGATGTGTGAAAACAAGGAAAAGTTGTCTGTAGAATCATCAACTTCAAGCTTCCTTTTGATATTTCATCAAAAATTGATTTTTCTTGGCTACAATGCTTTCAAAGTAAAACATCCTTGCATTAACATTCTTGGGTACCATCGCACCAGGATGACCTAAGAACATATTTATCCAGCACTATGACATTCTCTAATATTTGGTGTTTGGTGCTAAATTTTTTGTTTTAATGTTTTTGTTAGAAGCTCTCAACTGACTACTCCTAGGGAGGCTCATTGATCAAAATTGAGCTAGCATCATTATGCTCTAGTGGTAATTACTGTGGCTTACTTTGACAATGGTGGCTGATCAGTGGAAGAAACGTCTACGTGCTGCCAGCACTGTTGACTATTCTCAGGAACCCCATGGATTGAAGAAGAAGAAGAAGAAGCAGGGATTAGCAAGATATAGTTTGAAGTTAAGATCCAATGTTTCTCTGGTCTGGGATGACAAAAAAAGGTGTGTTCTTGCCAAGAAGGAGCAAATTGGCATTTCATGGAGAGACTTGACTCCCTTTTTGGATTCTCTCTCCCACAATCATAGTATACTGGCTGATGTTTTTACTCTTCCTCACGAAATTTTTGAATTCGAAAATTTAAGTAAGGTCCTCTCGCACAAGGTAATTGTCTATGAAGTTGTGTATGGTAAATATACCGGAAGCTATGATTTTCCTTGTGTCTTACACTATGAAAATTGATATAGGTCTGGCAGGCAAACTTGTCAGAAGACGAGAGAGGATTTCTTGCGCAATTTTTGCCGGAAGGGTCAGAACCAGATGAAATTATCTGTAAATTGCTGGGGCAGGAAAATTTTCACTTCGGAAATCCTTTTGTTAAGTGGCAAGTCTTTCTTTACTAAACATCTCCGCATGACAACATTGCACATGTCTGAGAACAATATGTCAGATGTTCTTATGGAAACATTCAATTTTTTTTTTTACTTATTAGGAATTTGTACTTCAGGTTGCTGTGACTTCTATTGTTACTTCGGACAGTAGGAGTTGTGGTGGGCTCTTGATATTTTATTTTTTATCTGACGGTACTCGGGTTGGTCTTCTCATTTCAGGGAATTTTCAAATTTTGATGGGATATTGTTCCATTTTCTTAGTTTTCTATACATGTAAAAGAAGCTAGGAGATGTTTTTAATATAAATTGAGATTGTGCCGATAAAGATACTGATTTTAGCATTGTGTTCTTCGATGAGATTGGAAATTACAGTTATCCCACCAAAGAGCGATTGTTTTACGGATGTAAGAGAGGTCGTGAGGCACATGGAGAAGAAAAGATGAACTAAGGTTTCTTAGTGTCTATGGATGTAATTTGGTAGGACCATAATATGATACATTAGGTTGTAATACGATAAATCAACTCCTCAAAATAAAAGATCATTACAAGGGATTTTGAGGATCATAATACACGGATGTATCATCTGTAACTGTGCCATATCCTCATTTTGTATTAGATAGTGTAGAATACTTGATAATGTGAGCAGGACAGGTAGCCTGTGAGGACCAACAAGAGGAACCAAACACTTAAATTTTAACAGAACCTAATATGAAGTGCAATCGACCTACCACACATTGGCTGTTAATAATTCCCTACCATAGTCCTTAATTTTACCAAATTATTTTCAAGTTAGGAGTCTAGACTCTAGAGAAGCATAGGCTTTCTCTATTATGGAACAAGCATGTTCTTGTAATTGTTTTGGCGTTGAACTGTAGTTCTCTTAACCGTCTGAGATCTCCTTTTTACCTCCTTAGTTGTTGGGCTATTCTATCTGATCACATAACCTTCTAAAATATTTTTTTGTTACTACGGATTTTTGTTGACTTGGTGCTTAATCATGCACTTATTAACCTTGCATCTTACATCATTGTGCCAATTATCTGAAATAACATCTCTAAATCAACATCTCAAGTTGCAAAGAGGTTAGCACAGACTATTGGATTCATAGAGTGTTTTGTGTAGACATAGAGGGTTTTCTTTTCTTTTTTTGTTGTTTTCTGGGATGTAACCACAGCACTCCCTTAGTGCTGATTTTTCGATATCTATAATACCTTACCATTTCAGAAAAAAAAAAAAAAAGAGGTTAGCTCAGACTACCTTATGGCAAGTAGATCAGGATTTGAAGTTTATGGGTTCCTACAATGATCTCAAGTTAATAATTGGGTTAGTAAAATATTTGTAGATATTTTAATGAAAATTTTAATACATATACAAGGTTTGGGCAAAAGCTAATGGGTTCCCTGGAAGCCATATCTTAGCCTCTAGATTTGCCACTGTTTTCATGACCATCTGCACTAGCAGCCCCAGCTGCTACATAACTTTTCTGCGTAGCATCTAGTAGATAATCTTTTAACTCTTTCATTTTCATGTGCTTCATACTTTTGATTGGTGAGATTTTGACTATCGTTGAGCATTAAGGATGATTTGCTTTTAAAATACTTTTCTGTTTCTAGTTAAGGATAATCATTTTCAGCTGTTTACTATGCATGCTTAACTATGCATTTATCTGACTTGTGTGATTTGACCCCTTAAAGAGATGTTATGTGAATTTCATGTTTAAAAGTCTTTGGTATCTTTGCAGGGGTCAGATGATTTGTTCTGGTAGCTTTCACCCTGATAATGTTATGCGTCAGGAACATCTTTTCAAGGCTAACAAGAAGGCGTATTACATGGAATTACAAAATTACCATAATAAGTATGCAGTTTTCTTAACTGTCCTTTTTAACCTTATTTTCAGAACATTTTGCTGTTTGCATTACATTTTATTTCCCGTGGCAGTATGATTGAGAAGTTGCAGTTATGGAAGGAAAATGTGGAGAGCTGTAAAGACTCTGAGGAAGAATTGGTGGAGAGAATATGGAGGTGAGTTCTCTTTCATTGTCTTATATCATAGGTTTCTTTAGGATCTCAAAAAGCACTAGAAAATTTGCTTCCCAGCAATAATGAAGTAAAGGAAAGGAAAGGTAGTGAGACTTTTTTTATGCATATATTTATTTGAATGGGAGATGGAATTTAAAAAAGAGAAGAGAATTAACTTAAGATTGCAGAATATTTTATTGCTAGCTTTTTGAGTTTTGCTAAAATTTAGTTTTGAAGTTTCCACCTTCAGTGGAAAATGCAGTAAACGCGTAGTGTTATCCACACATCGGCTTGAATTGTGCCACTAATTTAGTGAAAAACAGCATGTGTTCTCTTGGTTTCTTTATGTCTTGCCTTCCCCCCTGTCTCCACTGTAAACTGAATATGTGTTTCCCACTGTCGACTATGTCTTAAAATAGTTCCATTTCCGAACCATACAGAGTCTGGTCAAGTTAAACTAAAGATTAAAAGCTCAGGTTCAAAAAAAATTCACGAAATGTTTGTGTGAAAATCCTCAAGAAGAAAAGAATTGAGTAGAGCGTAATTTATAATTATTTTGATGTCAAACGATTTCATTATTTACCTCGTAAGAAAAGTCAAATGATTTCATTTTTTACCTCGTAAGAAAAGTCGAATGTCTTTATTGCCCAATAGAGCATATAATTCTTCAAAATGATGAAAAGTTTGAAGAAAAATTTTATAAATAACTTGACTATAACGTCTTAAAACTTGTGTCCGCCATTGACTTTCTTGTTTACCAAACTCTAGGAATTTAGACAGTGTTTAGTTGGTGAGAATTCACCTCTTTTCTTCTTTCTTTTCACACTAAAAAGTCGATTCACTATTAATTTGCAAAGGAAATTTCCAGGTTAGGAGCCAAACCACTTCATGGATAAATCTGAAGACTTCTTTTCCTCTTTTTCCATGTCGTTTTCTTGTTGAGCCTGAAATCTAGGATAACCTTTTTATGACACCTGAATCCTCATCTCGGCATGACAAAGGATGTAGTAATGAACGCCTGAACATTTTGATGTTGGATGGGGATAGTCAGAGAGTGTATACTGACTTTTGCCTTGAGCACTGTCTTTCTGTATTGATCTCGATATATAAGAAAATTCAAGAAGAAAGAAAGAAGCACATGAAAAGAGATAAAGGATAACTCAGAAGAAATATTGAAATCGTTTTGACAATAAGTTATGCTAGAGTAGGAGTTTCATGCAAAGATACTTTTGGTTCTTTTTTCTTGGCATTGTTGTTCTTGAATTGAGTTTAACCTTTTTGGTTATCAATAAATCTGTTTGAATAAACATGAAAAGAATTTATTGCATGAAGAAGCAAAAGAGAAGATAGAATAAGCTTACACTGCGACTTCTTAAATTCTGGTTGTATGCTTGTGATTGTTATTATGGTAATTGCATCTTTCCCACTAGAAGGGAGCATGACAGACCCGCCTTTTTTGGTATTCAGAAAGGGCTTCACAGAAGGAACCTATGGCAGTTCACCTGATGGAGCTAAGGTGATTGGAAGGTCTAGGAAAGGAGAAAAGCTAAATAAGCGCAATATCCAACACAGTGATGGCGCCAAATACATGTCTTATATTAAGGTGGTTATGCTTTGGTTGGAACATCTTATGAATCTATTTAAAATTTTCCTATGATCTTGATTTTGTTTGTTTTCTCACCAAAAATTGGAGATCTCACATGTTGCAGCCATTATTCAGCAAGATGTTAGCCCAGCGATTTTGTCTCTTGAGTTCTTACATAGAATGCTTTTCATTTCAGTCCTTCATGTGTGGAAATTCTGTTGGGACTCGTTGATTATATGGAATTTTCTCGAGTTCCAATGGCTGATACTCTTTCTCCATCCTTCTTCCCCTGCTTTCTGCATCATATTTCAGGTCAGTCGAGAACACTATCAACGTGTTAAGAACAGCATGAAGCATAATAGTAATAGCATTCAGCCCAGGTCTCTGAGCAACGTCTTAGGCGATGTGGAAAATCTCCATGTACAGCCATTTGAATTTTATGAGGAAGAGGAACGTCAGAAGTTACATGACCACTGGTTAGTGCTGTGGAGCAAATCGTTTCTTCTAGTTTATCAATGTTTTCCACATTAGTTCATAGTGTGTGTTCGTACAGGCTGCATCTGGCAAACAGGGATGTCCCTGCTGGTTTTGCAAACTGGATACAGAGACGTTCACAGGGATTGCAAGTGAGAAGATCATTAGGTCAAGAAATGGAACAGAAACTGAAAGTCCAAATTAAGGTCTATCTTAGGAGTGCATCTTATATATCCAAGTTCCCAGAATCTCCTGAATTATCTGACAATTTCTTTTTTACTTGCTTTATCAGGGGGAAGAGGAAAAGATCCCCGATGGGATCGTTGCAGAACTAACTGATACTAAAGAAGGAGAAAAGAGAAGAAGCTCTGATGGGATCTTTGCTGAACTAACTGATAATAAAGAAGCAGAAGTTGCTCTCTCAATGGAAGTAGAGGTTTATACTTTTAGCTTTGTGTCTGAGGGTCATTGTGGTTTTTATCTCTTCACCTTTTGAGGAATCAGTTTTGAAGATTATATTCTTCTGAATGGTTTTCTTGTTTTTTCTAATGGAAGTTCCAGATAGTCTATCTTAGTTGTCTAATTGTTAAATTGTCTAAGTTTGCTCTAGGTTGATCAGCAAGAGGGCAACGAAAAATCTGATGGGTTGATTGAGAAGCAGATGGAAAGCGAGATAGTAAATAATGAGCTTTCTCTACACTCGGAGGTCAGTTATAATATTAAAAAACCAAATGTATAGAGGTGAAAAGTCTTCACCTACATTCTTATAATTTGTTTATTTGAAAGGGAAGATGGTCTCGTTGTCTCATTGTTAAATTGTTTAAGTGTGCTCTAGGTTGATCAGCATGAGAGCAACGAAAAATCTGATGGGTTGGTCGAGAAGCAAATGGAATGCAAGATAGTAAATAATGAGCTTCCTCTACAGCAGGAGGTCAGTTTTACTAATAGAAAATCAATTTTATAGTGAAAAGTCTTCACCTACATTCTTTCAATTCGTGTTTGTCAAAGGGAAGATGGTCTCCTTGTCTAATTGTTAAATTGTCCGAGTTTGCTCTAGGTTGATCAGCACGAGAGCAGCGAAAAATCTGATGGGTTGATTGAAAAGCAAATGGAAAGCGAGATAGTAAATACTGAGCTTTTTCTACACTCGGAGGTCAGTTATACTGATCGAAAAACAATTGTATAGAGGCGAAAAGTCTTCACCTATATTCTTACAATTCATGTATGTCCAAGGGAAGATGGTCTTCTTGTCTGATTTAAACATTTTCCAAGTTTGCTTTAGGTTGATCAGCATGAGGCCAATGAAGAATCTGATGGGTTGATCAAGAAGCAAATGGAAAGAGAAGTAGTAAATGATGAGCTTCCTCTACAGCCAGAGGTCAGTTATACTAACAGAAAAATATTGACTATTGAGGCGAAAAGGATTCACCTAAATTCTTACCAATTTGTGTATTGCCAAAGGGAAGATAGTCTTCTTAAAAACACAGGCCCTGTCTCGTTAAATACAAATAAATGAGTAGTAGAATATTCAGTTACGAGCGTTTAGTTGAACCATGATTTTCCTGAGAAGGAATCTGTTAGTTTTCCTATGTGCTTGATAAGATTCAAATAAAACTCTTTGGGTTATTTGATGGTCAGGATCAAGAGGGAGGAGAGTCTGCAAGCTTATGCGATAAACACTCCTCTGATAGCACAGCTAACACTGATTATGATGATGAATCCCTCCCTGTCTCACTCAGTCAGCATCTTGATCATGTTTCACTTGTTGAGAGCAATCAGTTAGACCACTTTAAGATGGACTCTAACGAGAACCATATAATCCAGCAAGCAGATGAAGTTTCTCCAACTCTATCAGAGTATCCCGAGGAAGGGTTGAACAATGTGGATGGTCCTGTTGATCAGGGGGGTCCTCTTGCTTCTACCAGTGATGGTTGGCCAGCAGTTAGCATAGCTACTTCTTATGGACGTGCCACTCCCATGAGTCATGAATATTCTTCTGTTGAGGAGTTGTCACTTGGGCATCCTCGAGTTACTGATGAGCCAGCGGCTAATCTTATTAATCTGGGAGCTGTCCGTACAGAAAAGGATGCTGGGAGGGATATGTTGCCCAGAGAACACAGTGATGTTTCTCTTTTTGGTTCATACCCTCAGAACAGGAATGAAATATTTCAACCATTTTTTAAAGGCCCAGATAGTTTATCTTACAATCATGAGCATAGACAGCCTCCACTGGTGTACCAACCATCAAGCAATCTGATCGTGGAGCCAGGTCAATATTCTGGTCATTTAAGAGAGCAGCTTCATGCGCAGTTACCATTGGAGCTAAGGCACAAGGGACTGAATGATCTCCTCATGCATCAGAACTTTCAGGAGAATCTATACCCAGATGGAGGTCGATACTCTTTCCCTAGGCATGAGCAGTTGAATGTTGGCATACAAGATTGGGCTGTCAATTCTGTTCATGTATCAGCACCGTCTCAAACTCATTTAAGCAGTGGAGACTTGTTAAGTCAGAATTGGTTCTCTGGAGAGAATCATGCCCGTGGGGCCTGGTCTACTTTGGAAGGTATTGGTGGTCCATCTCAGAGCATTGGAAGTGTAAACAACTCAGATCAGAGCTTGTACAGTGTTTTATCTGAATGTAACACACTGCATCAGAGTGGCTCTTATGATCTATCAGGATCAAGAGAACGGTTGATCCCTTCAAGGAACTATGGTGAGATGGGTGTGGGAGTTACCACAACGAGCAATGCCTCGCTGCAACCAGCTAAACCCCTTAGTTACATGAGTAGCCAGGAAAGTCCTGGAGTCCTTAAACCCAATGGTCTCGGATGGGTGAGCATGTCTACTCAGAATCCTGGGCTGCAGGATCCGATGGGTAAACCATTCTTGAGGTCATGGAATCCATAGGGATGTTGCGTTGCACAATGATACGTGGCTCCAAGAGTCTGCAGGACAAAAGTTGATGTAAACTTGTACACCATGAGATGCAGCCAGATTTTATTGCAATTGTTTTGAGGTGAGGCTGCTGCAAGGCTTTTCTTGACTATGTCAAGCCTCAATAGGCATTTTGTAGATACATACATTAGACAAATCTAATGTCTGTGTATATACTAGATATATAGGGAGATTGGTTTAGTTATGGAGATCCAATGGTTCTTTAACTAGATATTTAGCTAATATAGTCTTTGTCGTATTTTTCATTTTTTTCTTTGTTGGTAAAATAAAATCTCCCATATTTTGTTCAATGCCTTCCTTTCAGTACAAACTAAATTGTTAAAAAATTCTTCTTACAACATTACCTACACCTAACGGCAGAAATGAGGTTTTACGCTATGTACTTTAGGCATTATGTTGTTTTATTTTAATACGGAAATTGTACTATCACTACCAGCTTAATGTGGTAACCGTCGTGATTCGCTCATTAATGTTTTCTCTGGATGCATTTGGCTAAATTCAAATTAACGAGACGAGAGGGTTGTATATTGTTTTAAAAACATTTTACTTCATTTAGAGTGATTTATCGTGGATTCGTTGGAGCGCAAAGGTCTAGGTAGAATTTAGGAGTTCATCATAAGGGGAAAATATTGGCAATGCTCAGTAACACTTAAAGTTAGTAAATTGGCATATTAATATTCCTCATTCTCACTTTTCTCACACTTCATATGCGTTTTTAATAAATAAAAAAGGAAAACTAAATTAGAAATGAGTAACCCACACCACTAGGGGTGTTCATGGTTCGATTTGTGTCGTTTTTTTCGGAAAAAGAAATCAAATCATGTAAGTCGGTTTTTCAAATATTAGAACTAATACAAACCAACTAAGTCGATTTTTTATTGATTCGGTTTTTATCGGTTTTTTTATTTTTTTGGGTTATTTATCGATTTTTTCTTAAATATGGACATACTAAACGCATATTCCTGCGACTACATTTTCAGCATAACACTATGAAATCAATTGCTCTTTGAGAAATTTATCATTTACCAAGATATATTGATGATAATTGAATAAAATAGTGGTGAATAATTTAAGCACTCAATTAAAAATCAGTTATTTTTAGCATGAAGTAATTTTTTTTATACGTAGCGAAAGAAAATTGCCAATCAAATTAGAATGTAAATGCAAAGAATTGGATTATTAAATAGCAAAGAACTAGACTAAAAATATAAATGACTAATTATACCATAAAATTTTAGAAACTTTACATAAAAAACATATACTTAAATAGTTACTTTTATAGTCGGTTTGGTTCGGTTTTTTTGTTTATTTTTTTTACTGAAACTAAAACCAAATTAAATTTGATCGATTTTTAAAATTCAAAATCAAAACTAAATCAAATATAAAATATACGGATTTTTTAATCACTTAGGTTCGATTTTTCGAATTTTTAGGAACATCATGTGCACCACAACTAAATGAGAGATTGGAAGGAATGTCATGGCCCGTGTCAACTAAAGGCCTACCGAGGCACTGTAGGCTCTTGCAGTTTGAGGAGGCTGAAGGGCGCTTCTTCATTACATATTTTACCTCATTTCGTCGGTTGACTGATTCCTACCGTTACAACTTTTCTTTTTATTTCTTTGTTTGGGTCGCCTTAAATGTCACTTACTACACTTTTAACAAAAACACCCATTGGATAGAGCATTGCCCTTGTTCCTGTCTTTGGAATCTTTGTGCCCTGGGAAGACGGAGGAAATAGAATGGAGAAGAAGAAAGAGGTGATCCGTTTGGAGCGCGAGTCTGTTATTCCTGTCCTCAAACCCAGGCTCATCATGGCCCTCGCCGACCTTATAGGTTAAAAATTGGATGCTCCTTACTCTTTCTCTACTCACTTGTTCCCTCTCTTTTTTGTGTTTTCTGAAACAATTTTTCTCCTCTAATTTGATGGAATAATATCTCTGATATTTTCAGTTTCAGTTACTTCTGTTGGAAAAAGCTACCAAATTTGTCTAGCACAACTCTGCTATAAACCGAGGAGACTTTTAAAGCAAACAATAGAACTTCCTATACTATACCATAGAATATGGCAGTGTAAGGAAACAATGCTTCTTTCTCCAAGAGGAGATCTTTGAAGCAAATAATACAACTTTCTACGCTAGACTCTATAGGGAACGGCAGTCTACTTTTTTTTTCTCCTAAATGTCAAGCAATTATTGCGTAACATGAATTTAAACCTAAAATGCTACTAACTTTTACACGATCTCATAGTTTTGGTGAGTTTTAGCTTTTTTCGTGTAAACAGCGACCCCCTTAATGGTAGTTAAAGTTTTTTAATTTTGCAAAATTTAATGCTGTTTACTGAGGCACTCTAATTGTATTGTGGCAAAGCAGACAATTTGACCTTGATTATTTTCCCAGATTAATTAGATTTACTGTTGTGTGAATTAGATTATTTTCCAAGGTTTACCATCTGACTTATCTCAATTGCGAGTTTTATCATTAAATACTTTCTTAGAGTAAGTCACTTCCACTCAGTTCAGAAGTTCACAATCTCTTGAATTTAAGAAATTAGATGCTTAATAGAGATTTCATTTTTGCAACTCCACCTCGATCAATAACTAGTTGGAGTTGGTTATGTGAATTCTGATTATCATTCTGCTCCACTGGCTTGTTTCATTCCACTCAATAAATTGTCTTTTAGGACAAATAAGGGTTTCTCTACAGCCGGGAATTGTCTAAATCTTACACTTCTCCTTACACGGTCACTCGAGCATATAAACACTAACCGAAATAGAAAGGCTTCCATCTTTTCATCAAGTCCTCATGGATTTCAAGAAATTGTAAGCTTTTGAAGCGACTTCCCTCTATGTAATTTTTTGGATGGATAAGTAACAGTATTACTCACAGTAAAAACAATGCAGTAAATTAGTGCTGGACATTTTAAAAGGAGGGGAGACCCAGTTCAAAAGAAGGGGGACCCTGTACACCTTCCATGTGAATTTTACGGAGATACTTGATGGTCATGGATCAAAATCCCCAGAAGGTTTCAAAGCCCTTCCTTCACTGATAAGCTTTGACGTGTTATATGTTTAGAATTTTTAATAGAAACAAGTTTTTCCTTCTGGATATACGTAAAGCATGACTGCGTCTTTGCAGCTCATTTCCACTCTTTTCTTTTTCTTTCAAAAAATCTACTTTTCTTTTCTTGAGACTGTAAAATGCTGCATGAATCTCTGTGCTTCTAGTCTCTTTAGTGCTTTTTTATGATTGGTTATTTAAGTAAGTCTTTTTGAGGTTCTAAAGATCCGACCCTCCTCCTTGCCCAGAACATAGTTCTGACCGGGCTGAATTTCTGAAGCTTTGCAAGAGGGTTGAGTACACAATTCATGCTTGGTATCTTCTACAATTTGAGGATCTCATGGTAATATAATCGTATGCTACTTTTTATTTGATGATCAGACATACTTTCTCATCAGTTTGCTGCAAATGAATATAATATGCTGATGTTGATATTTAATACTTCTCTGATTGCAGCAATTATACTCTTTGTTTGATCCTGTGAACGGGGCTAAAAAATTGGAACAGCAGAAGTTATCTCCAGAAGAGATTGACATTCTTGAACAGAATTTCTTGACATATTTGTTTCAGGTAAAAAAGCTGCAGCTTCATCTAAAGTTTGTTTTCCTCTGGTAACTGAGCCAGCTGTATGGGTTTAGATTCATTTTATAACATGCAAGCCCTAGTTTCCTACCCAGTATACTTATTAAAAAAATATGTATAACATGCAAGCCCAAGTTGCCTACTCAACTAAGTTGCTCCGACATGGCAGTTTCGGTGCCGCACCCTTGTCGATACGACCTAGTATTGGTGTGATACCAGATCTAGTCAAATAATTTTGGGTACTTTGACCACGACGGGTGGAAAATTCGAGCCGAGAAACAATTTGATTCCGAAATCAGAACCAAAACTAGGGTAAATTTGAATAAAATAGCATACCTTATCTAGGAAATCAATCCTTTCTTATCTAAAACTTGAGAATAAAAAAGAACTCCACACTTCACAAGCTATACGTTAGTATTCCACAAAATTTCTCATAATTTAGAGATGTTTTTATATTTTTGAATTATTTTTAGCAGGATCCCTGCACCCATATCCGCACTAGGATCCGTATCCTTGAACCTTAAAATTTACATAATCGAAGTATCTGAGCAACTTAACTACTCAATATACTTCTGGAGACTTGAGTTTCATCCCTTGGCCCAAGTTGCTTACTAAATTTGACTGATCTAAAAAGTTCAAATAAGAGAAAGTCGGAAACGTGGAAGGTGGTGAAGGCTAAGCCTTCATCTCAAGAACACACCACTAGCTCTGACAGTAGGGCAAGTCCGCCGCCCATCTCATTCTTTCTGACTCCCCAGCCGCATTTGCCCAAGTGGACTTTGAGCACCCGTGTTGGACCTTTCAGTAACACCATCAGCTGCTATATTGTATTGTATCCGCATATCTTTAGTTGTTCCTGTTTAAATTTAATAAAAAATCCAATCTCATATGTGTCTTCTATGTGTGCATATTTATAGCTTGCAGTTGCTTATATGAAGATCTCTCTCTATATTTGTGTATATGTGTACTAATGGCTCAACAATTTACCCTGAAAAAGAAGATAGTTAGAATACTTTCGATCTACAACTCTTGTATGAGGGCCCTGACATTTATGTACCTTCAAAAGAAAATCCCCTGTGGAGGTGAAAACATGCTATCCTCTATTCCCTGAGCCTAGGAAATAAAAATATAACAAAAGATAGAATCCTGCATCAATTATTAAGTGTAAGATCCACTGAAACGGAAGAAAATTCTATTGGATTAAATTGAGAGGAAAAACTACTCCTTCCGTCCCATTTTATGTGATGTTGTTTAGCTGCTCACAAAAAATAAGAAAGAAAGAAAGCTTTTGGAACCTGTGGTCTAAACAAGTCATAGATATTTTGTGGCTGTAGATTATCTCATTAAGGGTAAAATGAAAAGTTTATTTTTATTTTTATTTATAATAAGGAATAATTCTTTTTGGGATATACTAAAAAGGAAAGTGTATCACATAAATTGGGACATGGGGATAATTGTTTTTTTCTCAGGGGAGGGAGACAACCAGTGACATGAAAGGTAAGGGGTTGAGGTTTTTGTCTTCAGGGAGTGGGAGTTACTTCGTCCTTCATTTTCCTGTTTTTTTTTTCTCTTTTACTTTGTTTTTTCTAACACATGCTTCCCATTTTTAATCATAAGGAGTAGCCTTACAATAAGAAAATTTCGCATATTTATGCTGTTTTGTTGCAAAACCGAAATGGAAGGGGATATTTCTTTATTTTCAAGCATGGGGAACGGCTATATATTATTCATTTATCTCTAAAGTCGTTTCCATTATTTTGCTCTGCATTATCATGCTATTGAGGCCAAGCCTGTAATGGATTTTAAACTTGCACCAAACTCTAAGTGCAGTGAATTCTTAATGCTTTTCCACATCTAGCTGGAGGATTAAGGGAAATGAGTATGGCATTTGTGTTCTGGCACCCTTATTCCATTCTCCACTTTCTATCATCATTTCTCTTATGCTGGTGCAGATTATGAACAAAAGCAATTTTAAAATAGCTAGTGATGAAGAGATTGATGTTGCACGTTCAGGACAGTATCTTCTTAATCTTCCAATCACTGTTGATGAATCTAAGGTTCTTATCCAGCTGCTTTCGCATATAATTTGGTTTCGACAATTATTGGCTCTCTTGATAGTTCCATTTTGTCATTTCGCTATTGGATTCACTCTACCTTTTCCTGGATGCAGCTTGACAAAAAACTTTTAGAGAAGTATTTTGCAGAGCATCCTCATGAGGACCTTCCAGAGTTTGCTGACAAGGTATATCTCTTAGTGTAGCTTCAAGTTACAATTTGAAATGAGGCCTTTACCTTTGCTGGAACGTTTGGTATGAAGTTAATGGCTCCCAGATGCTAGGTCGACAAGTGTAGCTTCTGGTTGTATTTATGAAATTTTCACCAAATTGAATATTTCCCAATCTGCTTTTTGGTGGTGCCTTGCATTGTTTGGGGTTCAAGAATGCGACTTGAATCCTTGATATCCACATATGGTGTCCATTTATTTCCCTATCTCATTGTTGCTTTGCAGCAAGTATGATTGGCTGTTTAAAGTGAATCTTGAAGTAACCACTGTCCCTATACAACATTAGCTCTTAGGTGTCAGGATGTCCATTACTGCCCGTGATTTTGACAAGAAGGAATTTGCCCTCCAATAAAACAAAAGCAAAAGTATGTGATCATTTATTACGAGGAACTTTATAGTTATATTGTGCTTACTGGTCCCTTCTTTTTCTTTGATGAAAGATATTTTTTTGCGCCCGTGGATTACAAAAAGTGTGTTATGACTGAGCACAAACTGGAATCTTTATCCTCTCATCTTCTTGCTAGTTTTCAATAGATTAATCATCGTTTAGAGGGAGACCTAAGAAGTATTGGGGAGAGGTGATCAGGCAGACATGGTACGTGTGCAAATTTCCGAGGACATGGCCCTTGATAGGAAGGCATGGAGGACAAACATTAGAGTTGTAGGATAGGGGTAGTGGTGCTTCCCTTCCTGCATTCTGGGGGTGTGGCGGGGTTGGATTAGAGTTGATCTTAGATGCCTTGTAGTTTATTGTTGAACCCACAACATTCTCGATATCTGTCTTAGATGCCTTAATCTCTGGTTACTGTTATTGCATGTCGTTCATCTTTTGATTTTCTATTTTTTATGCTTCTATTACTACAATAGTTTTTTACTGGAATTACAAATGAATTCTCTTCTCTTTCCTTTCTTGTTTTCCATGCTTTCTTTTATTCCCGTCGTTCTGAGCCGAGGGTCTATCGGAAACAGCCTCTCTGCCCTTCCGGGGCAGGGGTAAGGTCTGCGTACACATTACCCTCCCCAGACACCACTATGTGGGATTTTTACTGGGTAGTTGTTGTTGTAATCATCGTTTAAGGTCTGCTCCTCAGACCTGTAATAGTGCACACAAGCTTAACAAAGGTAAAAAGAGTGACTTGTGCACGTGTTGTCACTTATATCTCTTTGAACCTGCAAATATTATTATGGATGTATTATATTGTATTTGAGCTGTTCAACTTATATGGTATATCAATGTTTTACCTTAGAAACTTATTAAGTATATCAATGTGTAATATGAACATATATTTCTCGAGCAAAAAGGATGAGAGTCAAGAGTTTGATCATACCACTGAATCTCTATACACATACCTTTTCTTTCCAGTACGTAATTTTTCGACGCGGCATTGGAATTGATACAACTACTGATTACTTTTTCATGGAAAAAATGGATATGATTATTGGACGCACTTGGGCATGGATTCTGAGAAAAACAAGGTAAGTGGCTTTTAGATACTTTAGTATAGTAAACCTGTTTACTGTTTGCATTGTACTCGAACTGAAGTTCCTATAACTTTCTGAACCCTTCTGGTGAAAATGTGAAGATAGAATTCTAAACTTCATCTCCACTTTGCCTCTGTTTTGGCCTTTTGGGCCTCTTTTCAATGTTTTAGTTGAATGCATTACGTCTTAGCATTCTTAGGTTCTTATGCTGCCAGGATTGATAGATTGTTTTCGAGGAGATCAAGTTCACGACGCAAAAAGGTTCCGAAAAAAGATGATGAGTTCAACAGTGAAGCAGCAGATCATGACTTATATGTTGAACGTATCCGCATTGAAAATATGGAACTCAGGTCTGTTAAGTGTCTCTTTGCTGTTCTGTATTAGTGTATTTCTATTCTTTGCTTTAGCTGATATGCTGCTCTATGAAGTTTAGGAGGCACATTTGTGTCTTGTGAATCTTCTACGTATAACTTTCATATTAACCCCAGACTGATATATTTACAGCATGGGATGAATTACGTCATGCATTGTGGAGATGATCCAATTGTCTTGTAGGATTTGGCATTAAGGTTTTAATGGCTCTCATCTGTTCATTCAGTTATACTCGGATTGTTGCAAATGGACCTATTTTTCTGTATGCAAATTATTTGACTCATGCATAAAGTATTAACAACTGGAATCTGTATGAGATGGACAGTCCATAACTATAAAAGTTTGCCATTATTCTTCTTCATGAGTGTTTTTGGTCTTTGGTTAAAAGGCAGTTAAGCATTGTGGTGTCTTATAGTTATCTCTGCCGCAGATTGTGTGCATCTGTCTGGCTAGTTGGACCTAGTGTAGCAATGAGCTATTCTGGTTTTTGCACTGACCTTTGTCCTTTTAACCAAACATTTCTTCGTAGTGCCAGGAGTAATCAATTTTCCTTGAATCAAGTGAAATAGTGTAGAGTCCAGGATCAGATTGATAGTTGGCCAGGGACTGCCTATCAAAATAGTAAGGACCACTTATTACTGACATAGATAATGGCTCCGCCCTTTATGATCTCTACCAATGGAGTGACGAATTGGATAACCTATTCTATCCGATGTTTACGACTTAAACATGGGATATAACAACCAAGAGCAAGGCACCTAAGCACACAGGAGGATGTACAGCATATGTTACGGGTTCGGCAGAACCCAGTAGCTTTGGCACATATGCTGCATATGTATTGAGAAATCCACTAAATATGTACACATAATAAACTGCAAACTCGATAGCATAAATGGGTTGTGGGTTCTGTGGCAAGCAACGGGTCACCAGAACCCATAAATTTCCTAGATCCGCCTTTGTCCAAGCGTATACTTAAAGGATGTGGTTGAATAACCGACGACATTATAAGCCTTCTCAAAACCATGGATAATCAGCCAAAATCTTGTCTAACACTCCGTTCTCGTGTTAATATCCAAAAGGTGAATACATGTTTGGGGGGGGGGGTAGGATATACAATCTTACCTCCTTAAGGACAGGCCCAACAGTTTACATCTGCACAAACTTCCAAAGTTTATAACTAGACTAATGCAAGCTAATTTTATGTGAGAAATTGACATGACCAATTCTCTTCTACTCTGTAGCTTCCAAAAAAATACATCTTCGTTTTGTCTTGCTAAAGTATAGAAAGTTTGAGAGTACTATTGTCATGTACAAGGATTGAAATAAAATTAACCATTACAAGCTGTATATAACAAAACTGTATAGTTTTTGCCTTTCTTTGGCTTGTCTGCTTCTGAAAGCTAGGATTTGCAGTTTATGAAGTGGTAGAGATAAGTAGAGGAAAAAATGGCTGAGCACAGGCTTACCAAAGATTGGCTCTGATATGATATGAGAGAATTTGAGCATCCAACCCAAAGTCTTGAGGCATTTGGTGGAATAACTCAGGATAATTATAAGCCCCATGGTAGGTCCATTTAGAAATCCTTGCAATAGTAATGTGGGACTTGTTCAAGACCATGAGACCTAGTCAATATTAGGGCCAATAAAGGAGTTATTCAGCATTCGTCTGTTTGATAGTGCACTTCTGATCTAGTCAATTGCTTTCCCCTCTTTTCTCTATTGCCTTCGAAATATAGAAATCCCTCACCTTTCATTATAGATGCCAGAAATCTTCATCAAATAACCATCTTAGTAATCTCTTTACCAGTAAAATACTTGAAGACATCTGAAAATATCTTCTCTTATCAATACTCTCCCTCCAGTTTGATCAATGTATGCCTAGTTGTAGCAACAATTGTTGAGTAAACCCCTGTCAAAGTATTTATTAGTCATTAGATGCATTCATGTATTTCCCTTCCATTTCTACTATTCATTTACCTTAATTTCAGAGTTGATATGCCCGAATGAAATTGGAAGAATTTGAGTAATGAGTAATCACATCCATGCATGGCGTGTAGTGGGTTTGGCTCTTAGAGCAAGAAAATTAGTGGTCTAATGTACCTGATTACTTGTCTGAACTGCTAGAAGCGGATGACCAGTTGTTGGATTCACCACTGTCAGCCAGTCGAGTGACATTAATATATATGATTTAATACCACTAGCATTAACAAATTTTGCTGCCTGCTATGAGTTCCTGATGCTTATTACCAACTTATAATTTTTTTTTTCTATTGTCTGAATCCAGTTTACGTAATCTGCTGAGCAAGATATCAATTCAAGAACCTACTTTTGACAGGATAATTGTTGTCTACAGGTATGACTTTGCTTTCTTTGTGGAAATTATCTATAAATATGAAGTTCTTGGTTGAAGCCCATTTTCTTTCACAAAAAGGCTCATGTTTATCAGATGGCTAAGCTGTTGAATAATAAGTTTTTTGGTCCCTTGTTCCTTTATCATTCACTTGTTGCACACTGCGTGTTGTTTGAATAATGGATTCAAGTGGTAATTTTGCAGACGAGCTGGTACCTCATCAAAATCTGATCGAGGAATTTATGTGAAGCATTTCAGGCACATCCCAATGGCTGACCTGGAAATTGTCCTTGTATGATTTTTGATTTCCAATTGCTTTCTTTCAAGCCTGTATTTTGTGTACCTTTCCTCTGGGAGGCTGAGTTTCTTATAAACTGTTACATCCTGAAGTTATTATTGTATTTGTTTGTACCTTTCAACTAGGAGGATTGAGCTTCTTATAAACTGTTACATCTTGATGCTATCTTTCTCTTTCTTTTTTAGCCAGAGAAAAAGAATCCCAGTTTAACTCCAATGGATTGGGTCAAATTCCTTGTGTCTGCAATAGTTGGTCTGGTTAGTTACTTTAAACCACTTAGAATTTGACTACTTGACCATTATTGTCCTATCAGATTTTTTTTTTGAACTGAGGTACTCTTTCATTCTTCCAGGTAGCTGTTGTGGGTTCGCTTGAATTGCCTAAAGCTGATATCTGGGTCATATTTGCTGTTCTCTCCACGGTGATAGGCTATTGTGCAAAGACATACTTCACGTTGAGTACCTGTTGATTTCAGTATTATCTGCATCAATTTTTTAAAAGAAAACAAAGAATTATCTGTACCATTGCTGGTATATCGTTTTTTCCTTAGTTGCTGACTTTTCAGCACTTCAAATCTGTCTTCACTTGTCTTTTGTTCATTTAAGGGACATAAGCATCATGGACTTAGTTGTGTAGTCTTCCCACATTTGTAATGTTCATTCTCTTTTTGATCAGAGTTCCCTAAATTGTGCATTTTGTCATACTGAGGCACATGTTTTATACGATGAATGGCTCAGATGATCGCTAAGAACATAGCAAATCACTAAGAGCATCCTCAAGCTGGTGTGTCGCTGAAGCTGATTCATTAGTTTGCCTGCAGGTTTCAACAAAATATGGCTACATATCAGAACTTGATTACCCAGTCAATGTATGATAAACAACTAGATAGTGGAAGGGGTACTCTTCTCCATTTGTGCGATGATGTGATTCAGCAAGAAGTATGTTGCTTCCGTCTTCTTTCTCCCTTCGATTGCTTTTTCATTCTATCATGAATTTCTTGTTATTTTATTACCACCTCCTTCCCCAGGAAAATAAAGGACTATAAAACTGAAAATAAGTTTTTCTTTTTCATTTCTGATGGTGATCGGGATTTATATGATAGACTAATGATACAATTATGAAGTTGAAGAAATAGAAAAAAAAGATATTTGTGATGCTGGTGTGCCATTACAGGAAATTTAGAAATGTTTACATATACTTTCAGGGTTCCCACTTTTAATAAATATTATTGCTTGGTTATTTGGAGACTGCATTTCGTTACTGAATGTAGCTACTGATTGTCTGATTCTGATACTCACAATGTTCTCAAGTAGTTGAACAAGTTACAGCTGGTGCTTATGGTGTCCATGTCAAATTTGCAGGTAAAGGAAGTTATTATTTCATTTTTCATTTTGATGGAACAGGGTAAAGCTACTTTGCAGGTATATGACACCTGTATCTCTCTCTGCATGTTTGGCATTCATAAGAGTCTTAGCTGGTGCTTTTCTTTGATGCATGCTACCATAGTGTCCCTCGATTACTGTGTTACTAAGATAATCTTCCATTATTCTGCGGATTGTATAGGATCTTGATCTGCGGTGCGAGGAGTTACTAAAAGAAGAGTTCGGTGTAAGCTGTAATTTTGATGTAGATGATGCTGTTCAGAAACTAGATAAATTAGGCATTGTTGCTCGGGTAAGAATGATCCTCTGTCTTAGCCTATTGCTTTTTTGTTCTTTTCCTTGACCTAGTAAATATCTTTTCTTGTAAACTGGTCTTGCTGCCAGATATTTAGATATAGGCAGGGAAGACACAAATAAATAAATAAATAAATATATATATATATATATATATATATATATATATATATATATATATATATATATAAACCACTGGAAAGGAGTTTATGGATCTCTGGATTTAGACGAGGCTAAACTCTGCCAAGCCATTTGTTTCTTATTGCTTGTTCATTTTGTTGCTGACTAGATGATCCTTACCACACACCATCTATATACATTCTAAAAGAAAGTTAAGCGCTTTTAAATGGTCCATGTTTTAAGCGTCATCCTTTGGAATGGCAAGATTGAGCTATTAAGACCCCCATCTACAACAGCTACCCAGTATAATCCCACAGGGTGGGGTCTGGGGAGGGTAATATGTACGCAGGCCTTACCCCTACCCGATAGGGCAGAGAGGCTGTTTCCAATCGACCCTCGGCGAAAGATCGAGAAAAGGAGAAAAACAAAACAAAAGGAAAAGCATTAGTGACTCCAGAATAAACCACAAAAAAAGACTGACATATAAAAGGGAAAAGTAAACAAAGCAACAACATGAACAAAAGGCATTAGTAATTCTAGGAGTACTCACAGAGATATTAACCTATCGGGAACCCTCCCCCGACCCATCCCTATCCCGCGAAATAATAGAAGCCCCTAACCTACAACCTTGATACTAGACCTCCAGACATTCCTATCAAGAGTCATGTTCGCAGAAATCTGCATAACGGTCATGTCCCGCCTAATCAGCTCCTCCCAATACCTCTAGGGCTCCCTCTGCCACGACTCGCGCCAACTATCGACAGCCGCTCGCAACTCCTCACCGGTGCATCGGGGCTTCTCCTCCGCACATGCCCGAACCACCTGAGTCTCGCTTCTCGCAGCTTCTCATCCATTGGGGTAAGACCCCCATCTAGAAAAGAAAAAAAAAAGGGATCTTTCCAGGAATCTTTAAGTTACTCCAGCTTTTAAACCACTAATTTACGAGTAGTCTGAAAACTTGAGAGATATTCCTTTTGGTCATTAGAAGCATTAAACCAAGAGGTCATTTTCCACAGGTAGGTAGAAGAAGAGAAACTAATACTTAGCCTTCTTTTACAATTACCGGGTTGAAACAATTCAGTTAGTTTCTAGCACATGAGCATTCTCTATTGATATCTGGAAAGCCCTCTCTTTTCCAATACGAAAGTGATATTGTACAGCATCAACATTGATCGGAGTATGCCTGCATGATGCATCCAAGAAAATGTGAAAGATTAACTACGTTGAACAGGATGTAAAATAACCTTTTACACATATTTAGATTTTTGGAGGAAGAGGTTTTATAGATCTATTGGGGCGTTAAGCACAAAGCGCAAACAAACATGGCTTTAGCAAAGAATGGGCTAAAGCCATAAGTAAATTAGTACAAGAATTAGTCAATTCACAAAGAATTACTAATATTAGCCAATTAACTATTTGCAGCTCAAATTTTTGCTTTCTTTTGAGTGGTGTTGGAATAGATTGGGTACATCTTAAGGAGTTTGAATCTCAATTTTGGGATGATTTGGTGGTTTATATTGAAAATTCGAAATAGAAGACGAATATAAAAAAAATGATATGTGTATTAGTTGTGTATCACATGTATATTCATGCATACTTGTGCGAGAGATACATGCGTCATACATGTTTGATTCATGTGTCGCAGAAGAATTTTTTAAACTCGATTTTAATTTCGAATTTTGATATCAAACCATTCCAAATCACTTCCAATTTTGCTCAAATTTGTATATTGCTTCATATATATGTCTTCAACGAATTCCAATCATACCCATTAAAAAAATTTCTTTTTTATCTGATTTTTAAATATTGTATATCATTGGTAATGTATTTTAACTCCAAACTAGTCTAATTCACCTTCAAACTTCGTCAAATTTTGTATATTGCATCATCTGTTTGTTTTCAACGAATCGCAACAATGCCCACCATTGAAAAATATCTTGTTTTGACTATGTTTTTTGAATGTTATATTTTATTGGTAATTTTTTGTCTTCTTTGATAGCATGACTAAAATGTTAGTTTAAATAGTGTCTTTTTTGGACATTTCTGTAAGATACCCATTTGTTGTAATAGATATCTAATTCTGCGTTCCTAATCACCCAAGAAAAGCCATCATTCATAATGTTTCGTTTACAATTAGTAAAATGTGCAATAAAATGTTTTTCAAGGAAATAACTTATCACCAAAAACCGGAAAAATTTACCTAGTCACTTGTGTACGGAAATAATTTTCTTCACAACTATCTCAACTCTTTAACTTCATATATCATTGCTCTTACTGACATTTAGATATTATTTTAAATTTTAATACTAAAAAAGCTCATAAAAGTACTATCTGGTTTGCTAACATTACAATCACCAACCAAACACTAGAATATTTGTCTGAAATGACTTATTTTTTGGAAAATGTCTTCCGTACTAAATGCTACTTCTCATTTTTTTAAGAAATACATTATAAAAAGCATAGACAAGCGAGGTGACTTAAGTTTAACCAAATTCATTGATAAGATTAGAAGACGCAAGTCTAAACTTTTTATGGAAATATAAATAAATAATCTTTTTCTCAACTTGGAGAATAATCAAGTTATTGTACTATAGGGGAAGGTGCACAGCCAATATTCGTACCTCGTTAAGTAGTAAGATAAGTCCCTTTCTTGTTGGCTATCGAAGCCTATTTCTACCTTATCTGCACCCTTTCTTGTTGGTTATTGAAGTCTATTTCTACCTTATCTGCACCCTGAATTGATTATTTCTATGTTTTTCTTGCCTCTAATATATTCTGTTCCCAATTAAGGATACGATTGGAAGGTACTATTGTGTTGGTCTCAAGCGGGCAAATGAGATAATTGGGACCACTACGGAAGAGCTTGTCCTCAAAGCAAAGCAGGGTGCCACTTCTCCTTGATGTTATGTGTCAGATGATTAGCTTCTCATCTTTGTTTCTCTTCTTTTATGCTTGTAAGAAAAATTTGGAAACGACACAGGGGGGGTGTTGGCATGCATATTTTATTCATTACAAATCTTGGATGTTGCTACAGTTTCTTGGGTTTTCTAGGTCATATTTTTTGTGAGTGAAGTAATGTGGATTCAAGGTGCATATGTCCTGGCTTCAGGCCTAGAAGTCCATGTGGTGCTTTTGTAAATGGGAGACGTTGGATTAGGGAGCATCAGTTAGCGAGCCAGGTGACTTGGAAGGGTGTTCTCATGGGCGTTTTCTGGGGCATGCCCATTCATGGTGGTCGTAAAACTTGACTGCTACCCAACTGGTAGGACGTCTCCCCAGGTTCACCTAGTGTCTCAGGGCAGATGTGCGCCCAGCCCTCGTGACTCGTGAGGTAGGAAGCTTGGGTTACTAACAAAATGAACAAAATTCCAATCACCCACTGTACTGAGGCGTGGCCTCGAGCAGATGTGCATCCAGAAGAAAACTTGATTTACTAACAAATAAATACGTAGATGACAAATCAACACTCAATAAGTAGAAGGTATGTAAATTAAGCAAAGGTCAAAAGTTAAGGCACTGCAATATCTAAGGTGCAAGCGATAGCTTAAGTCTGGCGAAGATTGAGGAGGAATACGGCGTGAGTGATTGGTGAAGATAAGAAGAGCTGGAGCAGAGACCAGAGGATAGATACAAGCACTGTTCATTATCACGAAAAATCTTGCCCACTCCTAATATGTGTGCATCAAGTTTAATAAACATCGGATATGATTGCATCACGATGTCAACACGATCTAATAGATCATCGTACCGAGTAGTTGGATCATAATCTTTTAAAATGGCTGCATGCGCGGCAACACCAACTATGAGAAATCTACCAATTCACCTGTGATGTGAACAGCGACAATTGTGTCAGTACCTAGATATGGATAAGGGGGCATGGAATAAATATGGTGAGCTACAACAATGGTCAAAGAGCCTAACATAGCTAAGTTAAGAGATAATTGAGCATGCTAAAGAGCCTAACATAGCTAAGTTAAGAGATAATTGAGCATGCCATGACGTTGTTATGAGAGACTTTAAAGGGAGAATAGCATGAACTTTTGCTAGGAATTGAGTTTTATGAAGTTATTTTTCACATTTTTACCACTAATGAGAATGAAGTGAGTCTTGACGTAGCTGGTAAAGTTGTTGTCATGTGACCTGGAGGTCACTGATTTTAGCCATGAAAACAACCATTGATGAGAATATCACCATGCTTACGTTATATGAAGTTATTTTTCACATTTCTTTTATTATTATTATTTCTTTATCTAACGTGTGTACCTAACTATAACCACGGTTATATGATAAAGTTTATACGAACATCATGCAAGTGAAATATTAGCTAAACATTTGAAGAGAGAAGTGATGCAGACAGGAAATGAGCCTTCTCTACCCTTCGGCCATCGAATTGTTGGAAACTGAAACTACTATGATAAAAAGCTCTTCCTCTTTTTTCCCTTTTCCCTACCCTACCATATAAACTACCCAACTTGGATAGTCTCACTTCTTCTGCCTCCCCTTCTCGCAGAGGATCTAGATTCATATACTACTTGCTCAACGCTGGCATTCAAGTTATCACCTTCATCCTTATGAAATACTATGAATTTAGCTCAAACGGTGGGGCTTGCTCTACCGTGGGGGATTTTTTTTTGGGGGGGGGGGGGGGAGAGAGGGGGATGCAGAGAGGGAATATGGAGTCTTAAACAAACAAGAAAAAAGCTATTAAAAAAATCACTCCAGACAATCTTCATCTATTATCAACAAATAATTGTTTAGCACAAGGTTTAGAGTACATTTATGAGAGGAAAGAATAAAAGAAGAACAAAAACAGCTGTTATTTTTCTTTTTTACAGTTAACAAACAGCTGGATGCATCTCTCCTTCCAATCTGGTGTTTCTGTAAATAATATGACAAATCACACAAACAAAAGAATTAATACAACAAAGAAGCTTAATTCCCACACTTGCATCTTATTTTGAAGCCCTAAAAAGCTGGCTTCCAAGAGTCACAACTGGAGTTCCTTCTCCCATGATTGTTGTCAAGCTCATCTCTTTCTCTAGTATCCGATCCAATTCCGTCACCACGTAACTCATGGTAGGCCGCCTTTCACTCGAAGGGTCCATACAACGGACAGTCAACTGCATGAACTCTTCCATGCCTTCTGTGGTAAAGCTATTACCCAATCTTTGATCTATGATGGCAGATATGTTGCCAGATTCCTGATAATTCTCCACCTGAAATGAGAAAATTCTCTTGTTATCAACTGCTTAACTAGCTAAATTCACTCAGCGGCTTAAGTTTATTTCAATGCACGTAAAGGAGGACATTGGTCCTAAGTTAATTTCCTGATTTTCTCCAGGAGCCCCAATATCCTTGTCAATATGTTTCAAATTATAAGCTTGTTCTGAGAAGGGTGTACCCATTCAACTATGTTTATATTCAAATCTGAAGACAGCAAATCCATTGCTTCACGGCCACTAACTAGCTCCAGGAGAAATACACCAAAACTGTAGGCATCACTTTTCTCAGAAAATCGTCGGAACTCTCTGATCCTACAGAACAATGAGACAAAAGTCATTGAATCTTCACATCAATCAGATCCCTTAACCACTGGGGACAGGAGAACAGAGCCTTATATAAAATAGAACATCTTGTTTTAAGCCTCTGAACATAGGTCTCCACAAAAGAATGGGTGGAAAAGATGTTCCAAAAAGTAAACACGAAAGAAGCAAGTGGACTACTCTGGAGCAAGAAAAATTTCATCAGCAGCCACTTGAGAAGATGGGCCTGCAACCTCAAATCTCCCAAGAAAATTGCGTAATCCTGCATCTGCAACTTTAGCTATGAAATTTTCATCCACGAGAACATTTGCTGTCTTGAAGTCTTTATGAATCAAGCGGGGACTTAGGGAATGAAGATGAGCAAGACCTGCATATTTACATTGAGCGGCAATGGAGCATAAGAACCAAACAATAAGGTTTTTCAACTCAAAGAAGCTGATACAGGGCCCTCAAGAATTGTGAAAGCTTCTCAGATAATTTTGCCAGACCAGACCGGGGGACACATATTTTCTAAACAAAAGACAAAACAAATACCAGGGGAGCCAAAATGCTCACTGATTTTGCAGAGGATCACCTTTAGCTGCCCCTAGAGCTATAGAAAGCCTATGCTTGAACTCAAGTTTCTCTTGTGTAACGTGACCATCACCTAGAAAGAAAAACCCATGGAATGAAAAATCAAACAGTAAAATATATTGCATGCTACAAAGAGTTCGCAACATTTGCTAATTGGCTTGAAGTTGAAACCAGGTAAAAGCAAGAAAGATTGGAATAACAAAGAGGGATCAATTTGTGGGGGGAGAAAAGGGGAAGGAAGAAGCTCGGAACTTGGAAATATTAGGTTTCACCACAATGTACAGAAGACAGAGCACTCACGGAATAGTCAAATTGGGAATAAATATTGGTAAATAAAAAGTATAAACTGGAAAGGGAGGAAACAGAAGTTTGAGTAGAAAGATGATTACCATATAAGTGAACGGATACACTTCCATTAGGTATGTACTCATAAACAAGAATCTGCTGATCATGTTCCTGGCAGTATCCTAGGAGGGTGACTAAGTTCCGGTGCTGAATACATGAGAGGTAGCGAACCTGATAGGAGATACAGTCCCAATACATCAAACCATAAACAATGAACACATAGTCATAAGAACAATCATTAGTCATTTTGCAATACACCTAAACCAGATGAGAGTGGAATTTATAATTTGCTCCTCCTTACATAGTAGTCTCAATTTATCTGCAAAGCAGCATCAGACTTACTAGCTGTATTTCTTCCAAGTACACTGGATATATGAATACGGGTACAGAAAAATTAGAGACAACCCAAAAGATGAAGGCAAAAATGTGACTTAGGAGATAAAACACATGGCAGGTGTATTAGCTCAGTCCCCAATGGTAGGATGGAAAGGAGGCTTGTCAAAACAAATGGCAAGATAGAAAAAGGATTTCATCTTGGTATTCTCTCCAAAAGTTATATCATGCCATGTCAGGCGAGAGGTGCCTAACCCATCTACCCATGTATCAATCACGGTCTTACTTGCACTGGTAGACCCTTTTTCATGGCCAAGAGGAAGATATCCTAGTATGGGGATCTGTTTCTGGGGATATTCTATCAATTTCTTTCCATTTTTTTCTCGTCATTTTGATAACGTAAAATTTAATTGATTTGGACAGGCCTATAAAAGCAGAATACAAAAGTAAAGAATGTAATCAAAAGAGGGTTTCTACAGAGAGAGCCCAATCGTTTACCATAATTAGAATCTCACGGGTTCTCAAGAGCTTTGAATAACTCAATTTTTTCCATTTGTATCAGTTGAAAATTGCTATAATTTAAATCAATTCAATAAGTGAACTGCAGAAAAGAATTTCAAAATTTAGAAATAATATCAAATCCCATGACAGCCCAAGAATGAAAGTGTGCCTCTGGTTGCATATTCAATTCAGAACACATGACTAGGTCGTCTGTACCTAAGCTTGAGAAAGAATTCTTTATAGTAATTGACTCTCCTTTGTTTCACGGGAATGGACGAAGAGAAGTTTTTCTAATTAAAGTAATCTCATGATAACTCAATTTTGGACTCCCCATGATTAGCAAAAACGGAATCAAATACCATAAGTTACACTCTTTATTCCTCACAGCAGCAATCCACTTTTTCCCCCCTCTTTTACAATTGCCAGTTGTGTAATGCAATTTTATCAAGCTGTAACCTATGTTGCGTGGACTCTCCAAAATGTAGCCGTACCCATGTCCGATCCTTCAAAAATGCATTACTATTGAAGGACCCGATACGTATTCGGCCACATTTTCGAAGAGTCCGAGCAACATAGGCTTTAACCCAACGTAACACCTAGGTCCCTTCTCCCATTGCAGATACAATCACAAAAAGGAGAAAAGTACCAAAACTGACCTTCAATCTTCAAACATGCCTAAAAGTTTCGCATCGGCCTCCTAATATCCAGGTTCACCAAGATGGTTAAAATAAAGCCCAAGGGACTAAAATGTTGTGAAAGTCAACTTCCGTCTAATACTCAACCCAACAACTAATCAACTATCACCCATCCCAGTCAAAGCTTGGATTTGTCATGCCTTATTCACGCCACTGTTGATCACATAACAGAAGAGCAGTCCCAAGGAAGCAGCTAAAAGATGCTTCAAGTATAGCAGAAAAGTTGCTTGCTTCATCGTGTGTTTGGATTTGAGCTTCTAAGGAGATTGCAGAGATAAAGGATTTGGGCTAAGTGGCGCAACAGGTAATCTCAAATTGGAAGGTCTCTTGGGCAACTTAAACGGGTTTATCATGGTTTGGTGCCACTTTAGGAAGGAGATCAAGTAGTGAAATAATAACATGATTGGAAGAAAAGTAATATAAATGTTTTTAGACACAAGGTAATCAGCAACAGTCTCAATGATGTTTCTGTTAAGAAGCCAGAGTTGTGGCTTGATCTCTTACAGATTCAACAAGAACCCAAGATGACGTTTGGTCACCAGAATGTGATCCTTGACACAACTTAGAAAACTGTGAAAATTTAAACAGAGAATAGATGTGGACAGTTGGTCAGTGCCTCGTAGAATATCTAAAAAAATTCTGTTTTTAGTTATTCTGTATTTAGTTATAAAATATTTACTAACCTTATTAATTGAAATTGATTAAGTACCAAACAATTTTGGTATGAGTGCGTGTAAGTAAACTTCCATAAACTTTGTCACTCTATTTATTCAATCAGACAAGTGATAAAGGCCTGAAAGCGCGAGCTTTTCAGGAGATAAGCTGATGCATTTAGTGACTTTTATCTGTCAATGGAAGAAGACGACTTCCGAACCATTTTGATCAATCAGCGACTAATTAAAGGACGTAGTCACTTCAATATCAGGAAGAGGAACGAAAATTTGGATAGGCTCAGAGGGACCAGTATGATTAAAGAAACAAACTCAAAAGAATATGTGCACTAATTTCCATTAGATGTAATAAGTACTATTACCTCGTCAATAAATTCCTGGCTAGGGACAGCTGATCGCCTTTTTATTGCTACAAGCATACCATCATGAAGCAATCCCTTGTACACCTCCCCAAATTTGCCTTGGCCAATCAAATTCTTATCACTAAAACCTTTTGTTGCCAAAGACAATTCTTCTATCTGGAAGCGCCTGGCATCTCGTAAGGTCAATTCAATCCCAGCAGTTTTTCCAACTGCAAGTTATCCATATACTTGAGGAAGTGATCTTAATTGGATACTACATAATGGCATGTTTGATTCGAATAAGAACTGAGTTACAATCACCTTGAATAGATGGATCAGAAGAGCCTGTCTCGGAAGTTCTTGAAATGCTCCTTTTATGAAAAATACAGAACCATAAAATGACAATCGCAATCCCCACCAATGCCACGGCTCCTGCAGCACCTCCTACAATTGCTGCAAGAGTCCTTGACATTTGGCGACAACTTCAGCTACAAAGGCGAGTACTTTTGGGATATATACTTTGATACATTGACACTGAAATATGAAGGATGTGCATGATGTTAGCCGATGAAGAGAATTTTCAAGAAGGAAAGAATAATTTGTTCAAATAAGTCAGGCATCCTAATATTACTAACATTGTATTTGTTGGTAGGTAATAAATCACCGGTGCATGCAGTTAATCACCTTGCATAAGATGGAGCAAACACTTGTTTAGAAGACAAATCCCGAAGCAGGTGGGAGGACATAGTACACTATTTTCAGCTGAAACCTCAAGCAACAAAGACTGAAGGACCCACCACCAAAAGCATATGATAGACAAGAGCTTAAAACCCACGGCAACCCAATGCTTAAATAAGTATATGAATATGTTTTACTAACAAGGAAGCATAAATGAACATTATAGACTTGACATATAGCCCAATATGAGGGTCAAAGTGGCATAGAAGCTTATTTTACATCAAAGGAACAAAAAATTGGCATTTTTTCAGGGTCTTTATAGTAAATAGTTAGGGCACATTTAAGAAAACATAGATAAGAGAAGTCGAGAAAAAGAATAACCTGAGATAGAAGATAAATAGGTTGGATAGAAGGCAGCAAACTTCATTTGGGAGGGAATAATCTGGGAGAAGCGGCAGCAGCAGTCGGAGTCGGATCAGAATTCAGCCGTATTCCCACATAAAGTCAGAAATATTGAAACTTAAGGGGGAAGAAGTATCAAATCTAAAACCTACTGAAATCCTGTAACACTAACAATGAATCATCAGCATAGTGGTGTAGGTATAGGTAATGGGTATGTGGGGAATATGATACTCTACTCTAGTTTAATAGAAATGGGTTATTCTCTCCTCGGCCCGGCCATTTTAATCATCACCATTGTTGGATACAAACGATGCCGACAGAAAGCGACCTGGCGCCGACATATAAATTAGTCGTCTGCACCTCTATACAACTCAAAGATACCCCAACAACATAATAATAAAAAATACAAACACATTTCAAATCATTGCGGGAAATAAATTAATTAATAAAAAAAGAGGAAAATCCTACTTTTTCAATTGTGTAAATAGCAAGGAAAGAAAATGGAGCTGGAAGGAAGAAGAGGAAGACAAGTAATCGGAATTATTATTCTTCCTACTTAGTACTATATACTATACTAGTTTTCAAGTAGAAGCAGCGGCTGTAACCGTATTAAAACACTATTTAAGGAATAAATTTTTATTGTTGAAGCAAAAGAGTGTTTGTGTGGGTTGTAAAGTATAATGGCAAAGGTTGTCCGCTAATGCAAGTTGTGGACTATATTTACATTTATTTTTTTTTTTTTTAAAAGAATTACAAGAGAATATAATACTATTATATAATAGTACAGATGAGTGTATAATATATTA